>JAVDOI010000012.1:1453181-1605681 GCA_032191485.1 Leptoclinus maculatus
AATATCAATAACATTAAGAGTGGCTCCGCTCTATTCGAGTGTCAAAGTAAGCCATGCCAGTGTGACAGTGAGCCAGCATGGCCTGAAACTGGAGCAGCTAAATGGAACTCAGCCATCATTCATTTAATTTAAACCTAAAAAAAAAAGCCCTGATACACACCTATGTTGGTTCAATCTGTAACTGTTCTGTTAAGTTTGAACAGAGTCAAACTGACTTTGTTACATGGCTCGTGGTACTGTAGAGTGTTTAGTGTTTAGAGTCGAGCTCAGTGGCACAGTAGCAGTATGAATGGTCTGCTGAGCAGATCACTGACATCAAGACGTATAATTCATGTATAATTCATGAGCCGCTCAGCTTCACAGTCTGGTGCAACACTAACACACACACACACACACACACAATTATTCTTTCATATACATTTAAAAAAAGCATAATTGAAAACACACACAAAGGAAAGTAAAGTACAATCCAGAGGGAGGGAAATTGTATCTATACCTTCCAGACTGTATGGAAAATCAATAGATAATCACACTAACACTTACAGCACACATACTCACATGCATATTGTACGTGTGTGTGTGTGTGTGTGTGTGTGTGTGTGTGTGTGCGGTTCATCTCCAGACACAATGGTTCCCAACAGAGACCAGAGTGGAACCTTTTTAGCAAACCCCAGTCTGTCCCCCATTCAGTAGGTGAGATAATCTGCACTCCAGCCATCTTTTAACAGCTGCAGACCTTTTAATGGATGGATGAGAGTGAGAGAGAGAGAGAGAGAGAGAGAGAGAGAGAGAGAGAGAGAGAGAGAATCCCCCCCCCCCTCATCTGCTCTGTTCTTTCTCTCGGTGTGTGTACAGTATTGTCCTCTGAGGTGTCTGTCCACCACCGGTGTTCCTTTCTTTCTCTCTCTCTCTCTCTCTCTCTCTCTCTCTTCTATCCCCATCGACTCCATCAAACAGACGCTCCGCCTCAAGCTTCTCATCCATCACCGAGTGTATCTACTCCCCATCTCACCTCCATCCGTCTTCCCTTTAAATCTATCCTTCACCAGCTGCTCTTAATTGGGAAATGCTGAGCTCACACCCAAAAGCAGGAATTTGGTTTAGCTTGCCATGGTAATGCCATTCCTGCTCCGGTTAACGCAATCTTGATTAGAGGGCAAATTATATTGTTTCATTTCATAGTGTGGTTATTAAAGATGCATGTCCAGCTGGGAAGCAACCGCTAACCACCTCCAACCACTTCGCAATCCTGGCGGACAATACTCCCGCCACGTCTGTCCCACCTGTGGGCAGCGCTGATCTGACGACTCGCCGCTCCGCCACCGGGAAGGACCGCCGTACGTTTCTGAAGGAGGCTGTGGTCAGACGCTCAGGTGGATCCCCCCAGGCTTCCTCTACCCTTCGCACCTGCTCGTTGGCGCAGACGGAGGTAATTCAACGGTTAGAGGCAAGGCTTAGTGAGATAGAAGCACGGCTCCGCACTATGGAGGCTAAGTCATTAGCTATTGCAGGTGTAGCCGGTGTGGACCCAACACACGTGGCTAGCCGTCTCCCGGCAGCCCCCGAGCAGCCGGGGGGCCGGGTGGCTGCTCGCGGGAGGCATGTGTCTAAAACGAAGCACTCGGCTCACCAGCAGCCACTCCACGTTTCAGAGAAACCAACTCTGGTTATAGGCAGCTCTATTTTGAGAAACGTGAAGCTAGCGAATCCAGAGGCTACAGTTACATGTATACCTGGGGCCAGAGCAGGCGACATTGAGTCCTATCTCAAAGTACTGGCTAAAGACAACCGTAAATACGGTACGATTGTTATTCACGTCGGCGGAAATGACAGCCGACTACGGCTCTCTGAGATCACAAAAGTTAATGTGGAATCAGTGTGTACGTACGCAAAAGCCATGTCGGACTCCGTAGTCTTCTCTGGCCCTCTCCCGAATCTGACCACTGATGAAATGTATAGCCGCATGTCATCGTTCCACCGCTGGCTGTCGTGGTGGTGCCCAGCAAACGATGTGGGCTTCGTAGACAACTGGGAGACTTTCTGGGGAAAACCTGGTTTGCTTAGGAGGGACGGCATTCATCCCACTTTGGATGGAGCAGATCTCATTTCTGCAAATCTGACCCAGTTTCTTTGTGGATCTGGTCCATGACAACCCAGGGTGCAGACCAGGAAGCAGAGTTGTAGTCTTACACACTTCTCTGAGCTTCCATTAGAGCAGCTACCTACCCAAAACCATATAGAGACTGTGTCTGCCCCACGGCCACTTAAATTAATTAATTCAAAACTAAACAGTCGAGGAGTTATATTAAATAATCTAATCCAAGTTAAAACTAACGCAACAGTGCAACAAAATAGGATAATTAAATGTGGACTCTTAAATATCAGATCTTTGTCATCTAAAGCTGTATTAGTAAATGAGTTAATATCAGATAATCATATTGATTTATTTTGTCTTACTGAAACCTGGCTGTGTAATGAAGAATATGTCAGCCTAAATGAATCAACTCCTCCAAGTCATATTAATACTCACATTCCTCGAGGCACCGGCCGAGGAGGTGGAGTAGCAGCCATCTTTGACTCAAGCCTATTATTGAACCCGAAACCTAAACTAGACTATAACTCGTTTGAAAGCCTGGTTCTTAGTATTTCACACCCAACGTGGAAAACAATACAGCCAGTTATATTTGTTATAGTGTACCGAGCCCCAGGTCCGTATTCTGAATTTTTATCAGAGTTTTCTCAGTTTCTGTCAAGCCTGGTCCTTAAAACAGATAAAGTAATTATTGTAGGTGACTTTAATATTCATGTGGATGTCGAGAATGACAGCCTTAGTACTGCGTTTATCTTATTATTAGATTCGATTGGTTTCTGTCAGAGTGTACAGAAACCCACTCACTGTTTTAACCACACCCTTGACCTGGTTCTGACTTATGGCATCTTAATAGAAGATTTGGTGGTCTTTCCGCAGAACCCTCTCTTGTCGGACCATTGTCTAGTGGCTTTTGAGTTCCTATTAACTGAGTGTGCGCCATTAAGCAAGAGCTATTACACTAGATGTCTATCTGATGGTGCCGTAGCTCAGTTTAAAGAAGCGATTCCATCTTTATTCAACTCAACACCATGCTTTGATATAACAGAGGACTCCTGTGATAACTTTAGTCCGACCCAGATTGATCATCTTGTCGATAGTGCTACTAGCTTACTGAGAAGGACACTAGACTCTATTGCTCCTCTAAAAAAGAAGTTAGTAAAACAAAGGAGGTTCGCCCCATGGTATAACCCTCAAACCCGTAAATTAAAGCAGACATTGCGACAACTTGAAAGGACATGGCGTTCCACTAACTTGGAAGAATCTCGGTTAGTCTGGCGAGACAGTCTTAAGATATATAAGAAGGTCCTCCGTAATGCCAGAGCAGCCTATTACTCATCGTTAATAGAGAAAAATAAGAACAACCCCAGGTTTCTCTTCAGCACTGTAGCCAGGCTGACAGAGAGTCACAGCTCTGTTGAGCCGTGTATTCCTATAGACCTCAGTAGTAATGACTTCATGAACTTCTTTAATGATAAGATCATAACTATTAGAGAGAGCATTAACAATGTACTGCCCTCGACTAGTACCGATCTTTCCTCAAATAGGGTACCCTTGGAAACAGCTGCAGGCCATGATATATGTCTGGATGGCTTTGCTCCCATCGATCTTGATAAATTAACTTCAACAATCTCTAAGTCTAAACCTTCTACCTGTCTCTTGGATCCTATACCGACTAGACTGCTTAAAGAAGTGCTACCAATAATTAGCACATCTCTACTAGATATGATCAACCTGTCTTTACTAACAGGCCATGTACCACAGTCCTTCAAAGTAGCTGTAATTAAACCTCTTCTTAAGAAGCCCACTCTCGACCCAGAGGTGTTGGCTAACTATAGACCGATCTCCAACCTTCCATTCCTCTCTAAGATCCTTGAGAAAGCAGTAGCTAATCAGTTGTGTGACTTTCTACATAACAATAGTTTATTTGAGGATTTTCAGTCAGGATTTATAAAGCATCACAGCACTGAGACAGCTCTGGTAAAAATTACTAATGACCTTCTAATTGCATCAGACAAAGGACTTGTCTCTGTTCTTGTCTTGTTAGACCTTAGTGCTGCGTTCGACACCATAGACCATTATATCCTGTTACAGAGACTAGAACATTATATTGGCATCAAAGGAACCGCACTGAACTGGTTTGGATCCTATTTATCGGATCGATCTCAGTTTGTATATGTAAACGATGAAGCCTCGATGAGGACCAACGTTAGTTATGGAGTTCCACAAGGTTCTGTGCTTGGACCAATTTTGTTCACCTTATATATGCTTCCTTTAGGTAATATTATCAGAGAACACTCCATAAAGTTTCATTGTTATGCAGATGATACTCAATTGTATATATCGATTAAACCAGATGAAACCAACCAGCTCACTAAACTGCAAGCATGTCTAAAGGACATAAAAACCTGGATGACTTGCAACTTCCTGATGTTAAACGCAGACAAAACTGAAGTTATTCTACTAGGCCCAGAACACCTTCGAAATCAGTTATCTAATGACATAGTTTCTCCAGATGGCATTGCGCTGACATCCAGCTGCACCGTAAAGAATCTTGGGGTCATTTTTGATCAGGATTTGTCTTTTAATTCTCAGATAAAACAAATTTCTAGGACTGCCTTTTTTCACCTACGTAATATTTCAAAAATCAGACACATCTTGTCTCATAGCGATGCAGAGAAATTAGTTCATGCATTTGTTACCTCTAGACTAGATTACTGCAATTCCTTATTTTCAGGTTGCTCTAATAAATCTCTTAAATCTCTCCAGCTGATTCAGAATGCTGCAGCTCGTGTACTAACAAGAACTAAGAAAAGAGATCATATTAGTCCTGTATTAGCTTCTCTGCACTGGCTCCCTGTAAAATTTAGAATAGAATTTAAAATTCTTTTACTCACCTACAAAGCCCGAACTGGTCGGGCACCATCATATCTTAAAGAGCTTATAGTACCATATTATCCTACTAGGGAGCTGCGCTCCACTAATTCAGGGTTACTTGTAGTTCCTAGAGTCTTAAAGAGTAGGATGGGAGCCAGAGCCTTCAGTTACCAAGCTCCTCTTTTGTGGAACAAGCTTCCCGTTTCAATCCGGGGGGCAGACACACTCACCACATTTAAGAGTAAGCTTAAGACTTTCCTTTTTGATAGTGCTTATAGTTAGGGCTGGCTATAGATCCGCTATAGATCCGACCCATAGCTCCACTCCGAAACCGGCATCCTGGACTGAGGTGGTGGGCCGCGGCCGCCGGAGGAAACCAGCTGGGAAGCAACCGCTAACCACCTCCAACCACTCCAACCACTTCCAACCACTCCCGCCACGTCTGTCCCACCTGTGGCCAGCGCTGATCTGACGACTCGCCGCTCCGCCACCGGGAAGGACCGCCGTACGTTTCTGAAGGAGGCTGTGGTCAGACGCTCAGGAGGATCCCCCCAGGCTTCCTCTACCCTTCGCACCTGCTCGTTGGCGCAGACGGAGTCTTTGTGCTTTCTCGCCCCACAGGTTCCCATGGATCGTGGTTTCATCTGGACTCTGGTCCTTCCACCCGCCATGGCCCTGCAGATACCTACTACCTATTTTATTATTAACATTATTAACCACATTACCGTTGCCACTAAATGCACATTACTGACTTTGTTTCTTCCCCGGAGTCTTTGTGCTTTCTCTCCTCACAGGTTTCCATGTATCGTGGTTTCATCTGGACCCTGGTCCTTCCTCCCGCCTTAACCCTGCTGACTCCCACTAATAAATAACACTCTTATTATTACTTACATTACTATTTCATATTACCGGTCCCATTAATGCACATTATTGACCAGCTTTTTCACCAGAGTATCTGTGCTTTATCGCCTCGCAGGTACCTCTGATCCGGGCTGTACCTGGACCTGGTCTTTCCACCTGCCGTAGTTCTGTCATACATTGAATGTGTTGAAATTACATTGCATGTGTTGTAATTTTGTTATGCTGTTCAACACTTGACATCTATTGCACTTCTGTCCATCCTGGGAGAGGGATCCCTCCTCTGTTGCTCTCCCTAAGGTCTCTTCCTCTTTTCTCCCCGTTAAAGGGGTTTTTTGGGGGAGTTTTTCCTGTTCCGATGTGAGGGTTCCGGGACAAGAGGATGTCATGTGTACATATTGTAAAGCCCTCTGAGGCAAATTTGTAATTTGTGATTTTGGGCTATACAAAATAAATTTGAATTGAATTGAATGTCAGAAATAGAAAAAAATGAAGACCAAAAAAATATGTAAAAATCATAACTTCTATAATAGAAAGTAGGCTACACTTACATATATATATATATATATATATATATATTCAAATGAGCTCATTTCTACTGGGTATATACAGACTTGTTCAGTACTTTTTCATAAGCATCAGTGATGACAGAGGAGCAGATTTCCACCTTTTGATATTTACAGACTTGTTGCCACTCGAGGCAACAATGGAACAATCTGAAGCTTTCAATATTCCACCTGCTGCAGACTAATGTGGGAGCAATTATTTGTGACATTTGAGTTGTTTTAGGTCCTCGAGCGAACGCGATAAAGCTGAATCACTGAATAAAACCAACAGATGACAAAGTTGGCACATCCGAGTGTTTTTCTTTTTACGAAACCAGTAAAACAAATGAAAGACTGTGCGGAGGTTAACCTACGAGAGCAACGAATCCTCTCGGCTCCGAATGAGGTGAGGATTCAGAGAGATGAAGGTTTACAACAGATGAGAGCCCTGCAGCTGAGTCATTCTCTGGTGATGCATTAAGCACTCAAATAAAGTGTCCCGCAGTCAAAGGGGAGCATTCGTCAGGTATTTTACGACAGCTTATAAAATCAAAAGTACAGGTCAAAAAAACAGATTTTTAAGACTCTTATCACATCCGTCCACCCGTTTCTCTTTGTTGTCCTGTTCTCATGGACGAGCAGAAAGAATGTGCCTCAAACTATCAGCACATCCTTCCATTTATCCCGACCCTACCTATTCATTCTGACGGTAAATGCATTCATTTATTAACCACAAATGCAAACAACTCTTTGGTTTTTCTCTGTACTATATGATTGTATATTGAACATCTCCGGGTTTTGGACTATTGGGCGGACAAAACAAGCAATTTGAAGACGTGGTCTTGACAAAAGAAAAGGTGCCGTTTGTGTTGTTCTCTACAGGGTTTCTATCACTTCCTCACCGGATCCTTCCATTCATCCATCCTTCCTCCCTCCTTCTTTGTAACCCTCTCATCCTCTCTTCCTCCCCTTCCCTCTTGTGTTTTTACAGGTTTATTACTCCCCCCCCCCCCCCCCCCCCGTCACATCACAGTGTCTCCATCAGTGACTTGAATAGTTCAAGGCCCTTAGGTACGTGGGGCCCTTCAGACACACTCGTGTTCCAGCTACTGAGGCATGAAATTACCTCCGCACCGCCTCCGGGGCGCCCGAAAAAAGATGCTTCAACCGTTCAAAGATTTAACACAAATATTTTCATTAAGGAGAGGGAACGCGAGGGCAGAGGCAAACACAATGCTAATCGGCTAAGCATCATCACGTCACAAAGAGGCGTAGCGTTAGCTCGGTTCCTCCTCTGGGCTCGTCACAGATTGTCGAGAACGGAATAGCAAATAGCTGAAACTGATGCAGTCTGATAGGAAAGTCCTGCGGTACATCCTCACCTCAGTCAAGGTGTAGGTTGTGGTGTTGGACTGCATTGTTTTGTACCGAGAGGTGTCTCGAACATCTAGTCCTCCCTCGTTAATGGGGAGGACAAAATACTTGAAACGCCTCTCAGAGTACGTCTCTGTAAAGCTGGCAGAATGTCTGTGTGCCTAGTTTGACATAAAAAGGAGTCGCAGTGATGTAATATGCTTTGGTTTGCCCTTGCACTGCTTTCTCTCAGCCTCTCTGTGCATATGTGTGTGTGTGTGTGTGTGTGTGTGTGTGTGTGTGTGTGTGTGTGTGCACACCAGTGAGGCTCCCGTCAACCCAGAAATGCTACCGGCAAGATTCCCCGTGTCTTCCCCTGAGTTCCCTCTTCCGTCCCTTGACATTTGTTTGGTTTCATACCTCCTGTACGTCTCTCTACCTCTCGTTCTCTTCTTTTCCGTCCCCATCCTCGTGCCCTTCTCCTTTTTTGGTATATCCACGCTTTCACTTTCTATCCGGAAACACTCACTCTAAATCTATTCCTTCTCTTCATCTCTTTCCATTCTTCATCCGTCACTCATCTTAGTCTTCCCTGAATCTGTTGTCTTCTCTCCCGTTCCGTCTCTTAGCTCATCATCTCTCCAAACAGTTCTTCTTTGATCATTTTCTCCCTCCATCAATCTCCCCGGTCTTTTCTTTTGACTGTATAGAATCCTGCTCCGTCTCTGTAACGCTCTCTCATCATTCCCTGTTTGCCTCTCTCCATATCCATCCGTGCTCGTTACGTGTGCGATGATCATTCAAATACACCATGGAGTTTTCTGATTATGGCAGCTGTGATGAAAAGCCCCAAAAAACAAAACTAACGTTTCTTCATCAGCCCGTCTCTGGTGTGTTATGGGGGCTGCTTTTCCCTCTCGCTTCTTCTAAGACCATCTTCACTCTAATCAATCACTCTGACCCAGATAGAGTTTAAACCCGGGCTGCTTTGATGCTCTGACCCATTTAAGGACACTCCCGGGTCCCTACGGAACAACATACTGGACCGCGTGGGAAATAACACGGCGTTACCTGCGTGTGCTGCAGAAGAGTAGATATGGAGGGGAGAAGGGGACAATGAATGATTGATCCTCCACTGTTTGGCTGAATTACATCACTGTGATAAGTCAGGTCAATGCAGTCAGCAGCAGCTGTGCTCCTGAGAGACGCTGTTGTATTCGTGCAACATCTGTCCGTGTTTCAGGTTGCCTTTAAAAATTTAAGATCCAAGGCTGGCAGGACAGAATATATCTCCTTTTTGTTTTGTATATCTGACAGCAATAGTGCTTTCTTCAGGAGCACCCTTGTGCATTACATTTACAAATACGTGAATAGGAAGCATAAGAAACTCATTGTTTTCAAACTCATGCGTTAAGGGCATGGAGAAAATTCATCTGCAACGATTTTGTTAATTGATGAATTGTTTCTGTAATTATTCGAGCAGAAAAAACAAATGTTCTCTGGTTTCAGCTTCTCAAGCGAGAGGAATGCTGCTCGTCTTTGTCACATAGGAGAGTAAGTTCACAATCTTTGTTGTTTGAACTGTTGGTCGGACAAAACAAGCAAACTCAAGACATCACATCACATTGTGAGACAAAGTAAATTACTTTCTTTTCACTATTTTCTAACACTTTATAAACTATGTGAATAGAATCAATTGACAGATTAACCAATAATGGAAATGACCGTTAATCAAGACATTAACTAAGACCTATTCTGTGACCATGCCGAGCTTGTAAATAAGAGGAGTGAAAACCCCCAAGTACAAACGGCCACGAGTTCATCGGGTCGATTGGGGCTTTAAATATAGACACTCTGGTTTTACCCTCAAGTTGTCACACCAACTTTACAGCTCAACTGACCTTCCATTAACCCTTCCTTCTCTCTCTCTCCTCTGCTGCTGAGCCGAAGGACGTCACACTTGCCTGTACATAAATTACAACCGGGCTGTCAGCTTTGCACACATGCATGCGGGATGAAATATGGACATTATCACCCGCTGCAGGCCAACCTGCATGTGAGTGAACTTCATGTGTTAGAGAGAAAGAGCACACACACACACATGCACACACACGCACACACATGCACACATGAAGTCTCCGGCTACCCTTGCCCCACATCCCTCAGCTCGCTACAAACAATAGGCAGCACATCCTGAAAGTCAGAAATAACAGGGAACAGTTTCCTACAGCAGTAACTGGGGAATACGAGACAGAGAGAGGGGGAGAGAGAGAGAGAGAGATAGAGAGAGAGATAGAGGGGGAGAGAGAGAGAGAGAGAGAGAGACCTTTAGCAAAAAGTAACAAACACTGTAGTGACGACTCTTTTCTGTCCATTGTGGGAATTTTCGAGGGCACTGTATAGAGCACAAGATTGAGCTTTTTCCATCCGCCTGTTTTTAATGCGCATTTTCAGTTTGTCGCATGAAACAACCCGAGTATATTCGCTGGGAATTTGAAGAAGCGCTTTTACGCGGCTGGAAGAGTTTGTGTATCAATAACATATAAAAAGACACGGCACCCATTTATTCAGTCCTGTTCAGATGTTTAAACAATTTGTTTAGTTTATTAAGAAGTGGGAGAATTTTCTCACCCCATGAGCCACTTATTCCTCATCTAGAGAATTTAAAATGACAAATTTGGAGATGTATGAGTTTCTTTGGACACCGACAACAGGCTCGTTAGCGTCGTTTTTTGTAGGATCGTCCGATACCAACCACCATTTCTGGCGAGGGGGGGGGGGGGGGCCGCACCATAGAAATCCACATTTCTGACAGAGCCACAGAGTCAAGTGTCAGCAGGTGCATTATGGGAAGATTGCGTGAAAGCCAGAGAGAAACGGAGCATAAACATGTCCACTTTATATATGTGCCCGAGCGGACAGCGTGACCTTATCGTCCTCAATGGACTAACTCTAAATCACCATGCTATCAAACACACACACACGGAGAAGAAAAGAGAAAGAAACCCCTGACCTTCAAGGGAAACATGGGAATTAAACACATGCAGAGAGAACTCAAAGAAGAAAATAGAAAAATGCAAGAAAACGAGTAACAGAATGAGAAAAGAGAATCAGTGAGTGACATGCTGCCTTCTTCCCTCCGCCCTCAAGTCCCAGATTTTTCCAATTAAGGCCATTATCTCCTCGACTGCCAGCCCTGCTACAAAGACTCCACATGGTACACTGCCTCTCTTTTTCTCTCTCACTCAGCCCTACTGTATCATTTTCTTCTTTGTTCTCCGTTAGTTCCTCCTGTTCTCTCTCTCTCTCTCAGTCTAACTGGAATATTTCAAGCTCAACCAGCCAAGCATGCTGCTTTGAATCCCTCCCATCGGTCCACCTCTCCATCTCTCTACTACTCCTTTGTGTTTGGCCACCTTGAGACAGCAGTGGCCACAGCTGGAATACAAGCTCTCATGGTCAACTTCTACTGCGGCCTCTGAGCGAAGGAGCACCAGGACTCTGGTAACGCTGCGGCAACAGACGAGAGCAAATTGTTCTAACATTGACAGAAAGTAGGTTTTGAGGACCTTTAGGTTAAGTCACGTTATTGCAGATGTTATATTGTAGAATGTTCATCAAATATTCACGTCTGGTTGAATTGGTGCATTTAAATGAATTTGCAATGTGTGGAACTAGTCGTGGTTTTCATATTGAGATGTACATCCAGCTACATAAGAGGAGATATTCTGACCGTGAGCAGTCTTTAGTTGCAGGTGAGGTGAGCAGCAGCTGGAACACATTGAATGTGTATCCACATCCATCCTCACAAGGTCGAAGTCCTTCATTTGTTCGGCTTATGATCACTTCATGACCCTCTTTATTCCCCTCTTTGCCTCGCCATTCCTCCTTCCATCCATCGCATATTCCTTCATGAGGTATTGTTTGACAGTAGCACACGTCGTATTTTTTAATGCCTGTAATTTTGCCTCCTTTTTTTTTATAGCGGGCTGCTGAAATTCAACTTCAACCTCCGATTCCATCCTTCAAATCCCCGAAACATCAAACTCGGCTTCATTATCTTCCCCAGCATCCCGTCTTCCTCCATCCCTTCAATCAATCCTCCCCTCTAGCCTCACCTTCAGATGACAAAAACCTCTCCCCTCTATTCCTACAGAGACCATTTCTCTCCCTCCCGCTACAAATCCTAACCTCCGTCCCTCTGTAACTCTCACCCCTCCCTCCATCAAATCTCACCTCCTTCAAAAGGTCAAACAGCTGGAATGAATGGGTCGATGGTTTTGGAGAGGACTGGAAGAGAGAGAGAGAGAGAGAGAGACGGGAGGAGGGGGAGGACAAAAACAGAGAGGTGTGAGTGAGAGAGGGAGAAGAGGAGTTGGTATGGGGGAGGGAGAGGGCGATGAGAGGGGGAGGCCAGGAGGAGGAGACGGGCAGAGGAGATTTAAAAAGAGAGGAGGGAGACGGGATAAAGAAATCCCTGCATCAGCATTCCTCTGGGTCTCTGTGGGAGCAGCGGGAGAGAAGGTGATAATAAATGGGGAGAGAGAGAGAGATGGAGGGAGGAAGGGAGGAGGAGGAGGAGGAGTTGGTCTGTGAGGGAGGGAAGGGAGCAAATGAGAATAGGAGAGAGAAAATAAAGGAGAGGGAGCACCTCCCTTCTCCTCGTTCCATTCAATTGCATTGATTGTTACCCACAGGAAGGTAAACAATACTGATGTGTGTGTGTGTGTGTGTGTGTGTCTGTGTGTGTGTGTGTGTGTGTGCTAAACATACAGAGACTCTAGCAGACAATGAGTTAATAATATACCAGCACATAGCTTCACAGATAGCAAACAATGCAAACCTACAACATTTGAACCTATCCTAGTATTGAGACAACAACCTCCGAGTGGACGAACACTCACAGCGCGTCTTTACGAAGCGATCTTCAGTCGTCCATCTCAAACACTTCTGACAAAACAGATACAGAGCCTGGTGTTTCACACATATGCACGTAAACAAGAACTGAATTACTGAAGCCGTTTCTCTTTTTGTTTTGTGCAGAAAGCATTGAGGTTGTTTACGTCTGCAGAAAGTAAAGTAAAGTTCCCAGTGACCTATTGACGGCCTGTAGCAGCAGAATAAAAAGGTCTAGACGAACGCCGCATAGCTCTGCTCCGCAAAGAATATCGACATCTGGACAGACCGGAGCTTGCAGCCGACCACCGGGACACAATCAATAATTCACAAACCTCTTTGACACCTGTGAACCACCAAAGCCTTCATTGTCTGTGTGTTCTTCTGTCTCTCTTTTTGTTTTGTCTTTTCGTGCCCACATGTATTTACGGTGCGTGTCTCTCTCCGTGTCTCTGTCCTGTTTGTCTTGCCTCTCTGGATACAGGGGACTTGAATTCTCCGGTTTATACTGAATGATCAAAGGTGAGACACAGATGAGTGAGACATTCCTGTGTGGATGAGCGCGCACACACACACACACACACACACACACACACACACACACACACACACACACACACACACACACACACGCTTCCCTCAACCGTATCAGCCATGAGAGAGAATCCCCTTCACTGAAGGGCGAGCATAACTCAACACAACAGACCTCAACACAGCTTATGAAACCATGTTAGTCGGACAGCAAACAACTAGAGAGTCCCCTCAGCACATGGTCGGTCACATGGTCGGTCACATGGTCGGTCAACAGACGGCGGTTCAAAGCTCGGATAAGCACTGAACCATCGGTACAAAAGATGAGCAGCTTTGTTCGAAAAATATCTGGATCTTGGAATAAAAAGGTGAAAGCGAGCCCATGAACATAAAAACCTAAGGAGAGAAGTCAGCTGAACAGCTCCCAGGGAGCATTTTGTTAAGAAACATCAAAGCACCAAGTTTAAAATTCTGTTGCATCCACTGCTAACAGCGAGCACAACGTGACACTTTAAATCCTGCAACTGCGACGGCGACGTGTTTTGAATTCACTGCGGCTCTGATTCACGCCTCTCACTTCTCCATCAGCTGATAACAGTTCTATCTAAGGCCGGTCCATCCACCATATTGAATTGATGGAAAACATCAGCATCAGAAACATGTGGACGTGACATAAATCTAGAGTATTGTAAAATTTTCCACGAGACTCCAAAAACTGATCAAATCAGCGAGCCAATACTGGGTGGAGAGTTTTAACCACTTACAACGTTAAGTACTACATTGAGGTTAATGCATCAATTATTGAACACTCATTCAAAAGAGGATTATTTGCAATGAGCAGGAGAGAAAACAATCAATACAGCGTGGTTGAAGTATCTGAAATCTCCATTCTGTCACCACCCAAAGCTCAGGACGGTAAATATTCAATGTTTTCATTTTCACAATCATTAGTGAACAAGAAAGGTAATGAAAGCAACCAGTTCGGGATACGTTGAGTGTCCCTCTCAGCCGTCCACAAACAGACAACTGGCAATTGTATCGAGAGAACACTCAGTCCAGCCAGACCGGGGCAGACGGACCCAGATCTCCTGCCAAGAGAGCCAACCATCCATCCAACCCTGACCCACATCAGGGGCCTGGTCCTGGGCCAAGGCCATGAGCGTCAGCCAATCAGACAACGAGCAGAAGCAACAGAGAGAGAGAGAGAGAGAGAGAGAGAGAGAGAGAGAGAGAGACGAGGGTGCAAAGATGGGGCCTCGCTGTACTTTTCACTCAGATTCGACTGCTCTGAAAGGGAGACAGCAGAGAGGTCACTCATGCTTAAACTCAAGTCCACTTTATATGAATTTATTTTCCTTTCCAAGGAGTTGCAACGCCACCTCCGCTTTGTTTATTCTCGCTTCAGCTGGCCCCCGACATCAAATCGTAGTCTCCCTTTTCAATGTACTGCTTTATTGGCTACACTTGGAAAAACAGAAAAAAAAGAAGTGTCAGCCGCGTGGCAGCGCTGAAGTCGACGCTAGATGCGAGCAGAGACGGGCTCTCCTGAGGCCCGCGGGGCAAACGGAGCGCAGTAAACATTGTTTTCTTGTAAAGGCCAAGAGGCCGACGGTCTAAATAAGGATCTGCCTCTAACCTCAGTGTTTAGCTGAAACTTCCAGGTTAGTCCAAACTCAAACAGACACTTTATTCTGAATTTAGACCATAATCTTCTGCATAGAAATAGAGTTTACTAAATAACACAGCGGTGATGAATGGATACTGCTGCTAAATATTACAGCTAACTGTACCTCTGCATCAAGAGAGGTAGCCTTCCAGCTACGTCAAATCATTTACATATCTATTAGCAGCCGTGCTAACAAACAGCCAACCAGCCCCCTGCTGAACCCAACGTGGCCTCTCCCGTTGTGGGATTTAGATCCTACCTTGTCGATCTCCTGCTGCAGGACCTGCTTGGCGACCTCCAGGTCCTGCAGGCGGACCCTCAGCTCCTCGTTCTCCCGGTCCAGACGACTCCTCTTCTTCTCCACGCTGTCCAGCTGGCTGTGGAGACGGATGGACACGTCCTTCGCCACCTGAGAAGATGAAAGAAGGAGGGATGGACGGAATTTAGCTCAGTTTCCAATCATTCTGCGCGGATGAAGAAATTAATATTCTGCAAAACGAGACGACAATACATTTGGCTCCAAATACTCCTTTGTACGTTTTTTTAGGTACGTGGTAAGTATGAATGTTGAACTTTTATTGTCTGCCGAAAGACAAAACTGTTTTTGATTAAAGGAATAGAAGCATAAGAAACACAGTTATTAAATAAAACGTACACTATTCACAAAACAACATGTACAGGTTAATAAGACAAGAATTCTAAAACATATGACTCATATTTAAGTACCTTAAGTACATAAGGTGGAGTTGTGAGTCATTTCTGTAAACTAGATCTTAATTTGCCAGAGCGGAGTATCTACACTTTAAACTGTCATCGTGGGATATTGCTCAGAGGATTACTTTTTATGTTACTAATCTCTGTTCAGGTAAAGGAGACAAACCGTGGCTCCATTTCATTTCATTTCCAAGCGTGAGATATGTTCTAGGAGCGCTGCCAGTGCAAACAGGACCAAGTTAAATGCCGGCTTTATTTTAGCTGAGTTTACAAAGTGTGTCATCTCTATCAGCAGGAACTCTTTTTTTTGGTCTTTTATTCAAATAAAGCCAAAAAAAGATTCATTATCGCCATTCTGGCAGGAAGTGATCTTTCATACATTATGTGATCCTATGAAAGTCGGATGGTTTCCCCCTGAGGGGGTTCATTAAAAGTTTCTAATGTCAAAGAGTCAAACTAGGACAAAGTCAACTCCCTGCTGTTTGATATGAAAACAGCACAACAGGAAACAAAAAGCAACGGGAAAAAACTCCCACCTGGGAGCTGCATCATAGTTTAGTAGAGTACATTAGGTTCAAACCGTTAGATGGTACATGAAGTGAGCGGCATAAAACCTCATATTCTGGGCCACAATGAAGGACTCATGTTGCAAATACACACTTACGCTGGTATGTGGTAATGTCTCTTTTATGCTGAATTACAAGCACAGCAGTAGAAAGCTGTATTTTCCCACGACAGCGTTATTAGGTTACAGCGCAAATGCAGTTAAACATCACGCCATTTAAATGAAGGCCGAGAGACTCGCACTAAAGTTAGCAGAACTTTTAAAAGTGTCTGACAACTGCAACACAGATGTAACATTTGACTAGAAATCTGTTTTTGAGTCTAAATGCATCAAAATGACTCAGCCACTGAAAAGACAAAACACATTACTGGACAGATGTTCACCCACTGTATCACGCTTAATCAGTGTCTTATCAAAAAAACATGACTTTAAAACATCCAGACAAAAGAGGCCACTTGTTTTTAATTAATGTCATTTCAAACCTCAAAATGATTGCTTTGGCTCCAAGAAAAGTGGCTTTTATTCTAAAAGGCTGTCTTAGATTGGGTGAAATCAAACTTTGATGATCCCCATCGGGAGCGCAGTAAATGGATGCATCTAGTTTCAGAGACAAACGCCTGTGTTAAATCAATAACAACTCATAACTGCACTTAGACCCCATTAACCTCCACGCTGATTTAATCTGGAGGGAGGCGGTCTTTATTGTCTGATGATTTAACTGTTCTGCGTTGACTTTTATGTTAACGAGTGAGAGCAGGCTCGAGTCATGCATTACATTCACAATCGTTGTATTACGTCACGTGAACTCTTTTTTTTGGCCCCATCAAAAAGGACGTAAAGAACAGAACCACGTCGTCCTATTGAAGCGCTGCTCCGCACACACACGACCTGCCAGCTGCTTTCATTTGATTATATGGAAACAAGGGGAGAAGGTCGCTCCGCTCAAAGCACAACATCATTTGTTAATCATATGACTTGGACATGTCTGTGCCTACATGATTTTTATGGTACAGTCACTTAACACAATTTAAAAAAAGGGTAAACTTTGATCCATTCTTTTTAGAAGGCACTTCAGTTAGCCAATTATTGTTACTGTTATTCTATTATCATGCTGCTTTTATTATATATAGTTCAGTATTTTCTGTTCACAGAGTGGAGGGAAGTCTGCAGCTCTTGTGTGATCACTGTATGACAGAGAAGATGCATCAAATAATAATCAAATTGATATAAGTAAATGGCTGTCTGCATGGGTCTCTTCTTTCAATACTGTGTGTGTGTGTGTGTGTGTTTGAACCAGTGCCAGTGTGCAGCTGAGTCCCACAATGCCCCTCTGTACTGCCCACTTCCATTGGACCCAATGGCTCCCTGTGATCCACCACACATGTGTGTTTCTTCTTCTTCTCTCTGTGCACCTCCTGTATTTCTCTCAATCATTCATTGTTTCATTAGTTCCATCTTGTTCCCTTGGAAAATTGTATTACAATGCTGTGTCTCTTTCTCTTTTCTGTGTTCATTTTTCCGCTTCACCACTTCCCCGTCTAATCCTCAGCTTTGCTCAACCGTCACAGATCGTCTGACAATCGTATACCTGTTTTAAATTAGGTTACAACCCTCTGATTTACAATAAAATGTCATTGTGCTTCTCTCTCTGTGTCATTACAAGGCTGTTCGTTACAGCCGCTTTCCACTGGCTGGTCAAAAACACACACCTTCCTCATGCTAACGCTGTAATAAATACAAATGCTGAGTGCAGCATACTTTGGCAGTTAGCATTAATGAGACTGTCACACTCTACTGCCGACTTCAAAACCTCAGCTCAGATGTTTGCGCATGGATTTACTTATTCATTTATGGCTTTTCCGAGCTGTCACGAGCAGCTCCTCCTCCTCATATCGTGTATTGAATTGTAAGACAACAGCATCCATCAACACTACACTCTAAAAAGGACAAATATAGCGACTTTCAGTTGCAATTTGCTTTTATTTTTAAATAATTGTTTTGTTTTTTTCATCTATAATTAATGAATTAAGTGTATGCGGCAACCAAAAATGTTAAATGCTAAAAAGCTTTCTTTGAACGACGGCCATTCATTTGAACCCAAATCCCTATCCAAACCTTAAATACAGCTGTGTCACATGTGCTTTGTAACGGTGTTGAAAGGCACCGACAAATCATGTTGTCCTGGCGATAGTTTAACCCTTTATATGTGCCGTTCTAAAGTCACGATGTATTTTGTCATTTCACTTTGAGGAAGTCCACTTGTAGCTCTTTAATCAGCGTGTTTTTCGTCATGAATAACAAGATTAAACTGCTCCTAAAAAAAACACTAAAGCATATTTTGCGTCGACTGAAAACAACACTGGCAGGACGGACGCAGGAAGTCCATTTTTTGGACGTGTAGCAGTGACTGAGGCAGCCTCTCTGGGGGGTGAAGTACAGAAACAGAACCGCAGTGAGAACTCACTAATGACGATGAGATGAAGACACTTGGATCTCCCAGATTCACCAAAAGGATATTATTTTGCATATCAATTTGCTCCATCTCTTCCTGTGAAGCAGATCAACGGTACGGCGTAACGCCATCATTGTGTATTAACACAGAGCAGTTCTTAGTGCGTGTTGGCTGAAAGCCACCGGAGCTTTATGTGGATCGAATCGGACAGAAGAGGTGATTGATTAACACGGTGAATCAATACATGAAAGGGAAAAACAAACAGCTTTTATTAATGGGATGCTTTCAGCGCTGCATGTTTAGGTCTTCAACTCCCCTCCTCCGGCTAAACCTGGTCCTGCTCTTCAACGCTCCTTTGTCAGCCTTTGACTCCTCATAAACGCTGTATTGTTCTTCTGTGTTAAAAAGGAAACGTGGAGGAATTTAACGCCATCTGAGCCGTGGTTTCACCCAGCAACAGAGCTATAGGATGTAATTAGCATTCAGCCAGGGTGCTGCTGAGCTGAGAGTGCATGTGTATGTGTTAAATAGTGTATGTGTGTGTGTGTGTGTGACAGAGAGAGCATGGAATCAAGAGAGAAGGAAAAAAACCTCCAGAAGCAGAGGGCGAAGGTTTTTTGACTGTTTCTTTACTCACACACACCAAAACACACAACAAACAACCACACACACACACACATTAGCCACAGGGCAAACAGCAATGTCTTTCAACCAGAGACAGTTAGTCATCAAATAGATCTCTTTCATGTACACTGTGCATGGTTTGTGTGTTTGATTGCGATCAACAGCCAGTCTTGTTCCTCCTGTTACCCAGCCGGTCTGCAGGCACATATACACACACCCACCCACACACACCCACCCACCCACCCACCCACCCCCACCCACCCACCCACCCACACACACACACACACACACACACACACACACACACACACACACACACACACACACACACACACACACACACACACACACACACACACACACACACACACACACACACACACACACACACACACACACACACACACACACACACACACACACACACACACACACACACACACACACACACACACACACACACACACACACACACACACACACACACACACACACACACGCTTTACTGGCTGCATGTAAAACCTCTCTGATAAAATCTACGGTGGGGGGGGCGTTATGGAAACACACAGCTGTGTGTGTGTGTGTGTGTGTGTGTGTGTGTGTGTGTGTGTGTGTGTGTGTGTGTGTGTGTGTGTGTGTGTGTGTGTGTGTACACTTCTACTTTCTTTCTGAGGATCAAACTGAGTTTTGACTAAACTAAAACTAAGGACATGTTTCGTGGCCCCCACTATCTCAAAAGGCTTTTTAGGATTAACGTTGTTATGCATTTAGGTTTAAGTTAAAGTTGCGGTGAAGGTTGGGGTTGGACAGGTAAACATTTGTTTGGAGCTAAAGAAGGCATTATATCAATAAAGGTCCTCACTAGAAGAGAGAAGTTCAAAAGCAGATACATATAATCTACCCAGAAAAATTCACTTTTCTTCATTTTCTGAATAGAAGGGATTGAAATGAATGATATTATGTTATATGATGCAATGATAGATTTCTTTTAAGTTTCTTACGCGTTATCACAAAGTAGCCACGCCCTAAATAATTCCCTGCTCTACGGTCCGTTTGACTCTAAATGAGACAATAACTTAGTAAATGAACGTCATGTTGTGTTGAAGAAGACTTGAAACTGGTGATTGAGACCATAAACTCATGTTCACAATGTTTACTGAGGTAATAAATCAAGTGAGAAATAGGCTCATTTTCTCATAGACTTCCATACAATCAGAATCATTTTTGCAACCAGAGGAGAGGCTCACAGTACCTCCCAGCTTCCTACTCGTGCTAAGCTAGGCTAAACACATCCTTCGACCCATTCTGAGATGAAATTGAATTGTTTCTTTATCCGACACCAAGAAAGCGATCATATTTCCTAAAATGTCAGAGCATCAGAAATGCATCCTCTAGATTTAAACTCTCTCTTTTCGGAGCAGTGTTCAGCACCTGGGGACGAGTCCAGCCCCGGAGCGCTGACAGAACAACTTCAAACACCTACTGAAACATTCATGTCTTCTGGTGTGGGAGGAAACATGCGAACCCGAGAAAGGCTTCACCCGGCTCTGACCTTCTTGCTCCGAGGCGACGGTAACAAACACAGAGCCGCTCTGCTTAAAGTTAATTTATCGCACCACTTGGCCCCAAAAAAAAAAAAAAAACAAGATCAGCAGCCAAGTCCTTTGTTGTTTTAAAATGTCATTTCTGGCCATTCTATTGTCAAGTACAACAATAACATTCATACGGATGTTAAATCTGACAGAGACACTGCTTCTATCTGTCGTTTTATTCACCTCAGCACGCCGCGTGCTTCCTGTTGGGGAACGATGACTCCGCCGCAGCTCAAAAGCATCCGAGGTCTCTCACAGTCAACCTTGGCGGTGACTATATTGTTTTTTTTAATGAGCTATGAAATGTGCTTACAAAGTGCAGCTCCCCGTAGAATTATCGACCGCCTGCCGTTGGTCCGAACCTCGTAGGGGAGAGTAGTGCAGAATCAGCTCGTAAGGTGTTGCAGACAGATAAGACGGGTTTCTGAATAATTCTGTCTCCGTCTGGTTTCATCTCAGATCGAACGCGTTTCATCTCAACGCGTCGATAACAAATTGACGAAGTCATATTTCGTAAGATTAAGAACCAGTAACTTATGTGCAGAGGTGATACAAAGTAGGACAATTCAAAAAAAAGACTCCTGGTTATGGCACCAAGTCTATAATCTCAGATGATGCTGAAGATGCTGGACTCCTGACAAACATTAGCTTCCGAGCTGCCGTCTTGCTCACAAATTTACGATTAGTGCTTTTCATATTCGATGCTTGTCAGAAGCAAAATACTGCGGAGCATGAGTCGACAGTTTACATATTTCAATCAAGTCCGCTCAAAAAGAATGAAAAGCTTTTGCAAAGAGGCTGTGAGTGACTCTCAGGCAGCCCCTGGTGTTGATGTTTGTTGCTGTTGACCCTTTTTGACAGTCGTCCAACTTCCTGGCCTCTCAACAGCCATTTAGTGGAAGTTACATCACGAGTAATCTGCTTCGTGTCTGTATATGAAACCATTATGTGCGAAGAGAGAGAGAGAGAGAGGCAGTGGCGTGACTGCTGTTTGAGTACAGGCTGTGATCCATCTATCTTTGGATCCAGAGAGGGGGGGGGACAGAGGACGCTGGAATGGGATGAATTCCCACAATCCTTGGCATGTCATTTGGCAGTTGGAAAAGTGTGATCTAACCTCCTATATACCACCCAACCATCATTCTGTCCATCAATCATTCATTCATACATCTACCCAGTGGTGTACTTGATATCACAGCAGCGGTAGTAGTATTTGCAGTAGTACTTGATCGGGATAATGACTGTTTACATGATTAATGTATCACTCAATTATCTTTTCAACTCATTGTTGACTCACAATACATTCATTGTCAAACGTGGATTGATCGTCCAGTTATTTACCCAATAATTTGAGCACATTTGAACAGCGGTTGTGTAATTATAGCTTAGCAAACATAACTAGGTGTGGCAGGTCTGTCGAGCTTTTATTCACATTCACACACTGCACTTTTCATTGTCACATGCAGTCCAATGCTGCACTGTATAGAGCCCGTCTGAAGGAGAACCAGCAGACTGAAGTGGATGAAGCTGACTCAAGTACTGTAAAGAAAAGATGACTTATTATACACTAGCTGTTCAGGACGGGAACATCCGCCCCGTGTGGAGTTTAGAGCAACAATAGCCACTCTGTTGTGCTCGGTATTTTGGTTTGGGGAAGAAGTTCACACTCCAGTTACTCCATCAAAGCTTGTGTCAGATAGTGTTACGTTTACCAAAGTCATCGTCTGTTCTTCATCCTCTTCTCTTGTGAAGGTGAAGCTTAATGTTGCTTTGTGACCATAAACTAACATCCAAATATGTTTTTTTTCTATACTAAGCTTCAATAATCAGGACATGCGGCAAAAGTACGACTTTGTTCCATACTCACACATCACACACACACACACACACACACACACACACACACACACACACACACACACACACACACACACACACACACACACACACACACACACACACACACACACACACACACACACACACACACACACACACACACACACACACACACACACACACACACACACACACACACACACACACACACACACACACACACACACACACACACACACACACACACACACACACACACACACACACACAGTGGAAACCACAGTTCCTAATGGGAACAGGGATGTAATGATTGATAGTCGCATGGAAACTATACTTCCTACAGTGAGTGCATGACACATGGTGCAAGAGTGGAGGTTGGGATGTGTGTGTGTGTGTGTGTGTGTGTGTGTGTGTGTGTGTGTGTGTGTGTGTGTGTGTGTGTGTGTGTGTGTATTTGCATGTGAGAGAGATGCAAGAGGAAAACTTTACTGGAGCTCATACAGAACAAAAAACTAGACTGAATCCAATTTTGGCAATCTCTTTCTCTCTCTCTCTCTCTCTCACACTCTCTCACACACACACACACACTGCACCTAGCGAGACATATGGAGATGAGGCTGGGAGCTGGCCCTGTTCAGATAAATGTACCGGATACTGCTGCTTCCCAGCTCTAATCTAATGACTGTGTGTGTGTGAGCTCCCGTGCTTCTATCTTTGTGAGGACCAGTTTGAGTTTTTAAGACTTTGATAGTGAGGTCATTTTGGAAAGTGAGGTCCGGTCCTCACTTCTTAAAATGCCTTGGCCTTTTTAAAAGTCAAGACTTGGAGTATGTATTCTTTAAAGTTAGGGTTAGTTGCCAGTGAATGTTTCATGTCAATTAGGGTCCTCACAACTATAGCAGTATATATATGCCATATGTGTCTGTGAGGGAGTGAGAGAGGGGACTCTTTAAGTGTGTGGTGAAGCCCATAATATCCTCTCCAGGACAGCACACAGCGAGCCGACACTCAGCAGCAGCACAGATGGTGTATCTATAAAGTATAGAGATGGTCATGGGAAGGGTGGAAAAACTGAGAGGAGCTCCAGAGCAACGCAAGAGGGACGATATAAAGAGAAATGCTTTGGCCTGCTCTTAAAATCCTAATAATTACATTCACTGCCCATATAATGTTTACATTACCAATGGCACAGAGCGTACACCGGTGGTATGTGTAGATAAATATTATACAACCCGCCATAAAGCTGTCGTAGTTTACAGTCCCTGCTGTAGTGGCCTGAGGTCTCTCCTTATTTGGGCAGCCGGCAACTAGCTATGCTTTAACAACAGATCATGGACCGCTCTCTGTACTGAAGGCACAGAGAAGAGGCTGATATAAATCCTCTCAGCTAACACCAGCTATGCTTTTAAAGAATCTGTTCACTCATACTACAGGCACACATATTGGCTGAGATCCTAAGTGTTAGATAGTTTATAGTCAGCCCTTCAAGGCAAATGCACAACTGATTCTCTCTGGAGATAAGTGTAACGGCTTGGCTTGGCGACTTCATGAGAATCCTAACAACTATTTCCTCCGTGTGTGTGTGTGTGTGTGTGTGTGTGTGTGTGTGTGTGTGTGTGTGTGTGTGTGTGTGTGTGTGTGTGTGTCCAGATGTCCGTAGGAACATGTAGGAATGAGAGAAGTGTGTGAGTAAGACAGGAAATGATGTTAGACATCCTCACGGAGACTCTGACAGCCGTACCGTACCGCACACACACATACACTCACTCATGAGGTCACATGCAAGCCGACACACACAAGATGTGTAAAACAACTCAAGTAAGAGCATGTGACATACAAAAGGAGATGTTTTTGTCACTTGAATATTAAGTAAAACACATTTACACTGACACACACGGTCTTTCTGTTTCTCCATTTCCCTCAGTTATCCTTCTATCGTTTCTCCATCTGTCTTTGTCACTCACACCAGCCCCCGTGTTCTCCCTCGAGGAGCACTGAAAGGTCACATGACCAGCGAGACACAAAGGGAACAGCAGAGTGAAGGACAGACAAAGTTTGAGCGAGTGGAAAAAGAAGGTGTGTGGGAGAGTTCCTGTGTGTTCCGGTGCGCCGCTTTGAGTCTGTGTGCATTTGCATGTGTGTGAGTCATCACATCAGGGCCTTTAAGGCCGTCGTTAAGCCAATTTCCTTTGTGAAGCAGCTCAGCGTAGAGCAGCTCAGTGAGTTCAAGGTTAAGTTGGACCGCGAAGGCAACACTCAGTGGACGTGTCCAACAGCAGCACTTTACCTTTCCAACACTGCAGAAGAATCTCTGAAACATCGCGTTATTATCCAAAAAGCATCGACTAAATGTGTCCCAGATAACACGGGTATTCGTTGTTTTTCCACTTTCTGAGTGTCTCAGTAGCAGCTTAACACAAACTCATTTGCATTTTATCCCAATTTCTTTCTCCCCACTTTCTATTATATGAAGCATTTCATGCTTTGTACTCGTTCCGAGAGGGGCTCATTTAGAGCACAATCTGGCAATCAGAGTCTCCTTGAATCAGTAAACAAAGACTTTTTGGGGGGTATTTGAGGACATTCAAGGCACAATCAGTTTAAATCACTTCAACAAAATCACGATATTTTCAGAAAACATATCTATACATAATGGCAAAACCTGAAAACAAAGAGCACTACAAAGACACGTGTACTTGCAACCACATAAACAGGTTGCACATGTCCACGATGCGTTAGCAGTTAATGCAAAGAGTGTTTTTTTTCCCCTTCTCGTATTGTTTCGAGTCATTTTAGAGGGTATAAGTTTCCTTCGCACACTGGACACCGCTGGCATTACTGTCTTCGGGAGGGACCATCTATTAAATGTAAACAACTGCTGAATTGTGTTCTCTTTTCAATCTGCGCTACAGAATTAGACAGATGAATTACAGTTGTTACTTTTAGTATTCGTGTTATTCTTGAGTTTAAGAGCCTTCAGACCAATCAATTGTTGATAGTGATTTTTTAATGTCTTTGTTTGTGTTTTACTGCTTGGTAAGTTTTCTTTCCCAGTAGAGCTGACTCAGTGTTGAGTGACAGAGGCAGTAGTGAGTGTCTGTTATTATAAGGCTAAGGATAAAGCCACCAGAATAAACAAGAGGAGTCACTGAGAGAGGTCGGCATAAAAGGATCTGAGCATGGGATTAATGCGCGCGCACACACACACACACACACACACACACACACACACACACACATAGTGTAACTTGACCTGCCGTCTGAGTCTCTGGCAGCAAGACGACACAATCAGCTATGTGTGTGAGAGGTCAGGTTTGTCTCTCTGCACTGTATATGTTTTCAGTATCCAGTGTTTATGATCCCTCAACAGATACAGACTTTACTTGTTTGTTTTTTCTCAAGCTTTGTCTTTCTATTTCGTCCATCACTTCTGACCTCACTCTTTACCCCAACGCTACTAAAGACTCAAATTCAAGTGAGACCTCCATTCAAAATAAACTAATCCTTCTTGAAGTCCTTGTCTTTTCCCTACGCTATTTTATCTCCGTTTCTTTCTTTGATTGTTTTGTTAGTTTCTCTCTTTTTTTTGTATTCCTCCCGCCTCATCCTCCCTCTCTGATTGGCTGATTTGAATTTTCAAAAAGGAACCAATCCCCCCTTTTTTTCACAGACACAGGATGTACGCTCATCCTTTTTTTCTCCCTCCTTCCTTCTTCCAAAACAACCAGATGGAGAGACCGCCGCGGAGAGACAGACAGCAACAGCAGAAAGCCCATGACATCACACTCTCACACACACTCTCTCCTAGAGGGTATAAAGGCCTCATTGTATCCTCTATCACATCAAACCATTTTGGCGGAACGCTGTGAATTTGACCGAGTGTATCCATCGTCCGGGGTCGGTGTGACAGAAAACACACACGGAGGGCTTTAGCCTGCACTCAGTGTGTTTGTGTATAACTGGCCTTTACCAGGGATTCCTGAAGCGATTGAGACGACTGGTGTGTATGTGTACTGTGTGGGACGCTTGTAAAAGAGAGCGTTGTCTATATGTACATTTACTTCATCTGTGTGTGTGTGCGAAGTTGGTCCTAAAACGCGAGATGAACGACCGATCGGTATCTGTATCGGTGTGTGCCTGACTTTTCTACTCGGATCATTTCCGCTAGCTTTGCAACATTAGAATACTAGAATCTATGATGTGAAAAATGGTTTTACACAAGTGGCCTTATATTAATTGAGGGAACATAAATACATTCAAACAATTCCACACAAACTGAGTGGGCATTTTGCAGTAGAGACTATGCAACTTTAAGATCAGTAAACAAGCCGACAGCCACACTTTGACATGTTATTAATCCAGTTCTCTCACTTTCTCTGTCCTGCTTGTATACTGTTTGCATTAACACAGCTGTTCTCCAGCCGTGACACAACTTTCAGAGCCTCTTCCACTCAGACAGCCACTCTCCCTCAGACACACAAAAAACTCACTTTGACGTCTTGCTCCAGCGTTCGTATCAGTTCTCCGTCCACCTGCCCTGTTTGGGCCACGCGGACGGAGCGCCGCTCTGCCTTCCTCAGCCGGTACTGCAGGATGCGGCAGGTCTTGTTTGCCTGAGAAACAGAAGAGCCGGTATGTGTCATCTGTTCTCAGCCCTCTTTGCTTCACTTTTTAGCGTTCCTTCAAAGGACAATTTGCCTTGGAGCAGCCATTAGAATACAAAATCAAAGACATGCAGACGTTGCACCTGGCCTTGTGTGTCGGCCCTCCTGCTCAGCGATGACATTCAGATGATTGATTGCCCGCTATCTTTACTTGCCCGTTTCAAAACATTTTGCCAGCCTCTGACTGTGTTTTTTTTATACATTTAAAGTTCCAAATCAGGATATCACGTCAAAACGAGAGCACAGGTTCGATGAAGTCTGTCCGCCCACACAGTCGTACCTGCTCAAGCTGCTGCCGTAGGTCCTGCAGCTGGTAGACGTCATCTTCCATGTACATGTCCCGCATCTCCAGCATCTCAGACCTCAACTCCTCCATCTCATCCTGGGGACGGGGGGGGAAGAAGAGCGAGTAAGTGCATCTGTCATTCCAACAATAATACTCAACCTGCAGGGAAAGAGCGGTTACGTGTTGCACAGACTTCTAACGGACTGTCACCCTGCGTGCTGACAGCATTGTGTTGCATATACAGTATGTGGGCCATGAAGGGAATCCTGTAACGTTTAATAGGAGTCATTAAAGCTTTTAGCATCTTTATCATTAATGCAAAGACAATCGTCCTCATCAAAAAATCATCATCCATTAACCTCGTTCGCAATCCATCCCATCAATCGCTGCTCGCTGTCCTAAGGCACCACATCTTCGTCTTCATCAACCTCATCATCAGTGTAGCCATTACAACCAATGGTGTCTTCTTAAAACGAAACTGCTGTGTAATATTCTCTCAAGTCTCATAAAAAGGGTCATTAGCTATAGAAAGCTCCGTGCTGTAAGTAGCAGAGGGGTGTAGTAAGTAATATGATACTGTATTGATTCTCCTCTCCGTCTCCCACCCAGGAGGTCAGAGGTCGGGGTCAGGTTATCAGATTACCTTCAGAGCAGACTCTAAACAGTCCCTGATTGAGAGCAATTGAGGAAAAAAAAGGAAAGTAAATTCCTACACTCTACAAATCAAAATATCTAAACAGAAGTTTCAATTAAAAAAAAAGTATGAAATACCACTCGTAAATAAGCCAGTACATGCGATTCATTTACGGTATGTTATCTAGCTCTCATTTGGACATATTAGAGATGAATTATTCATTCAAGCCTCAGAGCATGAATTGCATCATCCCTCTGAATCGTATCTACAGTGCAGCTCTTGTCTTCGTCTGTTTCTGCATTGAAATGCACCCCATCCCAAGAAGTCTGAGCCGCTGGGCTTTAAGGGACAGCAGGCGGGCTGTTACACAACAGTGTGCTTCCAAGAGTGTGTAATGTGTGTGTGTGATGTGTAAGCAAAATAAGCAAAAGGAGTACAAGCGGCTGTAGTAGGAGTAGTACTAGGTGCTGTCAAAATGTACTACAGTGGATAATGTGGGTCAGCCTCTACTGAGCCTCTACTGTAGCAACAATGAGCACTGGGGATGTGTGTGTGTGTGTGTGTGTGTGTGTGTGTGTGTGTAAAAAGACAGCAAGAAAGGGATTGAGTGGGTAGGGTGTGTCTACGCTGCTACGACCTGCAGTATCAACAATTTGTACGAGTATGGATTGTCAACATGTTACCGATTAAGGTAACGCGACGTGTTTGGTGCAGCATGCAGCAAACGGTGTGCTTGTGTGTCTCTGTGTGTGATTGAGCTAAAATAGACTGCCGCAGGAAGCAACCTGCACGACACTGAACACTGTGCTACACTGCAATACAGAGGAGAGAGGGGCCAAAGATGAAATGAACAAGGAACTAAGGACAGGAAAGTAGGAAAGAGAAAGAACGGCAAAAAAGGAATGAAAAGAAGAAGGAGGGAGAGAAAAGAGTAAGACAGAGAAGTCTAGATGATGACTAAGTAAAGGCAATTAAGGGCATGAAAATAAAGGAAAGAGGAGAATGAAAAGGAGGCGAGGAAAGAAGAAAGAAAGAAAAGGAACGAAACAGAAAGAACAGAAGGAAAGAGAAAGAACAGGACAGGGTTGGGAAAAACAGAGCATGAAATAAATGTAGACGGGGAGGGAGATAAATCACGACAGCAGAGAGTGAGAATGTGAGGACACGAAACGAGGGAATCACAAGTTAATGTGGCGAGAGACCGAGACTGAGAGAGGTGGTCCACTGACCTGCTTTACAGCTAAAGAAGAGCAGGGAAGATGCTTTATGTCATGTGAGCAGCCAGCCAGTCAGGAGATTGAATCAACCAATCAGATGTCAGCTTTGAGTGACTGCTTAGAAATCAGAGCTCTCGCACATCTGCCGTGTTAACGGTTCATTTACAATAAACTCTAAAGCTCACTAATTAACAGGTGATTGGTTGTTTGTTTACAGAAATAAAAAGGTAAAAACGGGTTACACATGTTGTGTTTTTGGGGGCCACATTTTGTTAACTTGGGACAGAACCAGGAGAGCAGTTACCCCCCCCTGTTTCCAGACATTGTGCTAAGCTAAGCTAACTGTAATGTAGTAGTGAGTAGGCTAAAACAGTTTAGCCTGGACAGATGCTCAACTATCAGCTTAAGTTGTAGTCACAGGACAGACATTTCTAAAAATTAAGCTCAGAAAAGGCCCATGTTTGTATAGAACTACATGTTGTTTATTATTATTATTATGTCGGCTGTTAACATGTCGCATAGCAATACGACACAAACACCGTGCATGCTGAAATATTAATTCATAATTAGACTCCAACAGCTGTTAGTTGTCTTGATCTCCTAATTGAAACAGTAGCTGCAGCAACAAACAGCACATTCATCAGCCCTGCATGAAGCTGTAGTCAAAGACGGACTAGAAGTCTGCACTGACGGAGAACAGGGATGGGAAGTAGAGAGAGCGTGGATTAGAAGCTAGATCTAAAAAAAAAAAAAGTAATCAGACTCAGAGCGAGAGATTGAGGGGCAGCCTGACACCACAGTAGGATGTTGTTTTCATCTTCTGATTACTAAACAGGTGTTCCTCACAGCTGCAACAACACACACACACACACACTCACTTCACTGCCAGGCCTCCCATGAGGCTTTGGGGTGGTCCAATAAGCTAACTCTGTTAGATGATGACCTATATATTCAGGCAACAGCTCTGCCTGAATGTATAGCCATAGACATAGACAGCAATACACACACACACACACACACACACACACACACACACACACACACACACACACACACACACACACACACACACACACACACACACACACACACACACACACACACACACACACACACACACACACACACACACACACACACACACACACACACACACACACACACACACACACACACACACACACACACACACACACACACACACACACACACACACACACAGCTGCAGATCTGCACCTTCTTTAAATATGCATGAATCTTATCATATATGGTATATAAATAAAATATTGAAAAAGCAAGCCTTAGAATCCTAATGACATCTGAAAAGACAATAAATCATGATTTTAACATGTTTGCTTGATGAATGGCTTAAATTGAAGCTAATCAGGGCTACATAACAATAGGAAGCAATGATCATAATTATTAATAATAGTGGAATTGTATGATGTTATGTTATGAAGGCATCACGGCTAGTGTTTACAAGGGGGGGGGGGGGGGGGGGGGGAGTAAATGCATCACCACAGTGATCAATAAAAAAAACCGTCTGCTGTGTGGAGCCATCTTTAGGATGAAGGTCCACCAAGAATCTAAAGTCTCCAACACTGTTGCACAGCTCCATGAGAAAAGATGAGGAGGAAACAATCACCCTCCACAAATCAATCTGACAATTATCGGCTTGTCTGGTAACTGACAGTTAGTGCTCGGGGACATGCTAATATAATTGATCCTTCCTCTCATCAATCACTGTCAGGGCTGGGTGGATCCGCTTGACCGGTGGATCCATGGACCTATAATACAAGACGCCACTTGTGGGAGCTGAGAGATGCCTTTACTGTCGATGTCTGATGACATGCAATCCCACAGTGAGCCCAGGTACTTGGTGATGCTGTGATGGGCTGGTTGTTGTTTTGAACATTGACGTTTTGGTTGTTTTTCAGTTTGACACAAGAATAGAATTTCTGAATACATGATTTTGAACATTTCTCATAAAAGGAAATCCCCTAAATTGCACGTGCAGATATTCCATAACAAACGTTTGAGACCACAATGCTGCATGTTTTGCTCATGTGCTACCGAGGGGGCAAATTCTCTATTCATAACATCATCATCACCCTTGTAGTGAGTAGCCTTGGATGGGATCCAAAGGCATTTCTACACACTGGGAAACAAGTCAGAGTGAACTTGGTAAAGAAACCCAACAGACTTTATAATAAAACACCATATTTCTAAATCTGAGAGTGAAGATTTGTTTTTGCATCTTGGTTTAAAGCAAATTGACAATGAAAGATAATCAAATCATGTATAACGTATGTTTTGTTTATGATGTCTGTTATTAAACGTGTCTCGTGGTAATCAACCATGTATAGTTGACTCATGCGAATATAACGGACTTACTTTGAGGTAATCGTTCTCAGACCTCAGCTCCTCTATTTCCCGGACAAACTCCTCGTGCATGCCGTCCATAAACTCCTCTGTGAGGTCTGAGAAAGCCAGGGATGTGCTGGCAGGGACCCTGCTGTCATACGAGGTGACCGAGCGCTCCTCGCCGGGGGATATGCTCCCTTCCCCGGTCTCCACGCCCAGGGAGAGCCGGTCCTTGCAGTCCCTCTCTGCGGAGGAGCAGGTGGTCTTGGCGGCGGCTTTTTGGTTCGCTCTGTCCGCCAACACGCCGCCGCCGCGGCTGCTCCTTGATTCGGCGTCGCTGCTCGCAGCGTCCGTGTAGAGCTTATTTTCCTCAGAGGCGCAGTCCGACAGCTCGGAGCTACTGTCGGTGGGGGACAGCTTCCCGGTGGCGCAGCCGGAGTCCTTCGATGCATCGTCGGATCCTATGCTGGCGTCCGACACCTTCCTCCGCCCACCGGTGCTCTTGGCCGCCTTGGCCGTTTTAGACGACGCGGAGGAGGATTTGCTCGCCGGTTTAACACCACCGCTCTTCTCCGCTCTGCCGTCCTTCCCAGCGAGACTTCCCACGGGGCTGCGTCTGGAAATGCGGCTCCCCAGGTGGATGGCTCCCGGTTTGACGCTCAGCGTCGGGGTCCCAATCCCTCCGCGGATCTTGGTGAGCGACCAACCGGGCACGTCCTTCGGTCTGGCCGGGGACGGAGCCCGGTTTATCTTCTTCTTCTTCTCGCCCGCAGGATGAGCGGCCACCATCGCGGGGAGCTCCGCGTGCTGCCCGCTGTCCGAGCCCTCCGTCCCGCCTCCGCTTTCCATCTTCTGCCGGAGATGGAGTCTCCGTTCCTTGGGCGAGGCGAAGGCGAGGTGACTCGGAGCGTTATGGACATCAACCTCCTTTGTTTTTGTCATTCATTCCGTTAATGCCGAAGCGAGAAAAAACTGAAATGAGACCTCCTATTTGGTGGAACAGGAGGCAGAAGTTGGTGTGTGGATAAACAACTGCAGAGCAACACAAAAGGAGGGGATCCTCGCTCCAACCACAATGAGAGCTCCCGTAGAGCAACAAGGCGAAGAAGCAGGAAGCGGAGTCCAAAAGCTGCAGAAACGCAACAAATAATCCCGTTTCCCAGTGTGCGCGTGTAGGAAAATAGTAATGTATTCCGCTTTGTTCTGATAGATCCCCTCCTCTCTTCAGGATGTCTGTCTCGATGACATCAACCAGCCGGTTCCTGCTCAGAGGAGTTGTGGGTGAGAACAGAGAGGCAGTGTGGTGGATATGGTCTACCCTCTCTCCCGGTTTCTCCGCCCATATAACGGACCAGGAGGAGAGAGCGAGAGAGAGAGAGAGAGAGAGAGAGATAATTACTTCTGCAGCTCTCTGTCGCCACCATTGCAGGATATTAGAAGACAGGAGGGAGCAGGGAAAATAAAATAATGTATGGATGCTCTGAGAGATGCAGCAGGATTCCCCCTGACTTGCTTTGCATTGGTATAGAGCACACTTCATATATATATATATATATATATATATATATATATATATATATATATATATATATATATAGACAGGGGCAATTGCATTTAAAATACACTTTACTAAAATATATTTATGTACAGGTCAGTGTATGGAAGGTCATAGGCACAAAATGACACCAGGCTATCCATTGACCAGTTGTGCTAGACCCCTCCTCGCCATCTTTTTTTTCTGTCTGCACACTATCAGGATTTATTATTTATGTTTATTTTTATGGATATATATTTATACGTTTTGTTGCATGCAGCAGCTCGCCAACAGGATCAACAGATAGACAATACACACAATAGAGAGGAGGAGAGAAGACACGGTTAATAACCAAAGTGACCAAATAATCAAAGACTATGCGCCTAAAAACTATATGTGGAATTGTTAATCAATGAATAAATACAAACTAATTTAAAAAACAAGCAGAAAAAACACAATATTGTTTCCGCAGAAGGAGATAATCCATCACATAAACATGAACCCTTAATTTGATTTGGCAAAAGTCTCTCTCTCATGATCAAATTATTAAGTCTTTTCTGACAAATATTTCCCAATAATTGGTACCCCCTAATATTATTAGCTGATGGGTTGGTGCATTCTCTTAAATATACTGAATCAGACCACACAAATAATAATCAACTGAATAAAACATTTGGTAAATTGAATTAGCAGCAGTAAGAACATTTCAATTTGTCAGTTAAAGATAATTGGGGATTATGTTACATAAAATTTCCAACCTAACTTTTAATACAAGAGGATATACAGCCATTGTGGAATTCCATGGTAGCACAGCACAGTAGTCTCAGGTTACCTGTCTTGTGTGTGTGTGTGTGTGTGTGTGTGTGTGTGTGTGTGTGTGTGTGTGTGTGTGTGTGTGTGTGTGTGTGTGTGTGTGTCAGATATCAGCTAGAAAGAGAAGAAAGCCCAGGATTCCTCAGTCAACACGTTTTCTGATGCAGTTACTAAGACACAGTCATCTGCACTCTATAGCTACAGGTTAATGATTCAGAATCTAGGCAGCTACGCAGTGCTGGAGCCTTTTCTATCAATGACTACTCTAAAGCATCGAAATACAAAAACATGTTCTCATATCACTTACATTAGTTTAAGAGTCTACAGCCATGCTAGCAGCTCTGTGCGGCTGTAATTAAATGGTTCTTTGGTCAGCATGCTAACATGCTCACAAAGACAATGCTAACATGCTGATGTTTAGCAAGTTAGGTTTTTACCACGTTCACCATCTTAATTCAGTGTGTTAGCATGATTAGACACTTTCTAACTAGCAATAAAGAGAGCTGAGAATTACATTCGTTTTTGCAAGTATTTAGTCATTAATGTAGTAAAAGCATTGGACAAATTGAAATTCAGACTTGATGGTGGCGCCAGATGAAAAGTTAAGGGATCACCAAAAAGGAACAACAGTTCCTCCTGAGGTGGACATGAATGCCATTAAAGAAGACTTTTCACTAAAAGCCACATATGTCAACCTCACAGTGGCACTAGAGAGAAAGGCATTGGATCACCAACGTCATTAGGATTCGTCCTCTGGAGACCACGAATGTCAGTGCCGAATTTCATGGCATTCCAATCAATAGCCGTTGAGACATTCCTCTAAAAGCAAAGAATGTCTTGTGTATGAAAGAAATAGACCATCCCCTTTTTATTATCACACATTACAGATGGTGTCGTATCACGTATATGTACCTGATCATACTGTCTCATGTAACTACATTCCCTTATACAGCATGTTTCTTGGTACATATATCCAGACAGAGCAAGTACCATTAGGTTGATGGTTAAAAGTGTGTTTCTGCAGTGTTTCCCACAAGTGACAGGGACATTATGTAGATGATCTGTTTTATTATTAAAGCTAAAAAGCAGAACGGGACATCCTCCTCTGCTTTCATCTATTCCCTATCTCTAATAATAACCATATTCATGTTTCTTGTCCCCGCGTGTGCTGTTTCCTCAGTAGTATGAACGCATGCATGTACACACTCCTCCATCCCAGTTTAACTCCCAATGTCAGCATCTTTATTCTCTATTCTGATCTCTGATCTTTTGTCTCTGTTGTGGCTGCTTGTCGAAACCGTGACCATCGTCAGATTAAAGTCTCCTCACTTGAACCAAGGCAAGATGTCAATATAGTCTGCGGTGGCATTCAGAATCACACCGCGTGAATGATTTATGAGCAGTAACTCTAGAACGGCAAACGCAGAATTAGAGCAGTTTCAATAGATTTTACCACTCAGGGATAGTGTGTAGAAGGTCTCGTTTGATACTGGCCATGTTTACATGCATTAATGATGTGTGACAATAGTGAGAATAATGCAGGTCTCATAAAAAGTAAACTGATTATGGTGCCATTATGCTCTTAGTCCATGCTAGGCAGTCATGTATCACTGTTTGTTTCCACTTAAGAGATTGCATGGGTCTGTATGTGCTGGGGCCTTTGTTGTTATTTCACACTAAACTGTTCATTAAAGAAAGAAAATTAATCTTAAAAGAAGAATTCTGACCAAACTCTCTATTCCAGTCACATTTTCTTACTTCTGCGGCATTTGTAAATCCTCTGGCAGCTACCATTATGAGCTGGAGGGGTGAATTTGAAATCATGCATCATTCAACGCCAATGATCTTGCAGTGGCAGCCACAGAACTACATCTGATAGACTGTTCATCTTCATTCACAGCAGATATACTGCCAATAAAAGGCTCACTGTGCGGAAAAGGGGTTTTACATCTGTTGTTTTAAACACTTAGTGTCTGGAATCTATGGAAGCCCATTCCCGCCAGCCCAAAAAAAAAAAAGATCACTAAAAAAAAAAAAAAAAAAAAATAAGATCACAAAAGAAAAAATAGTAACTTAAAAAAAAAAAAAAATAATGTAATTCACAAAAAAAAAAAATCCACCCACAAAATAAATAATAATAATTCTAATAATTTTTATTTTTTTTTATTTTACTTTTTTTCCACCAGCAAAAAAAAAAAAAAAACCTTTTGGTGCATCCATCTGTAACCATAACACTGACCAGATTTTTCCAGTTGCTATAGAAAGTCGAAATTATGAGATACTTGACATATGACAGCTATGACATATGAATGGATTGTGAGTACATTGAAGACTTCTTTAAAACGTGGCTTTACAACACATGAAATACAGATGATGTTTCACATGGATTGTACTGAGCAAACGCACCCTTGAAGCTCTGGAGTATAAAGAATGAAACCAATGTGGCTGAGGTGGCGACCAATAAACTATGGAAGCCCATTTACACCAGCAAAAAAAAAAAAAATAAGATCACAAAAAAAAAAATAATAATTAATTCACAAAAAAAAAAAAAGTGTATATATATATATATATATATATATATTTTTTTTTTACTTTTTCTCTGTCAGCAAAAAAGAAAAAAAAAAAAGATGTTTCCAGTTGCTGTTTATTGGTCGCCACCTCAGCCACATTGGTTTCATTCTTTATACTCCAGAGCTGCTTCTTGCTTAACATTCTATTCAAGGGTGCGTTTGCTCAGTACAATCCATGTGAAACATCACATGGATTGAAGTTTTTTTGAAGTAAAAAAAAAAAAAATAATAATTATTAGAATTATTATTATTTGTTTTGTGGGTGTATTTTTTTTTTTTTTTTTTTTTTTGTGAATTACATTTTTTTTTTTTTTTTTAAGTTTCTATTTTTTTTTTTTTTTTTAAGTTTCTATTTTTTTTTTTTTAGTGATCTTTTTTTTTTTTTGGTGGCGGGAATGGGCTTCCATAGGAATCACTGTCATGAGGAAATTCCTCTTGTAAAGAGGAAGTGATGTATTTTCACTTTCGGGTTTGTTTTGCCGACAAGACAAAAAAATAAGCGGCTGTGTAGTTAGCATGCAAAGCCGTTTCACTGAATGGTGAAAGAATCAAACAGACAGAAAAGACAGGAGAGAACAACATATATTTGGAGAATTTGGAAAATACAATTATTGCGAAACAACAAAAACATTTGTAACCACCATAACATCACCTCTTGATTCATATATTGATAATATGCCTTTGTCAAAGCACAGGTGTTACTAACAATATTGCCAATGTGTCCCAGTAGGCCACAACAGTGTGACAGTGAGCCAGCATACACAATACCAGGACCCTGAAACTGAAGCAGCTAAATGGAATTCAACCACCATTACTGATTATTTACCTACTGTGACATGTCAGAATGTCGGCCTGTTTTGCTGAAATCGTCCTGCGGTGATATCGCACAAGCCTGAATCCATTTACAGGAGAGGTCAATGTCATTCCTGGTTATTCCGTTTCCCTTCTGCGCATTGTAATTCCATGCTCAAATTGCACATTTATCAAGGATCCAATTCGACATGGAAATTGCAATTTGGAGTAGTAGAATGGATCTTTGAATCATTAATGAACAGGCCATTCATTGTATAGGGAGGTGGTAAGAGGCGTTCATTAAATAATTAAGCAGAAACCTAAGTGCAACACAAACAGCCAGTCTCCCACTGATAACCATATACGAAACACAAGGTACTGTACTAGCGTAGCAAATTCATAATTACGTGAAATACCTGTATAAGAACAGCAGTGCTGCAGCCATCCCAACAATGTTGGTGAGGTTTGCTCCTTGCTGCTAGCTCTGTCTTAAATGAAAAGTGACATTAATTAGGCCCACTGTAACGAGGACTCCATTACCCTCAAACACACATATTAGTACCTGGAATTCTTAATTTTACTCAATCCTGTCAGCAGAATATGGGTTGGTGCTGTATGTGTGTAGCTAGGCATAGCTACACATAAATCAGCGCCTCATTTGAATGAAGTAGCTCATTGCTGCTCAGTATGCTAGCATTAGCTGATAGCACACATGTGGTTTGAACATGCTAACCTAGCATTAGCTTGCCAGTAAAATCCTTTCTGGGTAGCGCACGGCTGTATTAATTGTCACAATAACAGTTCAGTAAGCTTAGAAGTTGTTCTCAATCGAAAATGAATTTGTTAAAAAAATATGTAACTCAAACAGATTTTGTCTGAGGGCTTATCAAAAATGATAGGGCCGGCTCTTTGTTGGATGGTGGACAGTCATGGATGTGTCATGGACAGTTTAACTGCTCTGCATCCCAGTGCAGTGGACACAGAGCGTTCTCTGTCAGAAACCAGTCAGGCAACCGGCCAGCACGGCAGACTGACGGCCAATGAATCTCCCACTCATCTCCCACTCATCTTCCACTCAGTCCTATTTTTCTCTGACAGAATTTGTGAATCTTCTAAACGTGGTTTCTTGGTTATTCTGTGTATTCGTTCTTGTGTATATATCTAACTTTTTCAGGACTGATGAATTGATTTTGCTTAATTACTTGTTTGGCCTGATGTCAGTCATTAAAACAACCGGCCATTCAACCTCTCATCGAGAATGCGAGTGTAAACGAGGTGATGAATGCCTCACCCCACCCGGCTGTCGTTTAAGCCTCGATGACTGGAGGGAGGAGACCCAGCCGACCAACCAGCAAATACTCATTAACAATGACCATATTTTACTAATTATCTGTGGAAAAAAAACACTCTGATGGGCCTTTCATTGGCGTCCAATCTGGGTATTAGAGTGCATAATTTCCAGTCTGCTTTGCTGAGAGGAAAAAAAGACAATAATGGAAAGTTGCTGCCCTTGCAAGTTATCTTCAGTCAAGTAATTGGAAAGCCGTGGGTGTGTTGGTGGTTACGAAGAGGAGCTGCATCAGCGGTGCCACTGCTACGCTCTGCCTGCTGACATGAGGGGACAGACACTTTGCTTCGATAGAGTGCTGCAGGGATGAGTCCTAAAACCCGCAAATGAGTGAGCATTTTTGCACTTTCGGTTCCCTTGTCTCAAATTCAAAGTCACTTTTAACGTTGTTTTCTACAATATGAAATACATCAGTAGGCCTAAATATCCCTCTTGTGAATTTTGAAGCTTTTTACGTGTTTTAAAAAAGGCGGTTGCTAAATGGGACTACTTAAAGTCATACATTGAATATAATATAGTTTAATTACAATACAATGACATTTTCCATCTGTGCCACATTCATCATTACTGTGTATTTCTAATCACACGTTTATTACTGGGCTATTGGACTAAACCTTCGTGGGTCTTCCCTTAAAGCTGAACCTAGTGATTCTGCAGCAGTGTTGAAAGCCTCAACCGTTTATTTTGAATCCTTCTGCAAGAGTCAGTGGGGAATTTTGTCTGAGTCTCATTTGGCCTGCTTTATCTGGAATAACACGTTTCTCCCCAGATCTCCCTCCCTGCTGGGTACAGTAGATGGCCTATATAGAATGATATCAAGTCACCGACCTCATGCTGACACTGCTGGGTCCCGCCTGGGGCTCTTAAAAAATGTGCAGTACATGAAAGCGATCCCATACTCCTATAATTGTTTAAGATCATAAAAATGTGAATATTATACTTGGCTTCAAAGGCCTCATTATTGGATTTTAAATGGTCATGTAGCAGTTCTGTATCATTGTTCCAGACCTCATCACAACTAATTGAAATATAATCTAAAATGAGATAAAACTGAATCTGCCTAATGCTGATCACATGAAGACCCAGCTATTAAAAGACATGAACAAATACAATAAAATATCAGTTATCCAGAGTCTGTTCTACATAGAGGACAGTGATGAGTCAATCATCTGGGAGCAAAGTTTCTCTATCTTCTACCTCCATCTAGTGGTGAGCAGAGAAACATACTGTAAGAACCGACGGTGAGGTGTAAGGGAACAATAACACAAGAGGAAGAAGAGGCCTGAAGTAATCATTATTCTGGTGCAGAGATTGATGTTGTAAGGCGAAGAAATTCAAATGTTTAACCAGCTGCTGTTAAATTCATGATGCAGGCCATCCTAAATAATGCTTTTTTTTGTACTCAAGAAAGATATTTTTGAAGCTTTCAAGCATGCCCTCTTTTTTACCTAATGTATTTTTAGAAAGCCTTTTAAACTGCAAGCCCTGCTTTGGTTTGTTTTGGATGTATTTTAAGAAGCCATTTGTAACAACATGGCTCGGGACTACAGATGAAGAATAGCCGCCTTTTGGTTAATTCTGGCATTTTTATTTGTATTAGTTACAGTCCCTTTTCTCAAATAAACCATTTACATCTCTCTTTGCCTTACTCGCTATTCAGTGCATGTACACAATGATAGTAGTTCTGCCGAGTCTCTGTTTAGCCTGGTGGGATATATTTCAAATATGCAGCATCCCTCTTAACACACTGTGCTTGTAAGTGTATTATGTATGCTTTTGTGAGCATCTGTATATGTACAGTGCATGACTGTCTGTGTGTGTTTGGTTGTGAACCAGCATGACTGTGTCCCACTGTGAGCATGAATAGAGACCTTTTTCTCCACCGCGCCACCGTTCTCTGCCTGTTCCCTCCTCCTCTCCTGCTTTCTCTCATCCTATCCTCTGTTCCCTTTTCTTTCCCTCTCATCACACCATCATGGTTTGTTATGTAATGATGAGAGAAGAAATACACTGCTTGTCTGTTTGATGCTGCCCACAACATCATATCATTAGTGAAGATTCCACTTTTCTGTGTGCAGTCTTATGCAGAGTTCAGTTTTAACAGCAAGGAAAACTGGCACTTTTACTGCTAAGCCCTTTTCAAAAATAATTTCTGTAGATGGTGTTTTCTGTGTTCAGTCAAGATGACCACTGCTCATCTTAAATTACACAGAAATGCATCAAGACTTGTGTGTATGACCAGCAAGTGTTTAGAACAACAAATTATATGAGGAACAAAAGGGTATTTATTAACACAGGAATCCCTAACATGACAAATCAACATAGTTAATTAAGACTACTTTAGTAACTTGATAACACAAGAACATGAACACAGAATGACAGAGTGTATTAGAGATACTGTCAGTGTGTAGACCATTATGCCTAATTCGTCATGCCTGTGCTATTCTCTAAGCAGCCAGCCAGCTGGATCAAACATATCAATGACTGATAGGCTGCATTATTTATGAGACAGACAATACACACTGGACAAGCTGATGTCTCACAAACAGGGCTTGAAATAAACACCAGCTATCCAGAAGCCAAATGTTATATCACAAGACCTGTAGAGCTGAAGGAAGTAACACTTTCTGTGGCGGAAGTTATCCACTGTGCACATTTAGAAAAGCTAATGGATTTAAACCTCAATTTCTTTCTCTTCAAAAACATAAAACATAATCAAACATCATCTCCTGATGTGTTCGCCACCCAGAAAGACCATATTAGGATATAAAGATGCAACACTTTAATATGAACCGCTTTCTCCAAATGTTCTAACAATCTTCAGATCACCATTTTTGACTATCATCATCATCACTGTCATAGTCAACTGCTGGCATGAAAAATCCACAAAGTCATCGTGATCAGATACACGAATTCCAGACATTCTCATCATGTTCACTTAATCTTGTTTAAGAGATAAAGAGAGGACATCTGGAATATGAAACCATCAGGGTGTGGTGTTTAGTGGCCACCTCTGTACACAATCCATGTTCCACAATTATGTTGGTCGGACCCGCACATGTCCAATATCACTATTAAAACAAAATAGTTCAAAGAAGTAACTGAGATATGTTATCATATGTCATGAGTCCAGGTTTAATCTATATATCGTATATTTTTTTTAAATCTTATATCTTAATAGATATACATATTTAATTCAGTAATTAATAATAATAAAACAACAAAACCAGTACATTTCAAACAACATGTATTGTGTATTTTTTGGCATTATCAACTATATTCTACCGCCCATTCAACATGTGATATTATTGGGCAAGGGATCCACACCTTACACCTGATTGGCTGCGGACCATGCCCGTCATTCAACTAACCACGCCCCCGCGGCCAGTGACTTCCGCTTCTGTGTCAATCCCAGGCTACACACTAAATTCCTGCTCATATCTCTGGACTTGTCAAAACATTCCCTCTGCACACAGCTCCGAGGTAAGGCGACAGCCATTTTACTGCTCTGACTATAGTCTGCTCTTCAAGGACACACATTTAGCTTGTATTTATTCTTATAAGAAAGGTGCTAACTATGCTTGTTAGCCACCTTTTTTCTTTTTTTTTAGCCCGCTCGCTAACGTTAATGCTAGCTGTCAAACTGCTCCTGATGTCCTGTCAGAGTTGGAGCTGTCCGCTAGGTTTATGTCGTTAAGGACGAACAGTACCCCATATGCGTATTTACTTACCTTGTTCTCATTTGACATTGTTGATTGTTAATTAAGTTTAGATTTGTCAAGATCAATCGCTAGAACAGTATGTGCTAATGTTAGCGAGCAAACAGTCCACGGTAGCATAGCATTCTGGGATGGGTTCTCATCGGCGCTTCTCGTTGGACGTTGGACGTTGTTAAGTTGTCAATGAATATTTTCACTCACAACAAACCGCTTGACGGTTGAGTGATGTATTAATAACTACTGTTTGTCATCAGGCTCTTTCTAAATGTATTAGCAAACAGCTACAGTAAGTCTGGTTGTAGCGTTAGTGCGACTGTCATTTCGTATCTGCCCAAAGTGAATTGTGAGGGAGACCCTTAAAGCATCATCAGGTCGGAAGAAGAGTAGCGTTACTGTGTGAAACCGGTCAGATCCACTTGTGTAGGAGAGATTGTAAATGGTTACCAGCAGCACTTATCTCCGTAAAGGCGTAGGCTAAAGTCTTTACTGCCTCAGCACAGAGTGGGAATGTACCCTTGCCTGTTTGCCTTCCCACTGCCTCCATCACCACGTAGATCCAACTCACAGGACAGACCAAGCAAAGCTTTGTCTCTTCATGTCGGTGTACTGGAGGTCATTGATCCCGAGCTGTGCACTGACACAGCGGGCTGTTGCTCTGCTCTCCCTGGTATAGACGTATCCCTCAGAGGAAGAGATTGTATTGCTGCATCAACTGGTTTGTGATGCTGATGATGCCCGGGAAAGATTAGATTTATTGTCCCAGAGGGGTATTTGTTTTCATGGCCAGTACACAGAAACATACAGATGTACACATAGCAACACACAGCCTGAGAGTCTCTTCAGATACCGATACCATGTTGTTTAGTACAGTCTATTTCAAACATTGGGAGCTTGGTATTGGCATAAGGAACTGATACTTAGCTCTTGAGACCCTTTATCCGGTTAACATTAACGGGACACTGGATCTTTTGTCGATAAATCAGTAACAATTGTTGCCAGACGGACAATACGTTAAAGGCTTTGATTATATTCAGCCCTCTACGTTGATGAAGTTCAAACTGAACTCCTCATATTTTCTCACATTTATAAATTAAAACACAGTTCAGTTGTACCAAAATAAATGATCATCAACGCAAGTGGTTGATTGTAATGTAATTTTGTAGGTGATTGATAATTTAAATGTGTTGTAGCTTCTATAACAAGATTCAGGTCATTTGTTTGTCATTATTTTGATGTTTTGTTGACAAAATTACAAATCGGTTGATTGATAAAAACGAAGAAAACAAAAGAAGAAGAAGAAGCAGACACCTGCTGAGTTTATTGCTTCGTTACATGAGACCGTTGAGGCCGGCCGTTCCCTGTGGAACTACAGCTGTTGTCATTCTGTTATTTGCCTCGACTTCCTCCCAACGGTCCTTAATTATCTCTTCGTTAGTTGCTATGGCGATGGCGGAGCATCACTTTGGACCGGCGGACTACCTTCAGCGAGGCGGGATAGATGAGAGATGTTTGTGTTCGTTGACGTTGTGGTTGGCTGGTGAAGTGTTCATTCACACCTCAAGAACCGACTGTGCGATATGTATTGTTTGAGTTCTGTGGTTCAATTTAAGGGAACAGGAAAGAGATTTTGCAAGGCATGTCCTAAAAGCTAGATTTCAACACGGTAGAGAGGAATATTGCAGTGACGGCAGGTCCAACACACACTAAAGCAGACGTAACACTAATAGACAAATACTGGAGCTATTTTTTTTTGCAAGGTGTAGTTTTGGGATTTGAAGTGTATTTTTGGTCTTTCAGGAAGAATGAGATTTTTTTTTTTTGAATTCCCCAATGTGTGTCCTACTTCCTGTTAAATCATATTTTGCCTCTACAATCAGCGACTGTGTGAATCATTAATCATAAAAAGGCGTCATTTTGTTTTTGTGCATCGTACGTCTGCATTGGGTTGCCACATGGGGATAAGGCAACGTTTGCACTAGTCCAGGCAACCATCCAGGCAACAGAGAAACAATACTGTATGTATAATTTATGATGAGGGCGAGCCAATCAGCAGCCTGTCTGATACACAGCCGTTGTGTTGTTCCGCTCCGCTTTGTTTGGCTCGTGGTCATAGGGAGTGCATGCTGGTCAGCAGGGACAAACTCTCTGCCATTATGTCAGCGTACTGCCTCATTATTGGTGGTAATAACATGTATAGATTTTGATGCATTGTTAATTTCCTTGACAGATATTTAACTTTTTAACTACATTATTTGTTCCAGCATGTCGGGACAATTGGGGGACCGTGTACAGACTGCAGGAAGTGTGATTGGGCAGCGTGGTTTGCTTGTTGTTTTCTTCTCCATCTCTCCTGTTCTTGTTCACTGATCGTGAAGACGACATCAACAAACACTTCATCAAGATGAAGAGGGGCTCTATCATGTTCTCCTTTTCAGTAACACAAGACAACAAAGTGGCGAAGTTGCGCTGCTGCACACAATGACTGAAAGAATGTCAACACAACTTGTTATTGTGCGACGCGCTACAAAATGAAAGTGTATCTCGTCCAGATAAACGTGAAACCTATTGATTCAGAGCTGCTAAGGCAATCAACAGGTTAAATCCCCAAAATATATTACAAATCCATCCCTGCATCCTGCATCGTACCTAATTATCTTCGGCGGGACCACCAGAACACCTCGAAAAACCGAAGCAAAAAAAAAAATCCAGTTTAACCAGATTTTGCCAGCTGAACCCGTCGCATGTGAGCACAGTGGAGAACAATGTCGATTGTTCTCCACAAGTTGCTTTTGTGCGCTTGTTTTTTTTATGCACTCAGTTGGGAATGTCAGGGCAATTAAGGGTGGACACCTGAAAGAAGTTTACGAGGCAAGATGCTGAGCTGGCTTTCTATCTTTACACCTGTGTGAAAGTAGGACTCATCCTGGCAGGTTTTACCTCCTAGCAGGTATCAGTGGAATGTGCTGATCCACATGACATTGTGTGTGTGTGTGTGTGTGTGTGTGTTCTCAGCATCCTACTCAGAATGAGACATTGTTTCGTTCCCAGAGGGTTTACACACTGTAGCTGGAGGAGGACATACTCGTCCCCACTGTCGGAAGCAGACGAACAAAGTATCTCGGTGAACATTAAGTCTAGTTCTCAAGTAAAACAAAAGTAATTGTATGAAACTACTTGGTCTCAGACTAGCTTTAGTCTTTGCTTGGTGAACCAGGTGCTGAGCCATTGTTTTTCACTCGTCAACGATGGACTTGACGGGTGACGCACATACTGGCCTTGAAAATCTTGTTTTCAGATACTCGCTGTGTGGAAGCTATTTTCTCTCTGAGTGGCGTTCGTTTGACTCATGCAGCTGCGGTTGTGTAGTTGTGTGGGCATATGTTAATTGTTTCCTTCCTTTCTTCAGCCATCCTTATTCATCATGCATTAAATAAACTCATTAGAAAGGGGTTCGTCTGGTTTCAGACAACACTGTTGTTGGTGGATATATCTTTAGTTTTTCCCTCCCGCTCTAATGCTTTCGTCCCTCTGCATTAGAGGTGTGGATCTTCACGACTTAATGACGATTTGAGTGCATAACGATGTTTTGCATGTTTTCCTTAATGCCTGTGCCCTTTTACACTGCATGAATTAGCCTACTAGGCTAATTCATGCAGTGTAAAAGTGGACTTGTCCTTACTCATATCTCCTCTCCTCTCACTTGGTTTGAGTCACTGCATCTCCCGACACAACACCGCCGATGAATTTCCGCCTGCATGCATGTTTTTCTTCAGCCTAACCTTGTTGAAACAGAGCAGCTGATGTTGGTAGCGAGAGCAACAAGTTAGCGCACCGCCGAGTGTTTGAATGCATTACATGTAATGCGGCGTGACGGTAAATGACAGCAACACGCAGGACAGACTCCAATGAAACTCCAGATGTTCTGTGACCGCATCGCTGCAGAAGTCTGCACATCGAGATGCAGCTTAGAATCAAAAGAATTCCACACCAAAAGATTTTCTTCACAACTAGCTAATTGACAATGATGCATTTCCAGCCTCTGTAAGGAGTCCGGCTTGCAGCCAGTTCTTGCTTCTCATAAGATTTGTGGTCTCTTCACACTTTCTCATTTTCATATTTCTTTCAGCCGCACCAGTGTGTGCTTTTAAGCAGATTAGGGACAGGATATTGTAGATGTTGACGTTGGCACTTACAGAACTTACTCCGACGAGCTTAGTCTCGTGATTGAGGTCGAATGAACTTGATTTCACACTCGCAGTCGTGCTTTGATAAAAAAAGTTGTTTGTGGGCTGTTGACATTTAAACTCTCTCCTGGTAATGGTCTTGTGATATGTACTTCCATGTCACTTCCCTCTGATGCGTCCTACTGTAACTACATATAGATGATCTACAGCAGTAGAGGATGCTCTAAAGGAGCACTCAGGAAGAACATTCAAGAACATTAAACAAGAACATTTTGAAACATTGGAATCAGATAGATACGACCGATACTGTAAAGTACCTGCGTGGTAGATTTTGATCAAATGAAACGCAGTCGCTGCTCAGAAACAACATTTAGTGAGTTTAAAGTACGGTGGAGGTACCTGAAATATTAATAAGGAATTATTTTTGCTATTGTTCAGGCTAATCCAGACAAAGGTCAATAACATTACAAGAAATCCAAGTACAAATATTGATACTAGGCCACCGGTGTTGTTGTTGCAATCTGCATGAACATTGTATACTAGTTGTTGTCGTTGTATCAGAAATTCCTGATTGGGGAGCAGAAACTGCAGTTGAGAAGCAGAATAAAATGTGTGTGTAAAGGTTCAGAAAACACGATGTCGTGTGGAACAACGGTCCGTTCTGAGGAGCCACTGGTCCGGCAGGATTCTGCTCAGATGAGACACGAGAGAGTTACTGAACTCCACCTGTCCTGCTTTTGTTTCAGGCAACTTGAATTGAATTGTTTCCCTTTTTTACATATTACCGGCTCCCAATTTACTCAAACCGTTTCTGATTTTAGTTGTTTGTGACATTGAAGCTTGTTATGGTCTAGTTCCCTCAGTCGGCATTCAACCTTTTGTGTGTGTGTGTGTGTGTGTGTGTGTGTGTGTGTGTGTGTGTGTGTGTGTGTGTGTGTGTGTGTGTGTGTGTGTGTGTGTGTGTGTGTGTGTGTGTGTGTGTGTGTGTGTGTGTGTGTGTGTGTGTGTGTGTGTGTGTGTGTGTGTGTGTGTGTGTGTGTGTGAGAGAGAGAGAATTTGACTTGTGCTATGCATTTCACAGTATGCAGAGGTGTGTCACCTATTGAGGTAGGTGTGTGTGTGTGTGTGTGTGTGTGTGTGTGTGTGTGTGTTGCTCAGCACTGGGCTCCGTCTCGCATGGCAACAGCTCTCGTCTCTTAATTTATTTCACCGCGTCTCTCTGTCTCTCTCTCTCTGTCTCTCTCTCTCTCTCTCTCTCTCTCTCTCTCTCTCTGTGTCTGTCTGTCTCCTCTGGTCCTCTCTCTTTTTGTCCCGGTGGCTTTGGACGTTTTCTCGTCTGCATTCCGAGGACAGCGGAGACAGACGTTGAGGCTAGTGTCTGTACACTGGATTTACGAGTGGAACAGTCACATCGGTTTGTCTTTAAGGTTTTGAGTTATTAGCAGTGATGTTATATTTGCCATTGGAAAGTTTAACAGTGGTTGCTACAGTCACAAGCTTTGGTATTACCTGTTTGTTTTGAGAGTAAACTGAAATGATGAGCTCAATAGGGTCAGTAGAATTTGGTGGATTGGAGGCTTTAATAATAATTTGGAATGCTAATACGATTATCAGATTATCTCGACCAACAGTATTAGATTGAATTACATCGACAAATGGTTAGTAGCTACTTGTTAAGTCGCTCTAAATGAAAGGTCATCCTGTGTTGGTTAAATCTGGTAACTATGATGGGGAACTTTACTAAACTCTAAATTTAAGGGTCTTTCCATTGTTTTTTTTTTTCTACAATGCATTTATCTCCAGCTAGATTGACACGTGATCATTTTAAAGCCCAATGAGGATCAAAGTCTGATGTAAACAAATACATGTGAGTAACATAATGCACCTTTCTTTTCATTCTTGGCTGAAAACATGTTTGATAACCACTGTTTTATTTGTTATCTTTAGTGAGAAAATAAGATGTGGGAACCGCAAAACTCTTTGAACTGTGTTAACACGGTCAGGTTGTCGTCAGCAGTTTTGTGTTGAATCATGTGCAAGAAACCCAAAGTTAACATCAGTGAGACAGTGTTATCTCCTCTGTTAGAAAACGTAATCTCTACAGCCATCATGTCAGACAAGTGCTTTTGTGTATTTGTAATGGAGTAAGAGAGCCTTGGATTGAGGTTACGTGTGTGTGTGTGTGTGTGTGTGTGTGTGTGTGTGTGTGTGTATGGTGCAATGCCTGTCATGGTTATGTCACAGCTCACAGGCGTCTAGAACAGAGAGCCAATCAGAGAGCTCCTTCTCTGTGAGATTGTGGATTTACTGAATTTACTGGAACAGTTACGGAATAGAAAACGAGTTGATAAAACTTTAGCACAGAACAGGGTTTAGTGTGTAAATATAATTGGTGTAATACTGTCTTATGACAGGGATATGGAAGTGTTTCATTTCACTTTGGTCTTGTTGATGCTGGTATCGGATTCCAAGAAATATTTGTTCTACAAAAAGTGAGTCATTCCCAGATATCGCGTGGATTCTCAGTTCCTGTTTATTATCAGACATGCAAACCTAGTTATTGATGTCTCCATGTTGAGTGTTCAGGAAGACTTTCAAGGAGCAGAATCTGTTTAACATCTTAAAAAGGCCGAGGACCGCCTGAGGGTTGTAGTTCCACCAGTGGTTGTTATACTTTGTCTCCACAAAATCAGAAGGAATTTTCTTCTTTTTTTTTTGTGAGAACCTCTGCGCACTTATTGTCTACAACCTCAGGCTTCCTGTTGATTACTACAAAATAAAAGTTGTGTGTGGTGACCCACCTCCCTGGCGTGGTTCTGGCTCATACCTGGAAGCACTATGCTACAAGATTACAGGTAAAATATGTCTTTAATGCAGTCGGATCAGTTACAGCGAGAGGGAGTCCCTCTTAAAGAATTGTGTAAATTGTAGTCAGTATATGCGTAGTGTGTTACATGAACATGAGAGTCAGAACTAGTAAGTTAGTCTGTTGTATAAGAGCAATAATGCAATAATACTGTTGAGATGAGTGAGGAGTTTAGCTGTGGGAGTGCAGCTGGGCAGATGTTCATGCTCCATATTTCCATATATGAGTACATGCTGGTCCTGTAACTCATGCAAATCAGATCTTCAGCCGTGTTTGCTTTATTCACAGACAGACAGTTTGGCAGAACTTGCTATTTGTCTGCCAGATGACGTGCTCTGAAATATTATTTTTTTCTTATATTTAGTGACTTGAAGCCTGCACACCCTCGTCTGCCATTTGTGTTCTGAAGATGATCTCGTGGTCTCAGTATAGCTGCTGCAAAAAGACCTGAGGAGTATTTACTTTGCACAAATACAACGGCTCTGTTTTGGCCTATCAGAGGTTTTAGTTTGCTCTGATATGAAGTTTAAACGTCAAACTTTCTGCATAAAGGTAGAATATCACCACTATTCGGAGAATAAAACTTGTTTCCTGTTCATTTTACGTAGATTTTCATGATCTTTGCAGAACATGGATACTAAAGCGCTGATAAAACAGGCGGGATAAGGGTTATCACTACTAGGCTTTGGTCATGTTTTGGCACACAAACCGGACTTGAGAAGCGACCAACAGTTTGTGAAAATCTGTCTTTGTGTCCTCAGACTCAGGAGACACATTTCTGACACGTGACATCACGATAGATTTAAATAATAAAACTTAAGGTCGGACTTTAAATTAGCTGTTAGAACAATTGAATACCAATTTGTCATTCTGTCCACCTTATCTGTTGAGAACACCGAGGCCAGAGTTCACTTGTGTGCTGAAGGCGTTCCCTACCACTGGGAGAGGTACGAACCCTTCCACCGTGTAGGAAAAGTCAGAGTGGGAGGAAGGGAAAGAGAGAACAAGCACCGTTCCCCCCCCCCCCAGATTCAGAAATGAATGGACCTGTATGAAAGGATTTGTCTCTTTTGGGATTTAGTTTCACTGCAGGTATGTACAGACTTCGTAATGCTGACAAACTTAGAGATAGTGTGATGATCGTTCAGTGAAGAACGAAGCTATTTTGAGGAGAAGAGCAAGTGCAGACGACATTAAGTGATGTCGTCTAAATCGGGAATGATGAGGCGTCGTTCCTAGAATTTTCAGAACTACATTCAGAAACTACTAAGAGCCTGAAAGCTGTTTGAAATGATGGAGGAGCCAAAAGACAATACAACTTTAGACAAAGATGGGGGCGGACTAAACAATGCTCAGTAACATTCTATTTCAGACTTAAGCTTTTCCTGCGTTTCATCCTCTAAAATGAATATAAGAATTAAATAAATGCACTGAGGTTATGTCGTGATTGGGGTTTTGGTATTAGTTTTTGTAAACTTGCTCATCTTTGGGACTGATACCAAAACAATATATTTTTCACCCAGTTAGAGGAATATGAACACGTCTTTTTATGCTTCCGCGCCGGCAAAAGCCGTGGCCGGAAGCATTCTATTTTTGGGTTGTCTGTCCGTACACGTGTACGCTCCATTGCTGTGAACCTGCTATCTCAGGAACACCTTGAGGCAATCTCTTCAAAAGTGGCACAAACATCCACTCGGGCTCTGATCAGATCACATTCTTGTGGTCAAAGGTCACGTTTTTGTCTATAAGCTAATTATGACAATTTCAAACAAACGTGTAATAGGATCAAATGATGGAGTTCTGACATTTTGGAAAGACACGGATCTGAAGTACAACTTGACTGGTAGACGTACGCATACAACCGTGAGGCGTTTATTCTAGTTTCATTTAACAAAATTACGCCCAACCGCTCAATGCATTTTGGTCCCAAAACATATTTGATATCCAGCTGTAGTTGTGATGTTTACAGCCTTTAGCCATGATGTATAACTGAAGATCAAGAACATGAAGAGCTGGATTTAGCTGTACTGTGTGTCAGAAAAGAGAGGAAAGTGTTTCATGCCGGTTGGGTGTGACGTCAGGCATGTTGGTCATAGTGGTGAGAGAAACTTATAAATGCATAAATCATGTGTATTTATTCACTGTGAAGAGTGTGGTGACGTGGGCAGTGATACCAAACAATGAGTACATGCTAGAAATGAAATATTAGCTTTTAGAACAATGTGATCTGCTGCCAGCACAGTGAAGCATTTCTTTCCAAAAGCTTTTTAAGGGTGACTAACTGACTACTTTATATACTCATGTTTCAGTTTAATCACGTCTGTATGTTAAGGGGTAAAGCTGGAATATGGTTCCACCTTCACTGATTGTCACCGACATTAAACCGGATAAGAAAGGGTCGTCTACGCATAGCGCTGTGAAGTACAAGTTCAATCAAAGGAGAAATGTTGTGTTTTCAAAAAGCTACAACAAGCAGCCAAACAGAAGCCTGTTTCCTACATGGTCCAAAACAAACGTCAAAGGCAGCCATTGAAGCATTCCAGCATTTATTGCTCAATGCTAATTTTGAACTTGTGGTTTCAGCCCTGAATCTCAATGTCATGCCGTTTCATTTTGTAACGAATCGCTTGTAACTATGCATCGGAATTTTACTTTTTTTTGGGGGAATTTGAAAATGAAAGTTCCATTTGGGGACTTGGGTTTAACTTGACGAAGAGCCAGACAGAAGGTAACTGTTGCAGTGGTGTCCCCGTTATGTAACTACTGGACTAGAAAACTCTCTGTTTGCAGTCAGTGGGCCATGATGGACAAGACTAAGCTGATCTGTTTTAGCTGGTAGCCTAGATCGCTGGGAAGGACCCTTAGTGTCATCTGAAAACTTAAAATAACACAAGTAGTTGTTGCTTTGGCTCTTGGTAACACAGGTTTCATGGTAAAATAAGGACTCTTAGTTTACAGAAACTTCCTTTGTCTCTACAGGTCACTAATCATCTTCTCATCGAAGCCAAAGAAACACAACCAGAACTCAGACGTGACATCATCTGTGCTGTCGGTGACGCAAACAGCAGATTTGCTCTGACTGACGTCTCCTGGTGTTACTCTTCTCCGATTCAAAGCATCTGCCCAAAATCGTCGTCACACTGAGTTTGGGACGTTTCCTGGTTATTGACCGGACGTTGTGCTGTTTTCCGTGGTGACACTCCAGAGGGACTCTGAGGGATCGCCCCCCGAAGGGAACATGTGCTAGAAGTTCACCCGTCCTCAACGACTGGTCGCCATTGACTCTAGAAGATGAACAATGAGGATGAGTTCTACGACGCCGTCACAGGTGGGAGTGAGTGTGTGTGTGTGTGTGTGTGTGTGTGTGTGTGTGTGTGTGTGTGTGTGTGTGTGTGTGTGTGTGTCAGTCAAAAAAAAAAAATCATAATGTGCTGGTTTGTATTTTGCAGATGGTCTTAAGATCTTTCTCAAAAAGAAAAGACAAAACGCTGCAGCAGTTTGAACAGATTTTTCAAAAAGTAGAAAGTTCTTCCTCAGAGAGACAAATCACTAATGCTGTTATTCTTGATCTTAACAAACCAAACGTATGTATTGATTATGTTTATTAGGGTCTCATTTTGTCGTCACTGTGGCCCCGTTTTTGCTGCAAGAGGCCGTCATTCCTAATTAGATGGTCTGTTTTTGTCTCCATCATAGAAGCATAATAGCATCCAATGGAACTTAACCTGCCTTACTCTGATGATTGGCTCAATAATTCAGAGGTCTGCTGTCTTGCGGTCATGATCAGCAATCAGCAACACACAACAGTGCTCAATTACAGAGGAACATATTTATTTTATCCAACAGAGGCAGAGAAGCGATGGTTTGGGGAAACTCTTTATCTGATATCCTGTCTTGAGGAAGGCCGTTAAATACATCCTGACTTGTATTTAAGATGAATTGGTTTCATATTTCTGCTACTGTAGAGAGATTAGACGAGTAGTCATCCAAGTCAACTCTTATGGGATGCCATGCATGCTAATGTTACAGTTGCCATGAAGGGCCTGATACCATGCATTAGCTAATTACAAAATAGAAAAAAATAGAGTAGAGTTGGCTCACGAGTAGGTTGTACGTGAGTTTTGTGTCCCTCCAGTGTCCTCATGGCTATTTACTATGAGAGGCGGAGCTTGACGAGCATTCCAGGGGTCTGACTCTTCAGACTGTGGAGGGATGAACTTTGAACAGATGTGTTTTTTTTTTCGGAGAGCAATCCTTCCTTCCTTTGGTTATGGAACTTGGAACTTGCTGAAAAACCCGGAAGTAAAAGTCGTACAGTTGGTGAGAGCAGCGATGAATCCTGGGATACGATTATGAGAAATTAGAGCATGTAGACGACATGGCGGTGAACATTTTACTGCGATAGAAACATTAAAGTTACCTTGCTCTCGTGTCCAATCATTAGCGTTAAACGTGTTCATGTTGAGTGGAAGGGCAGATCAGATCAGGGAGTTGTTCTCCGTCAGTATTTATCAGCACCATTGTTTTCGTACCTTCACTGCCCGTTGTGTACGTGTTGGATAATATTGCTAGGCGTCCATGTTGATGCACAGCCATTGTTCGCTCTTCATGCAGATATAAATAAAAGATTCAAGCGTGTGTTTGTGTGGGTCTGCCTGTCTCTGTGTCGTCGTTATGATCGTCTTACTGATCTGAGACAGATGCAGACCAGGGCAGATGTATTATTCATCAGTACATGTGCACAAGCTGTGATCAGCACCAGGTGGCTTCCAGCTTGGCCTTATTGTCGAGTCTTTCTTCCTCATTGGACCTCTTATTTATGATGATAGGTTTTCACTGGGATTTGATTAAAATGTCAATATTTCCTTAAAGTCCTCTTAAAAGGGTCAAGTCCAACGATGAGTTGCAGAAAGCAAGACAACATTATTGTCCTTTCATCACAGAGCTCTGCTCCTAGTCCGCTTCATGACAGCGACAGAGGCTCGGAGAATATGATAACTCCTGTTTACAGTATATAATAAATGTATACGTGGAGATTAGCAGCACACGGCAGGATTTAATCTTCTGGTTTTTGATTGCGATTGTACTCTTCTGGTCTGTGCATCACACAATGTTTGTGATTCTGTAGTGTCGCACATTTACAATGAAGCTTCTGTTTCACGATACCTTTTTAGTCTTTCGGATTTTGGGCCACATACGACCACGTAGTGAAGGAGCTCGTTCAGTAATATTCTGTTCCTCTTTCCATATTATTCACGTTGGAGGCCGTTGAGATACATTTTTATCTGAAATGGCTCGCCTGATATGGTAACAATACTCAGCTGATACCTTTGACACACAGCTGACAGCGGAGTAGGCGTGTTTAATAAATGACGATAAACACCTCGGTCTATTTTAAGCTGTTGTTAAGGCCCCACCTCGAGGGCATCGCGCCTCCACCCTGCAGCACTTAATGCTCGCGCTTTGTTGATGTCCTGGCTACCACATGGGTGGAGGTCAACGCCAGCACGTATTCTCATGAACAGCTACTGCTTATTTAATCACATGCAGGTGCCCTGTAGTAATGCAGCTTTATTTACAACAAAGAGTAAAAAGGTAGACGGATATTTAAACACCACACTTCGCCGGGCATGTGCTGTATCTTGAAACTCTGGAATCTTGACAGTGTATTAAAATAAAAGGGACACAGTATTCGAGTGTTTAAAGTGACCCGGTGCTGTGTCAGGGAAGAGGTTTTGTCAGTGTAAACAGTTACAGGCAATCAATAACATTTGCCAGTCAAACATGAGCAAGAAGTTCCTGATGCAAAAATGTATGCAAATGTATGTAGCATCATTAAACAGTCACAGTGTAATATTCACATTTGATCCCATATCAACTGGCAGCAAAATATAAAAAAAAGCCTGCTGCGTCACGTCGCAGGATTTGTTGTAACCGTGAGCTTTCCTGTCCCACAGGCCTGGATTCTGACGAGTCCTATGAAGGGGTGTCGGAGGCCAGTTTCAAAGATGCACTGGTGTTTGACGGCAGCAGCCGGAAGAACAACGGGTCGGTGCCACAAGAGAACGGCATCAAGAAGCACCGGTACTGCTGCATTCCTGCACCGCCTTCCGTCTGCTGCACTGTGTTATTTGTTTTCTTTGTCGCTGCATTGCATTTTGTTCAGAAAGTCTTGGAAGCCTCCCACTGGAACCGGTACAATGTGTTGGCCAGGTCTCATACCTCTTACTGGTTTGTTTGATGAACCCTGATGCCATTTTTGTAAGGTCAAGCTGTGAGGTCAAAATGTAGGCAGCTTTGTGACAGTACATGTGGCATTCTGTAGAAAGGACAGAAGGACACACTAGTGTTGTTCTGCAGTGAAGGGTTCTCAGGTAGGTTGGGGCTGATTGAGGACACTTGGAAGGGAACAAGGAAGGGACAGAAACGTTTACCGTAGTGAGGTGTGGTTGACCTCGTTGTTACGTACGAGGCATTCTTTTAAAGAGGCGTGATGACATGGACAGTGAAATCAAAAGGTCTAGTTATATAACTTGGTCTCTATATCCACACATGGTGTGATTAAGAAAACTATTATATGAAACGTCTCTGTTCAATACATTGTAAGCCAAAGGCTGACTTTAAAATTAGCCTACAAAATGTCTGGAACACAGGCGTAAAAAACGTTTTCAGTGTTGTGATCACCTTCATTTTTGGCATTGTTGCATTGGGCGTGAGATGCGAGCGCATCTCTGAGATCAACGACGAACATTATCCCTTCACGATCTAACCTGTAGCGCTTCATTGGCTCAGTGTCTCAGTGTTCGGGGAATATTTCTCCTTCCTCTCTGTCTGTCCACCATTTTCTCCTCTGCTGAAGAAGCTCTCTTATAAGTCCTCCTCCTCCTTCCTCCTCACAGTTTACCAGGATCTCATCTTAACTGTAAGAGGAAATTCTTAGAAAACGTCTCAGAATTTCGTCACGAGCAGCAACTCTTTGTACTAGGAAGCTGAAAGAATACGTCCCCAGGACCTTTATTACTCTGTTTCATCACATAAGGGTGGTGTGATTATTAATATTCTGCTCGTACATGTGAAATATGATCATGTCGCCACTAAAGTTAGCAAAAAAGAAACAAGAGTAGGAGATAGGAGCTTATAGCTGTCAGTGGGGGACTGACCTTGCTGTCTGCTAGTTCATTGCAGTGAAGACACACTGTGTGGAAATGCACCACTTCTCCATTCACTCCTAACAGAGCGGATCTAGGAGAGAGTGCCTCGATGACAAACCTGTCCTCAATCATCAGAATATGATGGCAGAGTTTAGTTGAATGTCTTACTTTGTTGTTCTAACCGTTGCCATTTCTTTTCCCGCCTACATGTAGCATTTGAAGCTCGCTAACAGACCACATGCTCCGCTTATCTACAACCTCGGCTTTTGAGAAAACCGGAATATAATTTCTTGTTTGCTTTCATTTCAGGACGTCATTACCTGCGGCCATGTTTTCTAGAAGCACTGTCAGTATCTGGAGCATCCTGAAGAAATGCATTGGACTGGTAAGGATTGGCTGTGTAATGTTTCTCATCGTTCCAGTCCGTAAGATCGCGTTAGCCTGTTTATTACATCTGTTTATTACATCTGTTTATTACACCCACGCTTTCTCTTTTCAATTGCAGAAGTTCAAATGATTTGGAATGTTGTTCTGTTGGTGAAATGTAAAATACAAAATACGGACTTCATGTTGCGCTTCTCACAGGAACTCTCAAAGATCACGATGCCCATCGCCTTCAACGAGCCTCTGAGCTTCCTGCAGAGAATCACCGAGTACATGGACCACACTTACCTCATCAACAGAGCCTGCTCTCTGCCCGACTCCATAGAGCGCATGCAGGTCAGACACACACACACACACACACACACACACACACACACACACACACACACACACACACACACACACACACACACACTTATGGACTAAGCCCAGCTCCAAAGGATTAAAATGAGAACATGCAACACACACACACATATAGACATTGTCATGTCACACACTCACTAACATGATCCGTAAACTGTGTGTCTTCAGGCAGTAGCTGCTTTTGCTGTGTCAGCAGTTGCGTCTCAGTGGGACAGAACTGGAAAACCCTTCAACCCTCTGCTCGGAGAGACCTATGAACTCACCAGGTACACACACACACACACACACACACACACACACACACACACACACACACACACACACACACACACACACACACACCGCACTCTTTTTAAGTTCACCCAGTGTCAGCACTTCATTGATCCTCCCTCTTCTCCAACTACAGAGAGGATCAGAGTTTCCGGCTGGTATCGGAGCAGGTATCCCATCATCCCCCAGTCAGTGCCTTCCATGCAGAGAGTCTGGTCGGGGACTTCGTCTTCCACGGCTCCATCTACCCCAAACTTAAGTTCTGGGGCAAGAGCGTTGAGGCTGAGCCCAAAGGGACCATCACACTAGAGATACTCAAGTGAGTCCAGAAGAGAGAGTGTTCATATCTAAAATCACTTCCTCACCTTCTATTTATTTTCCCTCCCCAAAGTTCTGCCTCTCCCTCTTTTGTCACCTCTGTCATTCTTTCACGTCACTTTCTTCTTCTCTATTCCTCCGTGCCCTTCATCCCTCCTTGATTTGAACTCCCTTCCTCTTTTCTCTCCTCTCCCCCCCAGGCACAACGAGGCGTACACATGGAGTAACCCTTACTGCTGTGTGCACAACATCATCCTGGGCAAGCTATGGATCGAGCAGTACGGCACAGTGGAGATCGTCAACCACAGGTAAGCTGTAGTTCTGTTTTATGTTCATAACCTTATCATTTGTAGGGATAAGTGCAGTTTATTGTTAACAAAACACATGAATATATGAAAGAAGCTTCAGATAGAATATACAGTAAAAATAAAGGGAAAGTATTTTCATTGATTAACTTCATGATTGTTTTTCTATGAATACTTTAGTTTATGAAATGTCAGAAAATAGTGAGAAATGCTCGTCACAATTTCGTTGGTGTTCCGACAAACAGTACAGACACCAACGATATTCACTTTACAAAGAGATGAAGTTAAGAAAGGCAGAACATTGTCATTGAGAAGCTGGGACCAGCAGATATGGTACTTTTTGCTTCATAAATTACTTAAACAATTAATCATATCATATGTTGGGATCTTCTTTTCTGTGACTCTAAGATCCAATAAAGGAAATTTAAATGGGATTCAAGTCATCAATGGAGCTGATTGACCTTTATTGGTGCTCAAGAGCGACTACTACATCATTGAGCCTCTCACACACACACACACACACACACACACACACACACACACACACACACACACACACACACACACACACACACACACACACACACACACACACACACACACACACACTCCCCCCAGTCTTCACCCAGAGTTGTCCAGAGTTCTGACTCCTCAGTTCTTTAGAGGAAACTGAACCACAGTCGAGTTCAAATGAAACCCATCCAAAGTGACACTGTGGTATCTGCCCGGCTCCTTCGTTGACTCTGATACTTCAGACTGCAGCTTGTTTACTCCCTGCATGTCTTCTCAGGCAAACAATCCTCTGGTCTGTTTTTGAACCTTTGTTTATCCAGGGAAGCTCTGCAGGGCTTTGTTTTAGTCTTATTTCCGTCACGCGTTGCGTCATAGTCACACTGTAGCACACATTCAAGGAGCTGTGAAGCAGTCAGATCACAGTCTTGCACAGGTTGCTGGTGCTGAGCTTTTCACTGTTGCACTGATTGGATTAGTGCCTCACATGGACAACAGGGAAAGCTTGATTGACATTTAATTTTCAATTCAATTTATTTTGTATCGCCCCAAAATCACATTTTCATTTCTTCACCTTTTGTCACAACATGTTTAATGTTTTATTGCATTCTCTTTATTAAAACAGAAAAGATAAAATAACAAAAAGCTCCAATATGCCAGTGTCTAGGAATCAATTATTTAATTTCGCTTTTTACGTAAAGTTAAACGTTTACTGGGAAAAACAAAGCGAAGGAAGAAATGCTGATTGTTTCTTCTTCTCTCCTCTTTTCTCCTGCAGCACTGGAGACAAGTGTGTGTTGCATTTCAAGCCCTGTGGGATGTTTGGCAAAGAGCTGCACAAAGTGGAGGGATACATCCAGGATAAGAGGTTAGTAACGCACTGTGACGTCACCTACAGCATGTATATTCTCTCATTTCACAGCGTGTGAAGTTTACCAAGCTGTTGTACTAATCTGCTTCTTCCTCGTCTCCTCTGTGCACCTCTTCCTCTCCATTCTTCTTCCCCAAACTGTTTCTTCTTTCTTCGCCACTTCTTGTCTCTCCTGCCTTTTATCTTCTCTCTCGTTTCCCCAATTATTTACTTACTCTTCTCCCTTCGGTGCTCCGTCTGTCTCTCTCTCTCTCTCTCCAGTAAAAAGAAGCACTGTGTCATCTATGGGAAGTGGACCGAGTGCATGTGGAGTGTCGACCCTCAGGCCTACGAGGCCCACAAGAAGTCGGAGAAGAGAGGAGACAACAAGAAGCAGAAGAATGTGAGAACAAGTTAGAACATCTGACGGAACTGGCACCTGTGTTGCTTTTATTTCTCCCATATTCTGAATACTTTTGAACTGCTTAGTCCCATTTATTTCCTGATGATGTCCACAGCGTTCTGGTCTCATCCAGGTAGACCAACAGGCTTCTGTAGGCTGTCGCGGAGGTCTTTAGCTATTCAGCTTTAGTCTATTTGATAGTTTCTAGTGAAGCATAATATCTGCAACACGCGCGTAGCTTTCCGAACAAACTCTATTGAAGCAAGACGGGTGGTGACACACGCTTCCTGTAGATAAAGTTCAAACAAAGTCACGTCTAATGTGACCCAAGAGGTCATTTAGCCCTCAGCAAATTGATTTTTAACAGCAGTGACAATGAAGCGTGTTATTTCCAGGAGGAGCAGGAGGGAGCAGAGAACGATGACGCAGACGACATGCCCGAAGTCCAGGAGACGGTTTCTGTTGTACCAGGAAGCACTCTGCTGTGGAGGATAGACTCCAGACCGGCACACTCTGCTGAGGTATGAAAATAGAAAACACACGCATGACACCAAGCCGGGAAAAACCAAAAAGCACTTCATGAGCTATTTTAAATCAACAGGTTTTTGGCAGAACACTCTTTGTGACTTTAGTCAGTGGTAGAACAGCTATAAGTCCATTTACAAACACAAACACACTCGATATCCATAACTTCCTCTCTTCCTTCCCCCAGATGTACAACTTCACCAACTTTGCAATGTCTCTCAATGAGATGGAGCCCGGCATGGAGGCCAACGTGGCCCCCACAGACTGTCGCTTCAGGCCGGACATCAGAGCCATGGAGAATGGCAACATGGGTAATTTGATTTAAAAAGTCCCTTATCAGTGTTTAATGGAGTTCTGTTTGCCCGGTTTGGCAGCAATGCCCTCCAGAAACCTTCAAAGACAAAAGTATAATCAGAAGTTACATCTGACTTGATGGAACAGATTATTCTCTCAGTAACTGGAAACAAACACACAAACACTTTCCTGTGATGCTACTATCTGCTGCTGAAAGTCTGGTGTCTTTAGTGACTTCTGGTGTGATACAAAGAATCGTCAGAAATAAGACAATGCTGCCCCCTGCTGGGCGTCTGTGTTATTGTCTCATGACGTCTTGCTGATCTCAGTGAGTGATCCGTAAAGAAAGAAAGATGCAAAACCACTTAACTACCTTGAAATTATGAATATGTTCCACCCCAAGTCTTTGCTTTTACTGTGATAAATGGTACAATCCACAGACGGTGTGTGTGTGTGTGTGTGTGTGTGTGTGTGTGTGTGTGTGTGTTGTTCTCCTGCAGATGAGGCCAGTAGGGAGAAGGAGAGACTGGAGGAGAAACAGAGAGCGGCCAGAAAGGAGAGAGCCAAGAGTGAGGAGGAGTGGTCTACCAGGTGGGGAACGTTCATTTAAAAGCAACAAATGTATTCAGATATATATTTTATTGTAATTCATACCCAGTACTGCTCAGAGTAATCCACACTCAGGCAGCCTCTCCCTCGCTGCAACCAACACAACCACTAAGCTTTATGCTAATTAATACAAAATGATGGCACCAATATGCAAATGAGCGTCTATCATCCACCGTTCACCATTTCCACTACTGGGGATAGTAATTGAAAAGAAGTAACATTGAAACAAACCCGCTATGCTCTTCGTGTTTTGGTTGCTCAAAGCTTGATGCACGTCCTTTGTGCCGATAATCAAGCCTCTTCGTATTGTACTGCACATGTTGCGATGCATCGAGCAGGTACATTCTGCAGTTGTTAATCTCTGTGTGTGTGTGTGTGTGTGTGTGTGTGTGTCTCTCAGGTGGTTTCAGATGGGCACCAACCCGTATACCAACTCCCAGGGCTGGCTTTACACCGGCGGCTACTTCAATAGGAACTACCAAGACCTGCCTGATATCTACTGAAAGCCCGCTAGCCTTCATCCGCCTCCTCCTCTATAACCTGCAATGACCTGCCTGTCACAAAATGGAGAGAAATGTTAAGAATCCACGTACCCATCTTCATCATCATCATCATCATCATCATCATCATCATCATCGTCTTTAAACCGACACACCCAGCACAGAGTGGGGAAAGACTTACAAAGGATCCAAATACTCGTCACTCCTCTTAAACAGCTTGATGACGACTAAGTCTTCAGGTCTTTTTCTTTTTTCTTAAATCTTCACTTCAAGTCTTATTCTCATCATTTGTGGTTTCACATCACATCACGACCAGCACATGTTTCCCATCTCTCTGCCCACGGCATCGCTTAGAGCACAAGAACCATTTTATTTCTGGCCAATCGCAGCGGCAGAGAGCTGGTACGACAATTAACGGCCCACAAACCCACAGATCTGAATGTTTAAACGTCTTTACAATCAAACCCTCACCACCTGCCCTCTGGACGACGACGACGACGCTTTGAAAACCCTCACGTGTGTCATTAACGAGTGAATACGAGCTGCAGCAACATGAAGTAAAACATAATAATCACATTGATGGATTCATGGACATGGACGGACACCCAGTCAGCAGGGAAATCAGGGATGTGAACGCTCCTTTGACTGAACATGAATCTTGAGAATCTTTTTTTTTTTTCTTTTTTTAAAAGCTCAGAAAATAAATATAAGTACTGAACAAAACTATAAAGAAATACTAGTTTAAAACACTGATTTAACCGGTCAAGATAAATCGAATGCAAGCATGAGCTCATTACTGTCCATGTTGTATCCCTAAAACATTTAGTGTCCACTGTTCGCCTCCCGTTGACCTCCTGCTTAAGGTTTACGTATTGAAATAAGCCAACTACTAGAAAACGGGTGTTTCCTCGACAGCAGAGTGGAATGTGCAGCTGGAGTGAGACCAGACCTGGGATCAGAAAAGAAACCCCCTCTGATGATCTGATGTTCTCCTACATGGTAACACATGAATGAACGGAGCACAGGTTCACTGATGACTCTGTTAAAGTAGCATTGTACAGTATGAAGAACGGCCCTCAGTGAATCCACTCTGTGCTGGTTCCTAAAATAAAACGTTTACCCCCCCCCACACACACACACACACACACACACACACACACACAGGCAGGTCAGAGGTGAAGGGTTCAGCAGCTCTCATTGGCTCCGCCTCCTGCTCGAGGACACTTCGACACCGAGCTGTGATGTGAACGAGATGAGCTTTAAGTCGTGATGACCTGTTCTTACAGAACAACCGCGCTGTCCCGAAAAAAGGTAAAATGTGACGGGTCGGTGACGGCATGTAAAGCTGAACCTGGAAGATCTCTCCCTCTATTAAAAGGAGTTTGACATTTATTAGAGAATATTTAATTCCCACATTAGACGGAGCCACCACTGTTGAGTAACGGTGATCCCCAATGACACCGAGTTCATTTAAGTAACGGCAACATTACGTGCACAGAATGAGTGTATAAATATGCACAGGCGCTTATTAAGCCATATTAACTACTGGAGAGGGAGAGACTTTGCTGTGTGAGTGACGGGAATTTGACAATGTGAACCCTCAAGATTTACATTACTGTTAATCTCACTCATTAAGGCGTGATTATGAAATCAGAAAACATTATTCATGTCGGCGTAATATACTGTAACATGCGATGTTGGATGTTGCTGTGCGGCTGGATTGGATGTTAGAGAATTGATGTATAGAGGTCGCCTGCAAAATGACTACAAACTGCAACACAAAACAACTACAGACGTAAAGTTACCACAACAAAGAAACTACACACACACATCTGTCCTGGTCGTCTTGCCCCCCCACACAGGAGGGCCCCCGGGGGGTCTATTGTCTCATTATCCGTCCATGTTCTCTTTCTTCTGATACTGATTGTAGTAAAAAGGAGCCACTTATCAACAGAGAGTCGAGAGTTTGGCAAAGAAAGTGAAAAGAACTCTAATGAATGTTAGCACAAAAGAAAGAACGAAGAGAGACGGTGCTCCTGAGAGGGACCGTCGACTGGACATCTAGTATTTGTACAGAAACTCTTCACTGTGAGTTTTCCTGAAACGTCCCTTTATCTGCTGCTTCGCTCTTGTGATTTTAATTAGAGAAACGTACGATGAACCGGTTTCAACTCGTCCCATTCCCCGCAGACCTGTTTGCACAGGTGAGAGTGATTTTGACAAAAGAAAAATAAGTTTTAAGAGCTTTTGTTGAAAAGAAATGATGGCAAATTGATCTTCTAGGTTGCTTTAACTAGCGATAGAGAAAGTCGAGCTGCCGTTCGTGATCTTCAGAAATCTCCATGTTCCTGCTTTGTGTCTCCCCGCTGTTCAAATATCTCGGCTCTCGGTGCATTTAGGAGCTGTGATGTATTTCACAGCACCAACTCTATGCAACGTTTGCACCTCGACATGAACGGAACACGTCTGAGCTGTTGTACAGTCGGGTTACACCCCCCCCCCCCCCAACACAGACACACATCGTGAGCTTCAATAGTCGGCTGTATCTCCAAATATTGACTTTGCCTTCTTAGTTTATCTTAATATATTCCAAATGATTGGACATTCTTGTAACTTTTTGGGGACTACACATCTTGTATCAACTTAACTTTTGGTTTGTGTGTTTTCTTTTAAAAACGTAACTCTGTCATGCTTAGTGCCTCCTTCTTTCATTCCCTTGTTTTCTGTGTATTTTTTTATTTGTTTATTATTTATGATGTTTGAGGTTTTATGAAATAATTCAGTTGTAATTTTTTTTCTTCTTTTGCTTATGTAGCTAATTCAAACAGTGCTTAATTTAACGATTGAATCTGAGCTGTTTTATAGAGGAGCAGAGCGCGTGATCGGGGCTTGAAGTGAACATCATTCACCAGTTTAACACTTGTACACGTTACGTCTGTCACATGTACTGGCCAGTACAGTGTGTCGGTAGATTTGTCATGAATAGAGTCATTAAAAATCAATCACATAAACACTACTTGAGTTGAACTTCACACCGGCCAAATGCTCCAGTCGTAAATGAACCCAAACAGGAACAAAGTTGACTGTACAGCTGGTGAACTATACTAGACTAATGCTCAGTACACAAGATCTCTGTTGCTTTGAGTGTTGGTTCTTTCTATAAAATAATGTCTTCTGTTGAGTTTGACCCTCCTTCTCCTGGACTGTATCACGGGGTTGTCAATGTTGTACGTGTGTACAAGTGCTGCACAGAAGTAATCACAAGCAAAATGGCAAATAATTTTGTGCAATTGATTTATTTTTTATAGTATTTAAGCAATTGTTGGTGAGAACATTGTACCAGCTGTTTTATTTTCAGGTGGGGGACTGTAAGGGGTCATATCCAATCTGTGGACAACTTGAGATTAATGTACGGGGGGAAATGTCAACTAATAAAATCCTAATTTCAGTTTATAACCTCGTCTCCTTTTTTCTTTCTTAAAATTAAATTAATACGAAGGAAAATATTGGCACAACTCTGATTACTGAGTCAAAACACACACAATATCAACCAGTTTACACTATTGACTGCAGTCTTCAGTGTGACAGCTGTAACAAAAACAATTGATTAAAACTGATTATTTCTTTTGTATTTAACTTACAAGATAAAACAAGAGGGTGTGGTTTCATAAAGATTGAGGGACTAAGGTTAGACTCACATGCTCTTGTCAGGCCTTTTGAGGCAAATCTAACTCTAAATAAAACATTTAATTTGACTGATAAGTACAAAGAATTAAACTACTTGAGATGTGTAGTTACAGAAGTAGGGAATCATTTAGTATTCTGTGTAACATTATGACACATCTGCAAAAGTTACACGCACAAAAATAGCTTGAAAAGTCAAGTTAGCGTGTGGCTGTAACAGCAGGGTTAGCACAGACGTGCTGCTGGTCATCCCAAACTGGAAGTCAAGAGGAGACCAGTAAGAACCTACAGCCGTGTTAGTGGCTGTGAGGCATTACTAATGCAGAGCGGTGTTTTGAGCTAAATGCTAACGCCAGCATGCTAACGCCAGCATGCTAACGCCAGCATGCTAACGCCAGCATGCTAACGCCAGCATGCTAACGCCAGCATGCTAACGCCAGCATGCTAACATGTCACAGTAGGAAAAGCGCAGGTGTTACTAATAATGTTAACGACGTTAACTGTTCCTTCTGCAGTTCATCCACATTAACTAGCACACTGACAGATATTTATTGTTTCTTTTGTTGCAAACTAACCCCGAGTTATAACAAAGTGAATTCAAGGATTGTATGATATTATTCTAGAATGTATGAAACTTTGAATCAGGATGCAGGAAAAAAAAAACTAAAATAAGAGCTTACACAAAAGTTTTTTTTTTCTTTTTCTTTATTTTGTCTTTTCTTTATTTTCCTGATTGAAATGTATTGTAAGGTCATAATTTGTCATTCATCACATTACATGGCATGATGCACCAGGTCTACTACACCCATTTACAGGAGGAATACACGGAAACATACACAAGGTTTTACAATGGGGGAACAGGAAGTTTAGCTCATTGCACTTACAACAGTGAATGGAACACTTTGTAATAATTTGTAGGCTCTCGACCTTTTTCTGTATTTTATTTTCACCCTCTTTTTTCACTCAGTTGGGTTATTTTATATCTTTTTTATTTTTTACACGTCTCCATTGCCTTCTCACCCTCGTCATCTCCATCTCCCCAAAAAACTTACATGGAAGCCAGAATATTTCCCCCTTTTTTTTTGTTTTTGATGTCATCTCATTTTACAAACACAACATGTATAGAAACTCTACACAGACCAATATGTTTTTATCTATTTTCTTTTTATATCCGAATACAATTTTTTTTTTTACGAGTCTTAAAACAGTCTGCACGAGCCAGCCACATACGTACACAATTTAGTCATTTATGATTCAAATCAACAACTGCTCTTGTTTGTTATGTAGGTTTTGTTGTTTTTTTAATGCACACAAAGCACAGGTTTGGACAGGGAGGTTCAGGCTTGCATACGCTCCAGCTTGTGTCGTGTGCAAAGGCCTCTCTCATGCCCGTGTGCATGTGTGTGTGTGTGTGTGTGTGGTGTGTGGTGTGTTAGCATGTTTGAGATTTACATGTTGTAAAGAACATATCCTTCATTTACATGTTGTTGTTTGTTCAAAGCAGACTCTGGTTCACATCTGGTATTTACACTGGTGGGAGGTCAAAGGTCGAGGAGGTTCAAAAGGTCAAGGGATGGGGGGGGGGTTGGTGTCCAGGTCATGCACTTGTATTTGAATTTTACAGATTCATTACAGGTGAAAGATGAATAAACGCTCCCTGATGGTTTTACAGTGAGAGATGGACGTTTTCCTGTTTGTTGCAACATTCTTGCTCTCTTTTTTACAACCTCTCACCTATGAAACATTTACCATTTTTAATATATTTATAATATACTTTTGTGTATTTTATCATCTTTCTCCGGTCCTGCTATACGTCGACTGACAGCAAGAGCAGTGGTGACAGTTACTTACACTACGTACTGTACAATCAGTTGATGCTACCTTTTTGGTTAAGAACACACAAACACACACAGTCCGGGTTTCCCAAAAGCATCACGAGCTGCATTTGAATGCCGTCGACTCTTTTGAACTCTTTGTGGCGCTAAAAGTTTGTCATTTCTCCTTTTCATGGCTGTTTAGTCGGGAAAAAACGCCTGATGCAGACACCAGATCAGTGCCACAAAGGGTAAAGAAAATCACAACCTCTGACTGCGACGTGTAAATGCGACCTTATTGCTAAGACTCTTGATGTCGGATTGAAAGACAAGTCAAGAGTTTGGATTTTAACTTCTTTTAAAACACAGATCTGATGGACGAAACCTCTCTTGGCTACATGTCTGGGAATCTGACCCTTTATGTTCTATTGCAAACTTATAAACACAAGAGTTTTGCTCCAAAAATGGGATTTGAAAGAACACACCTGTGTTTTTCTCTCGGATTTCTTAGATGGGGGCTTATAGAAGCCGTTCAAATTTGTTAACATTTTGAAGTTTAACCTTCTATTTATCGTCTACATTTTGTGCTTCAAACACCTCTGAAAAACCAGGCTGCGGCTTGGTGATTTTGCCCACTGGTGATTGCTGTGGTCTGAGCTTGCGCTCCAGGATATAGACAGACACCATGCAGAGTATAGACAGAGACCACGACTGGCTAGAGGGCAGTAAAAGGATGGCTTTCTTCAGTGACCAGTATTGTAGTATATAAGCCCTTGCTGCTATGCATATTTAAGTCAACTTCAGTGGCTGTATTCACACAGGAGCAGAAACATTTTTTTTTTTACACATATTGACACAGATCTTGTTACTTATGCCTTCATGGCTGCGTCAGTCAAATATGACTGAATCCCTCTCGTTTAACAGCAGCCACGGTACGATCACATCTGTGTCGTAAAGTGTTAAAAAAAAACTAAATCTGATTTATTGCGCCTGCGTAAACGCACCGATTATTTTTCTAACGTCTATTGAACATCTCAGTTGCGATGCTGCATTTAGTGTGTGCTTTCCTGAGGCAAAAGTGATTGAGGAACATTTTATTGAACATTTCTTTACAAACTTCCAAAAACATACGACATACAATAAGAGGAAGTCGGTACTCATTTGGGTAACTTTTAAACTCTCATGTTATTTGTTCTACTTTGACACTAATTGTAAGCTTCCACGGTGAAGTCACTGATCTGGTGGCAGTGTAGCTGGGATCTGGTCTCTCAAGGCTCGGTGCTGTTTGTCGGGGGGCCACAACCAGATGAAACGGAACCAGAATAATCAGACTCTTAAATCTCTCTACAGAAAAAAAACTATAAAGTCAAAGTCAACCACAAGCATGATAACCTGTGCTGTTGAACAAAAAGTACACATAACCAGAACATTATTTCACAGCCACCAATCTGAATCACTGATAACATGAACATATATTTCTCTGTTGAAGCAGACTCAAAAACAACACGCAGAGATTTTCAGATTTTTAACAATCTGGTTATTGTGGTTGTGCATAAACGTAATTTCTCACTCTGTGTCTATAGATTTTAAAGGTAAATCTCTCTTCCTTTGCTCCCAGCCGGCTCTCTATTCCCTCTCAGTATGATAAAATAAATTCTGACGTTAGATAAATCATCTCATAAATGTTTCACGAAAAATATATATATACACTGACTTCTTGTACAGTTTCAGTGACTTAAAATAAAGTGTAGTTGTAAAGGAGTTAAGGGATGTTTTCAAACTGCATCTTTTCAATTCTGTAATTTCATAAATAAAATTCTGTATAATAATCTTTTTCACAGCGTGCTGCAACTTAAATAAATACAAATACAGATGAATATGCAGATCACTTTTTTCACAAATTGACGTTCCACAGTGTATTTAGCTTTTAAATCTGAAGTGTGCTGTGGCAGTGCACCTTTAAACACACACACGCACGCACACACACACGCGCACGCACACACACACACAATTAAATTTCGGAATGCCTTGAATAGTACTTCACTAGTAGCCTCCTGCAGTGATTTTAGTCTATGACCAGGACTTTTGGTCGTCAAACTAAATCAATAAAATAAAATAAAGAGGAGCTTTTCTTCTTCTTCACCCCTGAGCAGACACAAACAATATTAGGGAATATATTCTTAATTTGTTATTGTTAAACATGTCTAAATCTTTATATATATATATTATATTTAGTCTATATTCATATAAATATTTATTTGTGTCTATATAAATCTCTGGACAACCTTTAAAATGCATTTTTATTTCCTAATTATTTCTGGGAAATACTTCTCTTGTACCGGTGTTGAGAACAAATGGATTATTATTGTTTACCGTGAAGCATCTTTAGCGAGACTTTTACTTTTGCTCATTCTCATTTCTGTTTACTTGCAGTATGCAGTTTTCCATTAAAAACAGACTATTTAGAATGGGAATTACTAACAACTGAATGTTCTTGTACAGGTAAAGAATTGTATTTTATGAAAAATAAAGACATTTTACCACACAAAACGTTTTGATTGAAAACAGTGGCGCATCTGTGGCAGCAACACTCGTCCTCTCAGCTCTAATTGTCATTTCCCAGCTGTCATGAACGCATCTTCAGAGAGAGACCCTTCAGCAGAGACTCATGGGGGGAGGAGGGACCATGAAGCAGGAGCCAGGTTAACACAAGTAACACAAAGACCCTTCTTGTTATTTCCTAACTTACCGGTGACCTATATTATATTCAAACACAACCTCTTTATCTTGATCTATGAAGGATGCCAAAGCAATCTTGATATATTCGTTATATCAAGAAGCCGATTATGAATCAGGTGTGATAAATATTGACTGTCTGACTTTTCCCATTTGTGTATTCACTTCCCTTCTCCTCCTCTTGTCTGTTTTCCAAATATGATTCATTGCATAGAAGGACTGGAGATGAGAGGTCGCCTCTTCTGTCCACCATATTTGTTGTGGTTGAACTCGTGTTTGCCTCATTTTCTTTTCCACGTTGGATGATGGCTGTTAAATACACGCATACAGACCCCCACACACACATACATACATACAAACATTAGGAACAGAACAATATAGAGGTGACTTTGAGGTTTTTCTGCGCCGGGCAGCATGCGAAGGTTCCCAGCGAGCGTTCACACAGACAATATACAGCAGAAGTTGGTTGGTTCGTTGGTTTTGCTTGAAGGCCTCGCAATGTTTGGCCCGACAAGAGTACGCTTTTGAGTACTGAACTGCAGATCCCACAATGCACTGCAGGAGCGACAGCAGGGAGAACACTGACCTGAGAAGTTTCCATGACAACTGACAGTCTGAGAGAGAGGTTTTTCGAGGGGTTGGGTTACAGGTCTGGACGCCACCACGATAGAAAATGAAGAGTTTAAAAAAAGGCGAGTGACTTTGTGACACAACCAAGTGTGTTATTTTTGGTTCCCCAGTCACATGAGTGCTGACTTTTTTTTTGACACCATTTTCGAGTGTGATTTCACGTGTGCTGTGCACATTTGACAAGAGTGAAGACACACACTGACACACACACACACACTGACGTGTGAGTCAATGAACATCGATCTCGGAGGGTCAGAAGGATCACGTTGAAACCCAAACCCCCGCAGGTGACGACGACTAGTCCAGTTCTGCCGCGGTGTGTGACCGGTCTGCGTTTCAGTGCCTCTCTGCTGCCCTGCAGTGCTTTCAGATCAGACTCCATCACAAGCAGCGCATCGCTCCGATCCACTGGCTGATGGCTGATCGAAGACAGGATGTCTCACTGTTGGGTGGAGGAGAAGATGTGGGCGGTACCAAACTCTTGTTTGTAGGTGAGCACCTGCTCTCTGATGCATTAGTCCAGCAGTAGTACAATATTGGAGTACCGTTGGTGGTACGTTTAAGTCAGACTTGAGCGGTACATCAGTGGTAAGTAAGACAGATGGAGGCAACACGTTTCTATTCCGCCAACTTTTGAAAATGACACAGGATTGTGCTTTCTACTTTCTTACCACTTACTCTATTGCTTTTATAAGTATTGAGAATAAATACAAGTCAGAAAAAATTGACAGGGGGCATGATGAAAGTAACAAAACATTACAAAGCATAAACAAATGAAAAAATATCACAAACAATTATCAAAAACAAAGTTGATTTAAAAAATATAAATGAATCTCACTGTGGCCAGTGTTCCGGTTAATATCACTACATAAAAAAGGGTGTGATGAAAATATGTGTTTACAGGGTGTAATAAAAAATATGCCAGTTTAACTTCAAAATAAAAATATTCAAGAATGATTAAGGCGATATTGGTAACCTGCAACATAAAACCCAGGCAAATAACAAAAGAAAATTAGAAAAAATCAAAAGAGAACACAATGATAACCACCAACAACAACATGAGAAATATCTGAGAGCCAAATGTTGTGGAGTAGTTGGAGAAACCCCATCACCACAAGCACTGCAGGTAAATGTTGTCTTAATGGCTTTGCAATGGCTGAAAAACAACCCGACCACATACCACATATTGGGTTTTTTCCCTCTTAAAAAAAACAAAAGGCTCCTCTTATTCCCGTGGCCCGATTCCTGTGTGTTGCTCCGGAAATCTCTCTTCTTTGTTATTGTTTACGTCGTCTAGCTAAGATGTGTTTGCCAGTGTCTTGATGGCCTCTGTTAAGTAATGATGAACAGTGTAAGGTCTTGGATATAAAGTTCCATGCATTCCAAATTCCTACTTTTTTTCATTTTTTAAATTCACTATATACTTCTTTAAAGACATGGCAAGTTGAGGATTGTTGGGTGGGGATTGAAATAAAGAATAATCAGCATTCAAGAAACGCAGAGAGGTGAGGAACCGAGGGAGCAAAAGGTTTCAACAGTTCCAATCTGGAATGTAGATAGAAACAAACCGTGGAAAGAGACGCAAGTCGACACGCTGGTTCTCTGCGTGTCCACTACGTCGCTAGCATTGTCGTATTCATTCAACGTGACATTTTTCATTAACTTCATCACAACAGGTGACGTAACAAGAGGTCTTTAGTACCAGAAAAACCTGCAGTAGGTCAGCAAGTTTTTATTCCATTTTTCCCACGCATTTTTTTTACTTTAAGAAGAGATAGAAAAGGAGGAGAGAGGCTGGTTTGTTGCCGTTATTCCTGGTTTGAGCACAAGACTGTGAAATCAAGGATCCTAGCATGCCACCATGCCTGTGGTAAAGTTACCATTTCCTGCAAAGCAGGAACAAGCAGCTCCCATATAAACGGTGAAGTCGTCAGCATATAGGAGTAGAATTGCTCCACCTTTTTATTTTTTTTTCCCGCTGAAGCTGCAGTTTTAAATCCACATGTAGGACTGAGGTGGTCCAATGCTTCCATTGGTTCTACTCGTCTGCTACGGCTCGGTGGATCTCCGGTGATGTAAGTAGAGCTCCCTCTACTGGCATGGAGGAAGAGCAGCAAAAACAAAAAGAAAACTTGTTTCTTTGAATTTTGCTGTCATTTTTGGCTGCCAGAAGCTCTTTTGTGATGAAGGGGCGGAGAAGTGTTCAACTGCTACAGGTCGTTTCTAGGGCTCCGCGGTAGTTTGGTGGAGACAAATTCTTTGGCTGTGGGACGCTGGATGGAGGATAGTCCTTCTAGAGATGGATGTTGGCTCGACATGATCTGTGAAAAAAAACAAAGAGGCAATTTAGTCAAAACTATTGAACCCAGCCCTTTGATATGTTCATAAAGATATTTGTAGATGACAGTCACAATAATGTATTCAGATGATACTCTCAAAATAGCCACCTATAACTGTTGATCACCTTGTTTACCATTATAAGTAATACATGACTTGATTATTTCTCACATATGAACACCATAGCAAACATTGTTTAGCACTGCTGTCCTTCCCATATGGAGGGTCAACAATATATTGAATAGAAGACCTCTGTTATAACACAGAGGTTTAATAAATGAACAATGTATGGATACACTAAATGGTTACTGCCTCGACTTATTCAACCATTGACAGCACAAACTATATAATAAAATAGAACAGGCAGGACAGGGGAGATTACACATCAGTCTAAATCAATGATTCAGTGCTTAGAGTCTAATTTTGATCAGTTGTCTTGTATTTCAAAGCTGCTTGAGTCATTTGTGATCAAGGAATTTTGTTTGGGGTCCCTTTTTTAACGACAAAGATGCACAGGGAGCCTCTCTATTCAAATGAAGGTGATTTGCTGTATAGAGCTGTCATGCAGTAAAAATGAAGTTGGCCACTAGATGGTGGATAAGTTTAGGAAATGCACTGCTGATCTACAGTTTACTGTACACGAAGGCTCGCAGTCATCCGGCTCAGGAGTGTTTTGCAGTTGCTAAAACAGAATAAAAAAAAAAAACTAGGGCTTTTTTTGCCAAAACTCTACACACAAAAAAAACTAAAACATATACACAAAAAACGAAATACCTTAATAAGTTAACACTTTATGAACTCATTCGCACTCACACAAAATACATTTTTCTTTCCACATGCCAACTGCACATTGATGTGCTATGAACACAAATCCAATGGGGAAACAAACAAATGTGTTTATTCTCAATACTGTATGTATATAATAGTATCAGGCACAACTACTGTAACTGAAGATGACATGAACATACAGTTACTGTATTGTACTGTCAACAAAATGCAGTAATTGTTGTGCACACCAAAGAGCAAACCTGATTCCTGTTTATAGTGACCAAGCTCTGATTTCAAAGTGGTTGCAGATGTTTTCAACGGTGCATTCTGGGTGCATGTGATTTATAATTGAGTGTGGTATTTCAGTGGTAGTGTTTAACACACACACACACACACACACACACACACACACACACACACACACACACAGGCAATTAGTTTTAACTGATGTCTAATGTAGATAACCGTGTATAACTATTTGCAAAAAGTGTGTTTTAGAATTTCAAACTTAGTGTAGAGCAGACAGTTGGTAATGTGGATGATGATGCCATTTGCAACATGAACCATCTGTACCAGGCAGCAGACGAGCAGAGATGTTCCAAACATCCCCAGACATCATGTCAGCCTGTGCTGACACAGCACCCGTCTATATAATGGGAAGGGCACATGTTATGTTGCTGCCTGAAGGAGTGAACTCACTTGTATAATCTGGCTTCACAGCTCTGTGTTGGAGGCCTTTCATTGTGAAAACCCGTAGAGCTTTAGTGTCTTTCGTCTTAGTTCAACTATAATTCATTCCACAAACTGAGACCTGCACACTATCGTTCTCATTCTTGCTTTTGCACACAACCCTTCTCCCTGCTTCAGGCAAACAGAGTACGAGAGCACTTCAGTATGTATGTATGTGTATATATAGACACTGCAGTAATAGCCCCAATGCAAAACACCTGTGTACCCTAGACACTTTCATCACCTGGGGCCACTGTGGCCTCCAATGTCTCTACCATGTTTTTCAACCTTTACATTGAAATGCAAATACTCTGCATTGCTGATTTAGGTTCAGCATTCATTGCATCTGCAAGAAATCAAATGACCCAAAGTAGTTTTCATTGACTAAACCTGTAAAACTTGCTGGTACAAACACTTGTTTTCTTATTTTTCTGTGATGAATTGCTGTATAGGAGATCTATGCATGTGTGTAACTAAGATTTGTAAATAATCATAAAAGACATACTATCGATTCATTCTTTGCAAAATAAGGTATCAGACTTTTGAAGCTTCGGGAGTCTTTAATCACAGTTACAGGTTGTCTTTGCCTTCTCCATGAACTCCTGTTTCCTGGTCGGTCCAGTTCGTTTCCCGAATGACTTTTCACTGTATGCATCTTTTTTAGAATCACTGCCTTCTGTTTTTCTCTCCCACTGTGCCCGACTCAGATGAACTGCTCCGAACATGCTGTATATTTACAGGTGCCCAGCAGCAGACTTAATCTGTTCCAGTGAACACAGGCCCCCAAAGGGTTGGTACACAACAAACAGGTAGTTGACTCACTTAACCCACAACATGGCGGAAAGGACACACAGTATGGACACACACTTTTGTGTCCTGTTGGTCTGCCGTTGCCTCTCACGTTTTTTTCAGCAGCTTTAAGGGATTTCTTTTTTTTTAAGCTACAGCATATCATGATATTTTAATCAGTATTTCAATGTTGTGGCAACAGTTTGGGGAAGGCCCTTTCCTGTTTTGTCTCGACAATTTCCCTGTACGCTGATTTTCACAGAGCCCTGACCTCAACCAACACCTTCGGGCTGAACCGGAAGGTTGACTGTGAGCCAGGCCAACATCAATGGCCGACCTCAATAGTACTCTTGTGGCTGAATCCCTGCAGCCGTGTTCCAAAATCTCATGGAAAGTCTTCCCGAAGGCTATTCTATGATGTTTAACTATCACCTTTGAGGGTGTAATGTGTCCAGATACTTTTGGCCATATAGCGTACCCGGGACAGAATATAGTTGAGAGACATTCTTCTCCCAGGGGGGGATGAAAGTAGAAATGGCAGAGTTGGAGAACAAAAAAAAGGGGGAGATCCTTACAGTGATGAGAGAAAAAGACGAGACATGCTGAGAGAGAATGAGAAAGTGAGAATCCTGACAGAGAGGAGCGAGGAAAAACAGCACAGAAGTGAGAAAGCGAGAGCATAAGAAGAGAACAAAAAAAAAGCAGTGATGTTTGACAGCAGTGGTGGAGTGTGGGAGGAGAGAGAGTCACATGAGGAAGTTAGAAACACGCTGAGTCCAGGCTCAGTACATTATCTTTTATGGCACATATGCAACACTGTGCCCACTCCGAAATACAGCAACATCAATGCCGGCTTATCCCCCCATGATGCATCAAAAGCTTCAAAACCCACCGCACCGAGGCAAAAGACTGTTCCTCCAATTTAAAAAAAAGCATGGAACAGATGCTTCTATTTCCACTGCCACCAACTCACATAAAACACATCTACGCAGCATCAGAGCCGTACCATGAAATTAGGGGACATTATTGCTCAAAACTGCCTCCTAAAAATTACAAACATTGCTTATTTTTTTGCACAATGTTACGTACACTCGGGTGGCTCCTTCTAGCTACGAAAAAGCAAATTCCTTTGTATTTATTTTGAAATGCATCTAAATTAATTTTTTGCTCCTTATACGTCAAACTAAGATGCTTTGATCAGATCCTCTTTTAGGTCCTTTGTATCTAAAAGAAGTTGGTAAAAAAAAGTGTTTACGTTTCAGGCTCCTTCTGATTGGAATATGTTACCTTTAGATAAATGTATAAATAGAATAAATATGCATCTCAAGGGGTTTATCCTGATACGATACATTTATAATAAGTAACTAATTCGCAATATGTTTCGTATTTGCTAATGCAGGTTTACGTTGAACGTGTCTGCTAAACATTCACCGCTCTTGGCAATATTACATGATTACCAATTGAAGATCACCAAGATAGTGAGTAACTAATGTAACCATCACAACTATGACGGCAACGGTGACTGTAATCATATGACAACAAACTTTTCAGTGAGGTACAAATGATAAATGTGTGATACACTGAACCTCTACTTCAGAATCTTTTAAGCAACAAATACTGTATTTGTAACACACATCAGGGATTTGAAGCTAATTCATGGGAACAGCAAATTAAAGGCAATAAACAAGCACAGCCTGACATTAAGAAAACCATTTAGGAAGAGGTTTTCTAAAATAGTTTCGAACACACTTCTGCGTCTGTCTTTTCAGTTTTGTGTTGTATAATTTTGTCTCACTGGTTTATATTTAGGTTGTGAGGTCACCTGAGAAATGATTCAGACTTCTGTCGGTATCAAAGTGAAGATTAATAAACCCCCAAATATACCTTGAACATTTTTAGATTTTAACAAAAAAACAATGTGCAACAACATTGTCAGAAAAAGGAAACAAATGAGGTGGTCTGAGAGACTTCTCAGTTTGTTTGGCTCAGTGTCTCACAGAGGTGATTAAAGACACTCGGGACAGTTGACTTTCATTTCTCTGCAGCGCTTTACTTTGATCCTGTGGTTCATCAAGAGACCAAATGAGCTACAAGTCTGATTCTGATCCTCTCTGTTTAATGTTTCAGTGTCAATTTACTCCAATAGGATACAATCAGACAGCGGTTCATGAATCACGGGCATGCTCTTGGAACAAGAATGACTTTTGACGATTTATTTCTGGCCAGGCTGACTGCAGGCTTTTAAACTGACAGAACCCAGATGCCAGAGATTTTCAGGAGCATAATACTACAGCTGCAAAAACACAAAATCAACGACAAAACTAGCTTCAGGCCATTCGTCTCATGACAAAAGTTTTGATATGGAGAGGGAGAATTACAGATGTACAAATGTCCCGAAGTCAAAGTGACAAGTAAATTAAAACTGTGCTCAAAGTACAAGATGTGTCTCTTAAGGGTTGGATTAATCTTGCTCGGTTTTTTTTTTTTTAAATGTCTTCTGTGGAGTTTTCTTGTAAACAAACAAAACTTATATTTACATTCAGTGTTACTCACCAAAATGCATTGCGTGTATTCAACTAATGTGTTGAATATATTTGATTTTCTTTGCAAAGCATATATTATCGTGTTACTGTCATCTGTTGATCAGTGGAACAGAGCGACACTACTGACAGGACTGAGTACTACATCTGGAGGTCAAAACTAGCGACAACCTCCAGTTCTAAGGAGCCAATGTGGAAGTGTTAGACTTGGATTCTCTCTTCTGGCCAAAAAGAAGTGTGATTCAATGGAAGTCTATGAGAACCTTACCCTTCTTCTCACTTGATTTATAACCTCAATAAATCAAGTTTCAAGTCTTCTTCAATAAACCGTTTAGATTAAAATAGACCATAAAGCAGAGAATGCTTTAGGGCGGGCTTACTGTGATTGACAGGTCGTTGCCGAGCCGTATATACGGCGTCTCTACATCTCCTCTGCAGTCTAAATATGGTCAGTTTCGTTCACTGGTGGCAAAAAGATGGCAACGGCCGTAACCCAAGATGGTGACGGACAAATTGCTTCAGAACGGCACTCCACAAACCAATGGGTGACATCACAAGGACTACGTCCACTTCTTATATAGTCTATGGGTCAAAAAATCCACAGGGAACCTTTAATATTTCTGAATAAATAGTTTGTTCAAAGCTTGTATGTCAACCAATCACGTGGTAGACCACTGTGATCCAAGGTACAGAAACAACGTGTATCTATGTTAACTCATCTAGGTTTTTAGAGCTGAATTCTTCATTTAAAAGCATTTTGAACCCTTTATGCACATGTTCCACAGGTCCACAATTCTGCAGACTTTGCCTGAAGGGAAGTACCCACGATTTACAGCTTTGTGACGTTAAACAGAAGACGTTAAACGGAAGCCTAAAAAAAGAAAAAAGTAAACAAGAAGGTCTATCACATGGGCTTTTAACCTGGCATCTTAAGTTTACACAGAAACATTAACACTAAGGATTTAAGATTAAAAAAGATAAAAAACATGCATAAAAAACATGAAATATGATGAATGCAAAAGTATGCTGTATACACCTGGTTTATTTATTAACAATTTATTAAAATGTTTGCTTATTGATGCCGTTTTAACAAAATCGAGTAATTTGATTATTTGGCTATGACCTCTCATCTCATACGGCAGGAGCCTGAAAGACGTTCAAGTCACGCAGTCAAATTTTTTTTTTAAAAGTCCACAATTGTACAAGGCAACGCGATATATCGCTGCAAAGTGCTGTCCCATTCGTATTCATAACATTTCAAGCCCTTGCAGCCACTCACACTCAACCATTTACCAGGTGACGTCAGCTCGGTGCCCGAGGGTTCAGGGCAAACCCCGTCACACCGATACTGACGCACCAGGGTTTCAACTAACTCCAATGTAACCCATTCTTATATACAGGATTTGAACATTTCTGACTATGGTGCTCCCTAGTGTAAGTATCAAGGAAGACACTATGGCATACAGCAATACATGGGAAATAAATAATGATTATCGTAACAGTTTGACACAAACTACAAAGTAGACGTTTAGAATTTTACTTAATGGGGAAGTTCTCCGTGTGGTTTAAAACAGATCTTGATGGGATAAGTTAGGCAAAGTTAAAAGTAACTTACTGTCCGGCCTGCCAGAGAGAGCAGCACGTTTCTCTGTGCCAGTGTGAGCTCAAGCCTGAGACATGAAGTATCCAGAGGGTTCCAGTCCTTGTTGGCTGCAAGAGGAAGCAGCCAAATTTCAGACGAGTAGACGTAGAGTAGTAGACGGTAGAAGATACAATTACCTACCAAGATATACAGTGTTTGCATGTTAAATGACAATTAAAGTACTCACCAGTATGCTCGTCTCTCCTCTCTGTTCCCCTCTCTCTCTCTCTCTCTCCTCTCTCTCTTTTAGTAAAACAAAAGCACGGGGGAACTTCACAGGTTTTTCTGGTACGGGGCCTCGTGACGTGGTCATTTAACATTTACATAGTCCTGCAAATACATGCAGAAATTAAATTAGAAAAGACAGCTTGTTAAAACTCCCTTAAATAAAGCAAATGTTGTTGCTGGACCTCAGAAGCACAGCAGGTAATGTAGGTTATTGCATATGGGACTCCCAATTTAAAGAAGACTTTCGTCATTTTAGAAATGTCTTGATAAGCAAAATGCAAGTCAAGCCGCAAATCGATGCAGTCCATTTAAATAACACGATACAACATGGAACATTTTCAATGCACAGGCTCAATACTCAAATATTAAGGTCTGTCTGGCGCTGTCTTATACATGTTTCATGGTTTGGGATTTAAAAAAAATCTTGGGATTTTGGGAAGTTCAGTCTCAAGTAAATCAAAACTTAAAGCAACTAACTCCAAGTCCACAGCTCTGGTAGTGGTAGTGTGTACAGTATATGTACCCTTGATTTTATGTACCCTTGAAAACACGTATCTTGTTTGAATGCAGACATAGTAGGAATAAGTTGTCATTGTCAATGTTCAATTTTCACCCTGCACACGCAGAGAAGCCAGAGGACCAAAAATAAGGAGCACAGACGGAGAAGAAAATACACAAACACTCAGACAAAGACACACTGCTTTAGCAACACAGTGCTTGTTCTGAGTAAACCACTTTGAGCGGCCCACTCTCTGCTGCCTACAAGAGTCAACACGCGGTAACAACCTGTCGACATCCCAGTAGACTGTGAACCAGCAGCATGTCAGAGATTTATTTTTGTACCTAATGTTTAGATGCACTTTTTCACTGAAGAAAACAAAATGTTTCCAGCTCATGGTAAAGTGAATCATTGACTAACTAGAATTACCGCCTCACACTTGAATCTCTGCCAATTAGTCATGTTGCAATTTACATTCATGTCCATCCAAAATGTCATCAGTTCATCATTTTATTCTATCAGACATTTTGTGGGAAATTGTCATAATTAGCATGTGTATTCTTGAGTTATGGCCCAAAAAGTGATTTTGTGAGGTCACCGTGACCCTTTACCACCAAAATCTGATCAGTTCATTCGGAGTCCAAGTGGACGTTTGTGCCAAATTTGAGGAAATTCCCTCCAGGTGTTCCTGAGACATCGCCTTCACGAGAATGGATTTATTTAAGAGAGTTCTACATAAAAGACCTACGAGGAGTTCATAAATAACCAACACAATCTTCAGCTCAGGCTAAAAACAAGACAATAAATTAAATTGAGTTGAATTGCAAACATCTCCTTTTAAACTGCTTGAAGGAAGCTGTTTTGAATGTAAGAACCTCGGCTATTTTCCATAAAATAAAAGCCACAGTAGATAATAAATCACCTTCCAGTTTCCTTGTCTGTTTTCAGTGCTGCTTCTTTTATATATGATCCGTCTTCTGCAAGTCTGACAATTGGGACACATAGGAGAAAGAATGGAAGACAATACGTACCTTAATCTTAGCACCTCAGAATAAGGAGGAGAACTTCTTGCCAAAACCGGTGATAGCTGGAGGAAAGTGAAAAAGAAATAGAGATTAAATAGATGTTAACTGAGGGGTGACAACTGAGGGACTTACTAGTAAAACTTGAACGTGTCATGAGATCGATAAAATGATTTGTTTGCATTCTTAATGATGAGGCTTTTACTTTTTACTGGACAGCACATTGTTGGATAAAAGCATCTCATATTTTTTCTGTTTGGTTGTTGTGCAACTTGAAAGCACTCTGAGTTACTGCACTGACTTTGCAATAGATTATTATTAGAATTATTACATTGATGTTGCAGTCATTTTGTCTCTTTTTAGTCATTTTGTGTCTCTTTGTTGTCGTGTTTTGTCTCTATAGTCGTTTTGTGTCTCTTTGTAGTCATGTTTTGTCTCTATAGTCGTTTTGTGTCTCTTTGTAGTCATTTTTTGTCTCTATAGTTGTTTTGTGTCTCTTTGTAGTCATTTTTTGTCTCTATAGTTGTTTTGTGTCTCTTTGTAGTCATGTTTTGTCTCTATAGTTGTTTTGTGTCTCTTTGTAGTCATGTTTTGTCTCTATAGTCGTTTTGTGTCTCTTTGTAGTCATTTTTTGTCTCTTTGTAGTAATTTCTTGTCTCTAGTAATTTTGTGTCTCTTTTCACTCACTTTTTTTGTGAAGTAAAGTAGCTGTCTAGTTTGAAAAATGCCTTTCTCCAACAATTATCAGAACGTTTACATGGTGATGATCAATAATAATATGTGATGCCATTCCAACATGACGGTCAAATCCCTTGTGTGAAGTGTGCTTTTAATAAATTATCTTTTGTTGTACCGTCTCCCAGTTTGCCGGCCTGCTCAGCGGCAGATCCAGGGAGGATCTTGGACAACATGCTGTCTCCCTCCATGCCGGGCTGACCTGCTGCTGCACTGCCAATACCTCCTGGCCTAGTAGTTGCCTTAGAGCCTGGACAGAGATGAAGAGAGGATGACAGACAGAGGAGAGAGAAATGAGGAAAGGAAAAGAAAGAGACATATCCAGAGGACAAGAGATGTCAGGATCTATGCAGGTCTAATATTAGGTGGCATCTGACAGTCTGCGTATTTTTTTCTTTTTCTATGATGGCATCTGTGTCTTTTCATTGCACTCTCCAAAAATTCACTTGTAAATCAAACAGTGTGTGCAGTAGAAAAGAAGTATCATCTTTGAGTTGCACTAGCTGTCCCTGTTGTATTTTCCCTCTCCTGCCAGTCTACTGAATCAGCCACCTGCCCTGCTCTCACATCAGGTCTCCTCTTTATAGACTTAAATGGGTTCCTGTGTTTAGTGGCCAGATTTTTCTGAATGTGCTGTTGTAGCCTTCGGTCATTACTTGAGACCAACTCTTTGTTTGCTGTCCATCTAAGCAATTTTATTTGCGTTTTTATTTCTGTTGCCAATTATCTGTTGATCAAATCTGTTTATGGTCACATGTGGGATTCAGATCCATCCATTTACCTCCCACGCCACATAAAAGACAAACTACTTCCTGTATCAGCATTTTAATTTTCTTATTGGAAATAAAAAGTCTTCTTTTAAATTTCCAAGAGACGCACTACCTACTGGTCAAATTAACTGAATTACTTCATACCAAATGAACTAACTGACCCAAGTCATTACGTAGTGACTTAACACACTCAGGCTGATCTGCTGCCATTAAAGTGAAACCCCTCCACTGTAGGATTATTTACAGATTAATCTCAGATTAGATGAGACGGCACACACCGGTTACATAATAAAGACACAGTGGGCAGCTGCTGGCGAGACGTGAGAGTGCTGGGAGTCTCTGTGTGCGATGATTATACTGTACCTATGCCTGTGAGTGGGGGCTGGGCGGCTTTTGTGGCTATGACCGGCGCTGCCTTTGCTCCAATAGCTGTTACTGGAGGCGTGTCCATCTTGGCCTGCAGAGACAGAGAGACAGAGAGACAGAGAGAAAGAGATAAAACAGCATGAGTAACCGATGCTCATCATTTACTAACACAAACATCTCAGTACTGTATACACCTCTTCATAGCAAAACAGCTGGTAATTGAAGACAGCGGGGGAGAAATAGCTGTTAGATATTCACAACACAGAAGACACAAAGAAAAGAGAGGAAAACGTAAGAGGTTGAGAGACTGACAGAAGGTGACAGAGAAAGCTGCTCCCCTATTGTGTTGTGACATCTTACTGAATGACATGAATGACGAGTGTCACCATCGTCAACACAGTCAACTGTCAGTTATCTTCCTTTTCTTTTTTTTACTATCGAAGAAAAACTAGTTGATCACATCTGCTGTGTTTCTTGTCCAGGCAAAAAATTCAGCCAACTTCTTTACATTCTGGCATTTGATGATAGATTGTCTGTTAATTAAATGAATACATTTATTATTTATCATTTTGGATTGACTTCTGTCCCTGATTTAAGATAATATTGACATTGTTGTATTACTCAAGTGCTTTTTTTTAACTGCTTTTACCTTACTTTACTTTTCTTCATTTATTTTTTCATACTGGGAATTATAAATACATTTTATGTGACTTTGGTGAATCCAAACTTTCCACGTTGGAAACCGCCGTCTGACGGCAAGGTAAATCAACAATATTCTAAACATGGCTGTAGACGTTCCACATTTTCCTGCATCATTGTCCCACCTCATCTCTTTATCAGAGTGGACTGGTTTGGACATTTTGATATCTGCTGAGTCACTGTGAGCAGTTTGAAAGCTTTTGCATTGCTGGGTTTCTTTGCAGCTCTGCTTCCTCAACATTTTACGGACTAAACTACAGTGGCTGCTGCTGCTGCACTAACACAGAATAGCTTCAGGAAAGAGCAGACCAGACCTTTGCTGATATCCATCACTGTAACAGTTGGTACTATCTGAACACAGGAAACAAGGCCCACTTTCTATGTTCTTACTTTGTGTCATCTGTTTTCTGTAAAGCTGTAATGTAATGCCACTCCTATTTATAAACACTCCATAAATATACTTGACTTGACAGACACTGAATCCAGTTTAGCTGCAGCAAAGAAGAGGTGGCGCATCATTATGCACCGTGCAGCATATAGCATTTCATTATTTACAGCCACTTCATAAATGCTTTTAATTACATAATGGACCGAACAGAGTGTTAGTGTATGAGTTTGCAGACTTGAATGATAATCAAATGACAGTTTATGGCTTCCTGTCAGAGCTTTCTGAATAATTTCCAAGACAAATTCCTGCATAACTTCATATCAGACCGTATGAATTATTTTATTTTGCTTTCCCGCTGATAGCACAACGATGCAGCAACATGAAAATCAAGAACGCTTTTCAGCCGTGAAAACCATCGTGAATAATTACGAACTTCATTGGCAACTCATTCATGGATTTACAAGAGACAGAATGAATCCAGGAAGAGTCTTGAATCTTCATGTTAAACGTCATAATCTGATTTTTCAACTCCAATAGCAAATACGTTTGCATGGATTTATGATTATGTAGTAAACACAGAGTGCACTCGTACATTTTGAGTGCCAATTTCTTGAGCGCCTAGCAGACAGTGAATCAGCTACGTTTAGTTATCAGTTGCCTCTGTGTTAATCACAGTGTTAGATACCAACAGAGGCACGGCAGAATTTAAATAAACCATCTGAACTGGGAGGTGATGGGCTAGCTCTTATCTCTGGGAGCATGGAGGGACACAGGGGAATGAGGGAGAACAAGGGCTGAGGGTGAAGAAGGAAGAGGTGAAGGGATGGAGAAAAAAAAGATGACAGGGAGGAAGATTAGTATGGGGCCTGGAGGGATGAATGAATACAAAAAGGATGAACTAGCTAGCAATTGGTTGTTAGAAAATGTTGAATTATAAATAGGAGGATGGATAGAGAGAAAGAGAGACAACAACATCCTTAGCAAAATGGTTTGTTACATGAGGATGACAAAATATGAAACGACAGGTTTGTCGTAATCGTGAAACATTTCTTTTGTGACAAATATAACAAGCTTGTTATGTCAAGATCACAGTAATATCACAAGTCATATTTTGTTGACAAAAACTGAATTTGAAATGAATGTGTGTGTTGTGAGAAAGAGAAATATAAACATAATCTTTGGTACATTTAGTTCTGCAAGACACCAACAACACAACACTAACAGAGGAGGTATACAGTACATACCATACTTCTCAAAATGTCACATCAATCACATACCATGCAGTGATGGAAAAGTAGAACTGACTGTAAATTTGACTTGAATGTATTTTCAGCTATGCCATTGAACAGCATTTTAACAGTAATAAAAGTGTAGTTATTTTTTCTCAAACAGAAAAATACTACATCCTTTCTATTGTTATCATAAAGAATGGAAACAAACACTGCAAGTCTTTTTAACATTGTTATTTTCTATTTCTCTCTACTCTTACTAGTCTTCCCTCTTTGTACTCACCATGGTGGCTGGCATGGTTCCTGCAGGACCTGTCTGCCTGGCCTGACCCATGGGTCCACCCGCTGGACCCATCTGTCCTGGCTTGGCTTGGCCTTGCCCCATGCCCATTCCCATACCCATGCCCATGCCCATGCCTTGTCCCTGGACTGGGGGCTGCTGCTGCTGAGGGCCGGTGGCCACTGCGGCACCAGGCTGCCCTGACCTGGCCGCTGATGTCTGGGCTTGTTGTTGGAGCTGGGTCCTCTGTCCAGGAGCTCCGTCTGTCTGGGAACCTGGACCACCCTGTCGCCCTGACCCCGTAGGCCCTCCAGCGGGGCCCTGACCCCGGGAAGAGCTGCCAGACCTGGAGGAGCCTGGATGGAGAAGGTGGGTGACATATTTTTTTTAATGGAAGTGTTTGTGCTCATTGTTCCAAAATCATCTCACCTTAGGACAACGAGAAACAGCTAAAAGAAAGGACAACAATTCAACAGTCACCAGATACTTTAAAACAAGATAAAATATCAGCAGTGATATACTCTGAACGCTGCAGGCCTTTAAATGCAGGGAATGATTGACAACTTAAAGTTATCATGTGTGCCAAAAAGATTCGGTCGATACATCTTCGCATCATCTGTTCCTCTTCGGATGTGAGCTGTTCCTAGAGGGAGAACCTCGACTGATAAGCTCCAGTCAGTGAGGTCTAATTTATCCAATCAGATTATTTCTGCCTTTGAGAAACCTTTGCTTTTGTGAAACTAGAACTGCAGTATTTATTTTACAGTAAGGCTTTCTTATTATTATTATAATGGAAGGCCTTTTTATTACATTGTATACAGTAGCAATTGACAGGTGAAGCAGCAATGAAAGAGAGAATGAAATGCAACAAATGTTGTGAGCAAAGATCAGACCAGCGGTTTAATGAGTACACTGCTAAGAACACCGCCACAATGTTGCCTCGGGGGACAGCATTTCCTTTCGAAAAGTTACGCTTGATATAGTTAATTAAAAATTGTTGATCCCTCAGGGGACTGTTGCTTGTAAAAGTCAAACTCAGTCTGAACAACCAGGGGTATTAAATATGTCTCCCTCAGAACAAGAAATGTACAGTGATTTTATCCAAGAATCACATCTTATTATTGCTACATTAATAATTTGAGGGTGTACAATGGTTTAGGAAACTTAACTTAGGTCTGTGAAATCCACGTTTTCATCTCATTTAGTCAATATGGTTCATGGTCTTATTTAACCTTTAGGTTAGGAAAGGTCATTGGAAAGCAGTATCGCGAGTGCTTTTAGTTTTTGCAACTTGAGGGTAACTGTTTAGACACAAACCTGGGACAGGGATTGCGCCTCTGCGACCCTTCCTGAGGTCTCTTCCAGTTTTTCTTTATCCGAATCAAGGGTCTAAGGACAGAGGGTGTCGCATGCTGTACAGATATTGGGCTGTATACGTAATATTGACTTGACTTGACTTAAATGTGAACTGGAAATATCTGTTACTTCAAGTCACAGACATAATTTGTTTTTAATGAAGACGTTTTGGCACCACTGCTCATTCTGTAGAGGCGCCAGACCGCCCACACTGGCCAGAATCTGAATGAGGTCTAATATTGTTCTAGTCATAAAATTAAATCAGCAAATTACTTTGGAATGGTCTCTTTTCTTACTACTTCTTAAACATATTCCACATATGGTTAACTTCTACTCTGAAAGTGCAAGTGTAATGCTATTCCTCCTGACATACAGTAGAAAAGCATTTCTATGAGGTGTAAAGGTGCCCTGTATTTACCAGGTGGCTGGCCCTGCATGTCCATTGGCTGTTGGGACTTGCTCCGTGAGGAACGGTGCGGGTCCCCCTGTCTGGAGGAGCGCTGTCCGTGGTGGTGCCCAGACGGCTCTCGGGAGTAGTCCGAAGAGTGGTACGCTCCGGACCTGGAATCACCACGCCTTCCTACAGACGAGGATCGTGCTGAAGGGTCTTGGCGCATTGCCGGGTCTTTGGGGTGCCCCTTGGATGACCTCGAGGCCCTCTGCTCATCTGAATGACGTGATGCGGATGAGTGACGGCCAGAGCTGCCTTGGGGCCTCTGGTCACGGGATGCAGAGTGTCGCCCTCCGTGGCCGTACTCATCCTGGGGCCACAGGTCCTCCTCAGGAGGCTCATCATAATCGTGGTAGGTATGTTTGACACCGTGCCGGCTCCTCCCAGATGAGTGGCTGCTGCCGTAGTGTCGCGAACTGGAGCGTGGCTTCTCAAACCAGTCAGTTTCTTCTTGGCCCAGATGGTAGGCTTTGGAAACCGAGAGCAGATCACAGTCAATCTCCATGTCGTTTGGTGACAGCGGCATGCAGGCTGAGAGAAGGAAGGAGACAGGAAGAAGACCAAACACATGCAAAAGAAAAGAATAGGAGGGAGAAGACACAGAAAGAAAGGCAGAAAATAAAAATAAAAGTTTTACATCCATGCAGTTTACACTTCACGTCGCCTTCACACATTACAAGACAATATAAACAGGATAAAACACTGCAAAACTGTCCGTCATGGCAGCTGTTTTTGTGCAATATGTTTTAGCTTTAATTTCAAAGCTTATGACATGGAAAATAACTTTATGCTGCACAGACATAACTGCCATGCAAATTCTTGATGGTATGAGAGGGCCTATGGGTAAACTGTTTCAGTGAGACAATAATACTAGCCCTCTGAAAGATACGGTTTAAATATAGAATTTACTGTGATGGACTTTTTTGCAGTGTAAACAAAGAATTCATGAATCAAAACACAGACAAAACAACAATGCCAATAAAATAACTAAAAATTAAACCCTGTAAAGAAAAACAATGCATCTGTGTCGTGCAAAGAAGACCTTTCAAGTGAATCAGAGTGTAGCGAACGGAGAAAACGACCACGCCGAAGAACCATGCGAGTATTGGACAGACAGACGACTGGACGAACAGGCGGAAGGACGGACAGGCAGGCAGACAGACAGACAGCAGTCCACTGATAAGAGAGCTCCAGGTGACTCTCAGGAAGAAGAAAACATCAGCATGCAACGGCTATCTCTGTCTCTCTTTTTCTTTCTCTTTGCTAAGCCTAGCCTCTGGGTGGGTGGGGGACGTTTAGATAAACGGTGGGGGCAGTAGTAGGTAGTGAGACTGAGTGGGCGTTCAGCTCCCACAATTACCTTCACTGTCTGACACCGCGCAATGATAATCGTCTATAATGTATGTATCATCCGATTTGTAGACATGTGTCCTGGGAAGGTCTGGTATGTGGTCTTGTACATCTGGCAGCGAGTGGCTGGAACCATACTGGCCATAATAGTAATGATATCTACTGTTGCGACTGTCGTACGGGTCGGGACCTAAGCTTGATGATCGCCCCGAACCCATGAACCTCCTCAGGGGACTAAGTGGGCTCTCCTCTTCAGAGTACTGCCGGGTTGGTTGGCGCCCCCGGCTGTGGCCAGATCGGTAGGCGCGGTCGTCCCTCTCATAAGATCGGCTGCGGTACCCAGAGTAGTCTCTGGCTGAGATCTTGTCCATGCCGTAGCCGGTGGAACGGGAGCGGCCGGTGGAGTTGTAGTAAATCCTATCGTCGTCCTCCCCCGTTGAACCATAGTATCGACTACCATGAGTGGTGCCACTGCCGCCCTCGTAGGTGTTCCTCGTGAAGCCGTAATCCTCGATCAGCTGGCGCCCTCGAATGTGAGAGGAGGGATAAGCCCCACCTGTTGATGAGGAATAGGAGGCCAGGTCTGCCTCTACATCCCGAGCCTCCTCGATGGGGGAAAACTTGGAGATTTTTTGCTCCATACTCCCCAGTTTCCTGTGCTTGCTGCGCTTGGTGGACATGACAGCAGGAGCCAGAAGGCTTCTGGAGGACGACAAAGGTTTCTGTACCCCGGAGCGGATGCTGCCATGTTTGTAGTCGTAGTCATAGTGATAGGAGGATCCCCCACCCATGCTAGAGCTCACGCTGCTGCTGCTGCCCCCTAGAGGTCCGTGCCTGTAGCTGCTCTTACCCCTGCCGTGGTGGTCGTACAGCTCTTCCTGCATCGCCGCTTCCTCTTCAGGTGCCCTGCCGTACGAGGAGCTGCCAGTTCCCCCACGCGTAGTGCTGCCAATGGTGTTGATGTGGCCGTGGATGTCGCCCGGGTAACGCCCACTGCCGCCATGATGCATCATGTCCCCTGTCGACGTGCCCAGCCCGTCTTTTGCCGTAAGCTCGCTTACGTCGTCAATCATCATGTAGTTTCTTGGAATGTTCTGCTCTAAGCCAGGAGCCCCGTACATCCCATCTGCAGTGCTGTATGTGGAGGGACTGTCTACAGAGTGCCCATAGGCATTGGAGACTGTAGAAGTGTACTGTCCATATGAACTGGCTGTGGTGGTGGTGTAGCCATAAGTATTAGCAGTGGTTGTGGTGTACTGGCCATAGGAATTAGCTGAAGATGAAGTATACTGGCCATAAGTGCTGGGTGGCATGGTAGAGTACCCACCGTAGCTGCTGGACACTGGTGCTGACCCATATGGCCCATAGGCGTTGGCCATGGTTGTCGATCCAGTGTACTGACCATAAGAGGGGGCTGCACTGGAATAGGTAGAGTCTTGGGCGGTGGTGGTGACCACAACTGTGGGGTTGCTGATCGTCTCGTAGTTGGTGGGCATCTTGTGCTCCAGATCTGCCAGCGAAGTCTGCCTTGGTCTTCCCGGGTGGACTGTCAAGATATCAACTTGGGGCTGCCCAGGGTATGGGGTGGTCTGGCTGGGGTAGGAGGACACAGCGCTGGGATAGGGTGAGCTGTGGGTGGGGTATGGGGGCTGACCAGGCGGTGCAGGTCCAAAACCTGTATGCCCCGGTTGGGGCTGAGGCTGAGGTGCAGCTGGTAACCCCATGTCTGTCTGGGGGTACGGGGGCTGAGTTTGGGGATAGGTATGGGAGGGGTAGGAGGTTTGAGACTGGTAAGAAGGTCCAGGTGGTGGGACATGGCTCTGGAGGGGCGTGGGCTGTGGCAGTGCCTGGGACTGAGACACTGTGGGATAGGGAGGCTGGTTGAATGTCGAAGACTGGTACGGCACACTTGATTGCTGCATTGGTGCTGCCGGTTGGCTCTGGGGGTACTGACATGAGAGGAAGGATGAGGTGGGTGGGTACTGGGCTGCTGTGTTTAGGTCGCTGGTGAAATGACTCAGAGGGGCGGTGCTTGGCCTTGACAGAAGCCCATTGCTCTCATGTGATGCAGCTGCAGCTGCCAAACGTAGGTTATTCAACTCACTGTCAGACATGTAGTCCCTCGTGTCCCCCATACACCTCAGGTAGGCAATATCCCTCCTCTCCCTCTCCTTGACCAGTGTCTCTTTCCTTTGGTGGATCCCCAACTCTAGGTATCTCAGTTTAGCATCAATTTCTTTTTCTTCCTCCTCCAGTTCAGCTTGCTGCTTTCTCAGCTTGGTCGACTCTTGCTCCACGGCCTTCAGCTCGTGGGTGAGGTCTTTGAGGAGGCTGGCTTTGGCAGCCAGACCAGACCTGGTGGCTGGCTTGTGGCTGGGCACGGAGGGCAGGTAGACCTGTTGGAGGGCGGGTGACATCATGGGCAGGTGACCTGATGTGGTAGTCTCGTCTGGAGGAGGGCTGGGCAGGGTTCGCTTAACCTTTCGAAGCAGTGAGCTTTGCTGTAGAGCTGCCAGCTGGATAGAGAGAGAGAGGGAGGGTGGGAGATAGGGAAGGTGGGAGGATGGGAGAACAGGAGAATATGGAGAAACAAAGAATCATGCAAAGAAAGGGATAGGGGAGGTAAAATAAAAGAACAGGGGAGTGTGGACAACAATTAATGTGATGGGCATGGTGAGCCAGTTAAATGGAGAGGGATGGGACATTTGTAGAAACCAAATGTGAATGGGAGATGGACAGCGGCATGGGAGGGTAAGAGACAAAGGTGGCAGATGAAGAAAGAGACCAGAGAGTGAAGGAGAGAAAAAGTGGAGAAGAGGAATGAGGAATACATAGAGGGAAGAGAGGAAAAGGGGTGTAGAGTGATGTAGGGAAAGAGAAAAATAAATGAGAAAAGAAAGAGGTAGATGGTAGAGTAGAGATGGTAGAAGTAGATCCACGGAGAGGGATCACAGTGGGATGAGAAAGTTGTTTGAAAGATGTTGTGCACAACAGACGAATAGACCAGGAGGAAGAGGAGGGAGGAAAAACTCAAAAAAGATAAAAAGGTCAAGGAACATAAAAAACAAGGAGAGGATGCAACGACAGGGATACACAGGGAAGACAAAGGAGACACATGGACACAGAGACAAAGACAACAGGGAACAAGAGTGTAGTTTGTGTTAGAGGACATACAAAAACATTAAAATTAGTGTCAATCGTGCTGCAGCTAATCAATCAAACATCTATTTCAATCAAATTAAATACTTTGGAAACATTTTGAGTACAAGGATTGTGTGATTTAAGAAGTAAAAGGTAAAAGACAGCTATCTGCCCCATATTATGTAATACGAGAAATGTAGTACCATTTTTTCTTTCATTCAAAACGTTGAGTAAAATATTTTCTTTAATTAGAGGGATGTGAGGGAATGACCAAACCAATTATCTTTTAAAGAAAGTGTTCTTGCATACCATCACTGATATGGTCTGGAAAGGTGGATGTTTGTCCTCTTCATACTGAGTGTGACTATGTGGCATGTGTTTGTATATAAAAGCTTAGCTAAACACATTTTGGAAATTAATCGTCTTGCAACTGTCAAGGAGTAAATCATTTCGGTTATGGATTGGGAGGTTGGCAGCATGAATTTATGGCCAATAGTACCTGCTTTTGAGTCGGTATGGACCTAAAGCCAGGAGGGATGTTACCATGCGATGAATTTATGCTGCTCTGAAAACAAAATAGGGTTCTTCTACCACTTAGCCAGGCATAGATAATAAAGCAGCCACAGTTTGTTTTTGACATTTTCCATATGTTGAAATGGTTTTCTTGTCTTTGCAAATTACTTATGTATTGCTTCTAATAGTCTCATGCTTCAAACTTAAACTTCAAAACTGTAGACCAAGCCTACGGCACCATGTGTTCCACAGCAAACCCCAAGAAAAACACAAAGAGCAAAAGACAAGAATTTTAGTGCATTCGATCATTTTAGCTGTATACTTTGCTGTATACTACTAAAATAGTAAATATAGTTCAAATCATCCAAGTATTTGGATCTCGTTCAGATGAGTCAATGTTTTCCTGTAGCTGATCAAAATCATGAATGACATGAACGCAAGAATGAACCTTGGTTCATCTTTGTTTTTTATAGTATGTGTTAATTCTGTACCTCCCCTTTCTCATCGAACATGTTACCTGCATTTTGAATTGTTAAATAAATCTGTTTATCATGTCAGGCAAAAAAAAACCCTGTGGGGACTTATCAACCATATAATCTTGTGAAAACATACTCTCAACAGAAGATTAGGAGATAAAATACTTTGCAGTGTGAAACATCTAACAAAGTGGGTTATTCATCACAACCTTCACATAATAACTGATATAGCTCAACATTGATGAGGGGACCATTCTTAAAAAAACACATTAAAAAAATGATTTTAGTCATTTCACACGCACATCCCAAAGCAGTGTTCTTTGTTTAGTTTATCTTGCCGTATGCTGCAGACACTTGGGAGTGATTTAACAACACAACAACCAATGATGTTGTAAGTGGATTACTCCTGAATAATTGGAGGATGCTTTTTAATCTTGTGACTCAAATCCAATCCATGTTACATCTTACATCAGCACTGGAGGCTCGCATAAGATTTGGTACAAAAACATATCAAGTATCTTTGGAAATATACACCTACATTTTGATTCAGCTTTCAATAAACTTCATTATTTTATACTACAGTAGAATACAGAGATGGTGTTTAGCCTCTCCCTCACTCAACAGTAAGACTTTGTTCCAGTCAGAGCTGCAACAAACTCCCAGAGGAATATTCCTAAAACGTACATTCATCATGAAGCTTAAAGTGCTCTGTAAATCATTGCATGTGGTTTGTACGTAGGATGACATTGAACTAGTTATTAAAGCACAGAATCATGATGGTTTTGTCCCTTGTGCCATAATCCAAGGTGCGTTGGATAATCCCAAATTACAGTTTAAATATGCAAATGAATACCATAGAGATCGCCAAATTGTACTACCATCATGAATCTCTACAGGAAGCAAAATCATAGGCAGAAACATTCACGAGCTACTTAGTTTAGTATCAAATTGGGTTAGTTTGAGGGTGAGATGTTGAACACTTTCTTCACCCAAGGTTTCTATACTAAAGGCCCACAATATCTCAAGAAAGCTCCACAGGGGATTCCACTTTGAATCTCACTTTCATGGCAGCTATTGTTTCGTGAGAGTGGGTGTCACTCATTATAAATTGGGGATGGAGTAGACTCAATAAAGTCTGTATGCCCTAAAGAAACGTGGAAAAAAAAATCCACAGCAAATGGAATTAGTCATCATAGCATTCCCATAAAACATTCATAGCACTCACAAAATAAAAACAGGGGCAAAGTAGAATGAAAGGAATGATTTCAATCAAAGTGACATAGAGGCCATTCAGTATAAATGCATTTGGCAAGTTTTGACTCCACTGAACCACATTAAAGCGAGTCAAACTATTGACTAGAGCAAAGTTAAGGACTGTGCTGGGGCCCTGTCCATGGTTATGAAATATGATTTAATAAACTAGTTTTATTTCTGTTGAGGATGTTTCTATATCGGTTTATCAAATGTATGTGGTTGATTTTGATCAATATTTTGTCACAAGATTTATTGCAGGAAGCCCTGAACAGCTGACGTCTCTTGGATTGTTGCAGTAGTCAGCACTACTAGCAGTAGCATGAAGGATAGAAAGCAAAACATCCAATCGGTTTGGTATTTGGGGAGATGCATCAATTTCATCCAAACTACACGCGCCACACTGCCAAAATGTGTTCATTATCAGTGGTAGCTGTATAGCTGTGATGATGACAGTTGTAAGTGCTTTTTTACTGTAAACTTGACGACTTTCTTTTTGCCATTATGTTTGTATTGTGAAGCTCTACAACCATTGAAGTACTATGAAAGCTGTAATTCAAATGTTTTTGTACTGAACGTCAATTAACTGCAGGTCTCAAAAGGTGCTTTTTAACAGAACAATTTTTTTAACATGAAGTAGACCACTGATTTGCGATCTGTTTTATAAGGAACAAATGGCCAATACAAAAAAAAGAAGACTAACATAACATAACAAGATAACATCTCCACTGTTTAGCGATCTTCTCTAGACTGTGCCCTGCATTGATTTTAATTGGTTCATTCTCTTTCATTTTAAATCTCTCTCTCATTGTGTGCTAATGCATGTGTCAGCATGGTTTGATTGACTTTACCTGGCTCTGGAGCACTTGTTGTTGGTAGAGGGACAGCCGGGCCTTGGTGTGCTCGTCTGTGGTGGGGCTGAGGGACTTGGGGTCTGACATGGACCTCTGGGTGCTCTTAATCGGCCGGGGCACAGAAGGGTGTCTCTGGGGGGACTCTGCAGTGTAGGACTTCTGCTGAGGTGTGACATGGGCTTTGTTCAGCCTCTCACTGGACAGAGAATTCTCCAGCAGGCGGTGAGGGGACACCGGGGAGACAGGAGAGTAGAGGATTTGGGGGGATTTGGGAGCTGTCTGCTGCTGCCGGATGATGCTGGAGATAGACTCGTTGTGGATGTGGTTGTGAGGCTGGTAGTTGATGTCGAGCGGGTCGGGGCGGCGACGCTCAAACTTGGCTGCGTTTGCTGCAATGTGCTGCTGCTGGCGCTGCTGGGTCAGGAGGTCGACAGAACCGGATTGTTGCGTTCCAGTGCTGGTAGAGGAAGAATATGGACTGACCGTGGTTGGTACACTGAGCTGGGGAGCTACAACACCCTGTGACTGGGCTTCTGGGTCAGTCTGGCATGCTAGAGACTGTCCTTTTTGGGTCCGCTCAGGTCCGGAGATGTAGTGCACAATCTCTACTTTATTCGGGTCTGGTACAGTCACATGGATTGCTGGGGAGACTCTTCCTAAGTGCTCCACTTCCGTCTGGCAAGACATTTCCCTGATGGTCTGGATGGCAATACTGGAGGATACCATCTTGGGAGTTTCGGTCTTGGTGTCAGAGGCCGTGGTGGATGTGGCGGCAGTGCTGCTGCCAGTGGCGCTGGACTCAGCGTGCCGGGAGAAACGGGAACGTCTTCGTCTGACCGGCTGCTCAGTCTCAGCCTTGTCCTCGTCGTCATCTGTCTGGACTGAGCAGTCAACACTACGACCACGCCTTCTGGTGCGATGACGCATCATGTACCTGTTGACGGGGAGAAGAGTGAGGAAACAATGAGGAAAGACATAATGATGCAATATACTACCCCATATGTAAAAAAGACAAAATGTAATCTACGTGTTGTATTATAAAGTGCTTACATGGAAAAACATAGACAGAAGTCTGAGTTTGAACATTTAACAATTATTGATGTCATATCACCTTTTTGTGTTGCACAAAGCTTTATGCCTTTGAAACTCTTGAAAGTGACATATTTATTCTGTATGAAAATATGTATAAATTATTCATAAAGCCTTCATCGACATCTCAGCTTGTGTCTTGTTTTTTAATTAAAGAAAGATGTGAAGTGAACAGGAAGACTATCAAGATAATCCTTGCCTAATACACACACACACTCACTCGCTCTCTCTCTTTCTCATCTACACCCACATCAACCTACACCCATTAAACAAACATATCTATGTATCTGTCCACTCACTCACTCCACCACGCACACACACACATCTCTACCTCTCCTCTCCATCTTCATCGTCTGTCTGCACAGAGCTGTCCACGATCCTGCGTGGGGAGCCGTAAAACACCACGCCGTCTCCGTCCAAGCTGTCCCGGCTCAGTCTGGTCATGGAGCTGTGTTTCCTCATGTTGCTCCTGGTCTCCATGTGCTCCTGCTGGCTCCTCAGACACATCTCTGATGAGGAGTTGGGGAGAGAGCGGGAGCCAATCTGAGAGTCCATGTAAGGGGGCAGGGGCTGTCCGTTCGCATCAAGCTGAAGAAAAATTGAATATTTTAAGGTTGTTAGTTGTCCCCCATCATTGATTCAATTGAGACTGAAAAGGCTTTGCATATTGTAGTTCATATTACAATCATAGAGGTCCAACAAAGACACACATGAGACCTTCTTGAAGCATGCTACTTGTGGACTTTCAGTTTTTTTAGTGCCCTAAAACTGTCTACCACTGCTGCCTAAGAGCTGATGCTTCAACATGTATGTTGTCACATCACTTATATGCACCTGCCAGTGTTCCTCACCCCCCTCACCTGAATGCTCTGAGCTGCAGCCGTTTTCTGTCTCTTCTGCTCTACAAGCTGCTGCTGGAGCTGGTGCTGTAGAGACTGGATCTGGTCTAGCTGTGACTTCTGCTGCGCCAACTGCTCCCTCTGGAGAACGAGCTGCTTCTCGCGTTCATGCTGCTGCTGCTGTAGGACCTAAAAAAAGTGTTGGTGGAAAGGGGTATTGAAAGAAGCAGACGTCGGCAAAAACACAGAGAGAGAGGACAAGACAAGAAAAGTATGGAGAAGCGTAGCACAAGAGAGAGGTGAGGGTGGACAGATCAAGAGGAAATCAAAGAAAGAAGAAAAAAAAAGATGTAAAAGAGACATAATGAAAAATAATTAGAGAAAGACACAGAGACAGTAAAGACAGTAGAGAACAAGCTTGTTGAGTTTTGGCACATCTGGTTGTATAAAAGATGATCAAAGACTCCGGACACTACATGTGACATGGAATTATTCTTGTGCTGATGGATTAGTTGTAAAAATGGTTCCAAGTTAGCCAAACCTCTATACATAGCAAAACCAAGAATGGAAGCGCAACATAAATGAAGTGCAGCATGTACTGGTCATTGCTGTTGCCAGTCATATAATGCTCGTAAGAAAATATGTAATGCATTTTCTTTGTTGCAGAAATGACAAGCTAGTGCAAATAAGGAGTTAGGGTTTCTGCTTTTACAGTTATGAGATGCATATTAAACATTCCATCTCTAGTTCATTCTCATTAAGTAAGGCTTCCAAACCTGTTTAACTGAGTTAACTTGAAAGATTTTCAACTGCTTGTTCTATCAAAAAAGAAGAAAATCATCATGTTAGCCCTTCTGTTACCTGTTAAAACATCTGAACAAGGCTATTAGGAGCTTAAAAGTGGTATATTCAAATGCGTACTTGATTATCAGATAAATACAACATAACAGGATTCTTTTTTCTTTTGAGTATAAATCAGACGAACAAATGGCACTAAAAACCAAAATCTGAGCATCATCGGTTTCTATCCCACAGATATACTACAGGCATGTTCATGCACACTTCACAACGAGGGAATATCCAGTTAAGTGAACTACATAGTATGCAGATTATAAAACTATATTTGTATATTTGTAAGGCTGAGTGGATGCAAACATTTCTTTGAACAAAAAAATCCCATCAATCTTTACATTAAAATAGCATTTGTTTCTAACAATGACAGAATTTGAACACCATTTTCTGGAGAGATATTTAATGGTCTCACTGTCACAGTTTGTTACATGTACTTTGTTGATGAAATTCATGCATGTACTGAACTGTATATATAAGTTATTTTATTATTAATTTCTTTAATTATTTCAGGGAATGATGTACTGTATCTTGCAAGTCAATTTAGTGGTTGCACATCAAAGATGCGACACTGAATGAACAAAACAATTTAACGAATAAAAAACACAATAAGATGCACCACAAATAACACCACCACAAAACGGAAAAAACACAAACCAATATCCATGGCAAAACCAAGAATCACAACACATCAAACAAGACATCAAACTCCATTCTGTCTCCTGTTTCTCCCTCTACCTGTTCCTTGATGTTCTGCAGCTCATGTAACTCTCTCTGCACAAGCATCTGCTCCTTATCCCTGTGCAGCTTCAGCTCTATCCTTTCTCGTTCCAGCTCCTCCTGCAGGCGCAGTTGCCGCAGTTTCTCCAGCTCCACGCGCTCCCTCTCCATCTGCAGAAGCTGCTCCTGCTGCCGATGCAGCCTCTCTGTCTCGGTTTCACCCTCCTTGTGTATGGCACCTGGTGGGGGGAAGGGAGGAAGACCCCCTGAAATGGGTAAGCCACTAGTGGGGACAGAGGGGCCGACTGGTGGTTGGGTGTAGCCATGAGTGTGTGAAGGAGTTGAGGGTGGGTAGGCATGGGCTGCTGGAGGAGGCTGCTGTGGCTGCTGAGCAGATGCCACTTGTTGCTGTTGTTGTTGTTGTTGTTGTTGTTGTTGACTGTTCAGGTGGGCCTGGGACAGGTTTATTGGCTGCTGCTGTGGCTCTATTGGTATGACAACTGTTCCTTGTACCTCCGCTGATGAGGATACACTTTTACCGAGGTAAACTGGTTCATCCTGGAGTGTAGAACTAGTAGTTGTAATGGAAACAGACACTGGGGCACCTACTGGGCCTAAAGTTGTCGCTGCACCAGCAGAAGTGGCAGTGGTTGACATTGTTTGGAGAAGACCTGGTGCTGGGTAGCGGACTGGAGCTTGCCCAGTTAAGGGTATTCTTGGGCTCATTGGTAGTCTGCTAAGACTGGATAGGGGCACAGGTGTCATGTTGGCAGAGGGGTATGGCCTGTAGACCCCCCTCAGTAGTGGGTGAAGAACAGAGGCAGGCTGTGTTGTTATGGGAAGTGTAGAAGCAATGGGGGTCTGGATGGTGGAGTAGATCATCCCATCAGCGGACCTAATAGCAGCAGGGTACATGGCTCTGAGACTGGCCTGCCTGGCATTGATAAGGTTGGTTAGCGCTTGACTGTGGGAGATTGGCTTCCCATCTAGTCCAAAAAGGAGGTTTTGTCTAATGCCGAGACCTGCTGCAAATCTGGAAGCCCCAGGCCCGGTTCCTCTCCCCAAACCACCAAACTGCATCAGTTCTGGGTTGCTTCCATATCGATCTATGGAATTGAGAGCTGCACACATCCGGCTGATCTCCCTGGCAGTTGTAGCACTGTACTGAGCCAAGTTAGCTTCTTGGAAGTTAGCAATGTCACGAGCAGAGTAGCCATAGTCTGAACTGATGTTGGACAAGGAATTATATCTCCTTATAGGCAGCGTTTGGGCTGTGATGTCTCCTCCATGCCGTAAATCTGTATAGGAGCCATACTGCATCCCCATAAATCCTCCATAACCCTGTTTCATTGCAGTCAGATCCATGGCAAGTTCTCCTGTGCCTTGGAGGTGTGGTTCTAGTTTAGAATGGTAGGACTGTAGCCCAGCTTCAGCTAGGTTTGTATCAGACATTGAAGGCTGAAGCCTACCAGGGAAAGGTAATGTGTAGGCCTTACGTTCATCCATTGGATATTCATGGTACCCTTCAGGTAGTCTTTCTTGGTCAGACTCATAGGTGAGAGGTGGGGCAGATGGAGGCCTTATGCCCTCTTTCTCACCACCGACACAGCTTCCACCAAATGGAAGTCGGTAAACAACATCACAGCAAGCTGGTTGGTTTTCAGGTTTAATTTGGCCTCCTGTCAGGTCCATAGCATCCTGTCCTACTTCTACCTTCACTAGCTGAGTCATTGCCCTGGCCTGCTCTGGCCCTCCGTCCATCTGTACTACCATGCTATGTGGTGATTTACCTCCTGATATCAAACCAGGAGGACTAGGCTTCCCTTTCAGCTCAACGGGACCAGTGCCATACATCTCAGGGTTAATGACTGGTGATACAGCACTGACCACAGCTGAGGCAGCGCTAGTCTGACTGACTAGCAGGTCTTTTTTCAGTAAAGGTGAGATCTGACCGGTAAGGCTGTACCTGGCCAAAGCAGATGCCTGTTGCTGCTGATGTTGCATGTGATGGTGCTGCTGCAACTGGTGTTCAAGGAGCTGTTGTTGCTTCTGCAGCTTCTCTTGCTGTATTTGTAGCTCTCTTTGTTGGATACTGAGGTCTTCCAATTTGGCATCAATTTTTGGTATTGTTGGGTCAGCTGGAGTTGAAATTGGTGGTTTGTTTTGGGAAAGACACACAGCCGAACCCATGCCCTGACCCAAATCCACTTGGTTTTGATGGGGATCACCATAGATTGTTGGCTGTTTGGGCTGGGTCATGAACATGGAAGCAGCCACTGTGACACTCACAGTGGTTGGTGTGATTATCTCCTGGGTGTTCAAGTTCATAATCAGTGGCTGTACAATCGTTGAATGTCTGCTACCCTCTGATCCACCATGGTATTTCCTGCTTTCAGTAGCTAAGGAGGTGAGATCCATTCCCTGGTCAGTCATGATAATAGGAGCTGGTTTGGTTGCTGTTCTGAGGTCCACAACACTTCCGCCTTGGATCATATGGCCCTGCTCTACCCTAGAAGTACCTGGGACTGTAGATATTCGACAGAGGGAGATGTTGTCCATTGACATGGACCCTCTGGTGTAAGTGCTGGCTGTGGTGACCATACTTGTTCCCACATTTACTTTCTCCACTCTTTGTGTTCGGTAGAAGCTACGTGTAGGAGAGTGTTGGTAAGGTGGCGTGTCTGGAGGGCTGCCACATGGGGAGTAATTGTCAAATGTTGATTGGCGGCTAAATTGGGTAGGTGATGACAGGGGAGAAGTAGCAGTGTTGACTGTCATTGGTCTAGCTGGGCTTGGAGGTGGGGAGTATGGGACATCCTGGGAAGACTGCTGACGATAGAGCCGTGGTGAAACTGATCGGGTTCCTGTTTGGGTTCCTTGCGCTGTCACTGGAGACGTAGGTCCAGAGATGGCTGACTCTGACATCTGCAATGCTGAACTGAAAGTCTGTGTGGAGAACTCAGCTGTATTCCTTCTGGAAGGTGAACGGGTAGGACTCTGTGGTGGTGGTGATGGAGAAAGAGGAGGACTGGTGCTCCTGTAATAAGTAGTATACTTTGGAGAGCGTGGCTCAATAATTCTCTCAGTGGACGATGTTGAGGTGTCTCGCACTTGGACATCCCTGGTCTCCCCTACCCTTCTGGTGATCACTTCTCTCTGACTGTAGGCCTGGGTAATCTCTGCAATCTTGCTGCATACACTTGAGACTGTAGTTGAAGATGTGGCAGGGCTTGAAGTGTGTCGGACATATATACCAGACTGAGTAGTCGTCATTGTGTGGCTCGTACTAGTCTGAGAGATAGTTACTGCATCTCTGGCATACACTCCATAAGCTGCAATAGTGGTGGCAGACACTGCTGGAGTTATTCCGTTCTTTGCTGCTTGGCTTTTAATCCTGTCTTTGTGTCCATCCTTTGCAGAGAAGTGCTGTGTTACTCTGACATCAGGAATCCGTCCTCCAGTCTCAGCAAAGGAGACAGGAGCTGAGATCTGGGTGGGGCTGGTCCCTGGAGTGAGTAGAGCATTGCTCTGCTCCAGTAGCTTAGCAAATGCTGAGCCTGTGTCTAGGAGCTGTTTGTCTGAGTAGGTGCTCTCAATCTCGATCTCTACTTGCTCATCAGTGGCCTGCTGCATCTTGGTGATGTTCTGAGATGTTTGTCGGATCTCCTCGTAAATATCAGTTTCTGTCTCTGCTGCCTCATTATCATATCCTGCTTGATCTTGTTCATATTCATACTCATCTTCATAACCTTGTCCATTAACATCCTCCTCGTAGTACTGTCCATGTCTTCCATGTTGCTGCTGTTGCTGCTGTTGTTTCTGAAGCAACTCTGCCTTCCTCATCATCTCCTCGTAAACCTCCTCAGCGCTCTTCAGCGGTTTTGAAGTTGAAGATGGTGCTGTGGTGGTTGTTGTAGTTGATGATTTCTCTACTGGCGAGTAGAGAGACATAAAGTTAGGCAGGTTGTATTCACTGCCTGACTTGTAAAGTTTGGACTCGTATCCCTCAGCCTCTGAGTCAAGACTCTGAGGGGAATATTCAGAAGCAGAAGAACGATGGAGCTCTTCCATTTCTGCAGCTTGTCTCAGTTCTTCTGTTGGAGAAGCATCTTCAATGGGTGAGAGATTGCTAGGTGGTGTCTTGGACCTCTCTCTGCGCCTCTGAGCCCTCAGCTCCTCCTTATCCCTCTTCGTCTTTCGTGCTGTGCTCCTTATTCTCTGTTGTTCCACCTCCCTCATCTTCTCCTGCTCTCTCAGAAGTTCTTCTTCCTCTCTCAGCTCATCCTCTTCTGAAGAGTCTTCAATGGTGGGAAGGAGAGGGCCATGGGAGCGGTGGCGTGCTTTCCTCTGTTGCTTGGCCTCTTCCAGCCTTTGCCTCCTGCTGGGGCTACTGTCACTGTCCTCCTCCATTGATGAGATGGAAGTAGGTGACTGGCCTGAGCCATACGAGGATGAAGTGGCTGGCAGAGTGGAGGAGTAGTCACCTCGAGAACGCTCCTCGGGAGATCCTGTCAGGCTCTCCATCTCTAGCTCAGGTTCCCGATCAAGGCTCAAGTCATTTTCACTGCCAAGCTCCATGTCTCGACTGTAGCTACTGGTGTTATTGAGTTCAATGGTTTTGAAGCGCCTCAAGCCTCCTTGTGATGCCATCACATCTTCCTCACCCTCCTCCACTGAGCCTTTATAAACATCGTTAGAGCTCTTAGTTTCCTCCTCAAAACTGCTGGAGTGGTGCTGAAGACGTCTTTTCTCTTTCCCTGAGTCAGAGATTGTGTGTTTGTGGTGGCTTTTCTTGGGTTTCTGGTAGCCATATCCTTCATCTTCCTCATCTTCCTCTTCCTCCATCTCTTCCTCCTCATTATCTTCATCAGCGCTCATCTCCAGTATTTGTCTCCTCATGAACTCCTCATCTGTCATCTCTGTGGGCTCAGCCTCTTTTTCCTTCTTTTTCTTCTCCTTCTTCTCCTCCTTCCCTTCCTTCCGTTTACCCTCCCAGTCTCCTGCATCTTCTTCTTCCTCTAGTATATCTTCTAGTTCCTCATCAGAATCGTATGAATCTGGTGGGATTGACAAGGAGCGTGGGCGTGGCTTCCCTCTGTCATCCAAGTCTCTGTGCTTCCTTCCCCTTCTGTCCACCTTCTCTTCAGAAACGCTCTTCTCCAGCAAAGGCCTCATGGAGCTTTCAAGCTTGGTGATTTCAGAAGGGCTTGGTGGGGAACCCCGCCCACAGATCCCCCTCTCACTCAGTTTCATCTCCTCTTCTTGGATTAGACCTGTGATTTCACTGTGGGAGCTGGAGATGCCATCAGAGGAGTAGCCGGTGTCACTGAGGCTCTGAGGGCTGCGTGACAAGTCATGGGTGCTGTTGTTTTTTGTATCCTAAAGAGAGAAGAAGAAAGAAGATAAAAAGAAAGAATTAGAGTTGGAATACTAAGGTTTTTAATTTAAGTAATAATTTGTGAGAATGTTTTGATTCTGGATAAGCACATTGGTATACATAGAATTTAAGCCCACATATATTTAGATTCAGATTTTTGGATGTAAAATCAATGGTTTCTGTCTAATTTTAATATTTATCTGTAACCAATAAGTAAAGTGATAAATCTCATCAACGCTTGTTCAATATGGGACCTAGATTTATCGATTTAAAGAGAGATAACAAGATAGTTCCATGGTGTTACATTTCTAAAATATGTCATTCTGCTTGAACAGGAATGCTAAAACTGCCGCCCTCAGCTTTTTATAAAAAGGAACATTAGCAAACCAAGTAATGAAGTGTTATACTTAAACAAGAATGCATGAAAATAAGGTTCTCTTCATTAGGTTTGAAAGTTTGGAGGTCTATAAAAAACAGCTCTTAGTATTGTCTATATTGTTATAAAGTGTGTGCTTTAGGAAATCCACTGAGAAGCCTTAGCTTTAAAATATTTAAGTGCAAAACAGTATTCAGTAATAACTGATTATGAAACCTAAAATCCCATTACAGAAATCACACTTTTTAAACAAGAGTAGTTCATGAGCTCATATGTGGGCCTAGATTGGATTTTTAAAAGTTATCTCATAAAAAAAAGTTGCTAGACAAAGAAGAAAGGTATGAATTCAGAGAGAACATAGGCTTGAGGTTGTTATTCAATTTCACCATGGATGCAGAATTATACAAGGAAACACTGAACAGTTAGTGTAATAATGTACAAATTGCAGAGATTTGCCCTTCCTATTTCCAAAACTGAATTTACCAACAATGTAGTTACAATTCAAATAAGTCATAAAAAAGTATTATGCAACAATAAAACTTGTTCAACACATTCAGGCTATGGTCTGATTAACTACATCTCCAATAGTATAGTAAATGACAGCATTAAGACAAATCACATAATTAATCAGTTATCATTAGGTGGCTTATAGTTGACAGGTTTGTAAACAATTTTGAGCCATTGATGGAAAGAGGTTATTCAAACTGTGTATTTTAGGAGTGAGAAAATTTCAGTTTTGTGATGATGAGCGATTGTGAAATTAACATGACTGGAACACAAAAACTACTCAAAACTCATTCATCAATGGCTCTGCCTCAGATGTCTGTTAATAACATGCCAAATCATAATCTCAAAGGGACTAACCTGGTGAATGAAAGGCAGATGGAGCACAGAATAGAATGGAAATGTTTTCTATAAAACCCCCTACGATGGTTTTAATACTTCAGAGGAGACTTTACATTTAAGTTCACTAAACTTTAAGCAGTTCCTTAGATGAGGAAGGTCTGCTCTGCCTTTTAAAAGGCCCACAGCAGCCGATCTTGATAAATATTTCGACAGGAGCAATAGCTGCCGCTGAGTAAGAAAAGGCATTATTTCACTCCCTCTGTGTTTCTGTCTCACTCTCACGCCCCCTTCCCAAAGTAGTCCACACTGCCACTTGCAGCCTCAGCATTCTGTGAGGAGGGAATCAATGACATGACATTCCAAACCGCCATGGACGTCCAACACAACTTATAGTTTGAATTAACCAGGCTCCATTGAAAATCTTAAGTAGGGTCATAACATAACTGTATTTTGTGACGTAAAACACCCAGTGTTGTGCACAGGTTATTGTCAATTTCACTTTGTTGTATAATAAAGGATAAACTGCATTTTGTTTTGTGACCACCAAACTGAATAGACATATAATTCACATGAAATTATCGGGCCATTTCTATACATAGATACATTTTGTACAAGAAGTGCAAGAAAACAAAACAAGCTTTAAACGAGTTCAAGAGTCGACTCTGATTGAATATGGAAGCCAGAAATGCTACGGAGAAATACAAAAACATGGTAACAAATCTTTTCTTTTGTCAGAGAAGATAATTTAAACAGAGCATGGCAAAAAATGGACTGGGTAAATACAATACATCTGGAAATGTGTTTCCTAAAATGGTGATGTAATTAAACTCCAAACCTTCCCATTCAATTTGTAATACATGAAGGCTCTCCGTGCCACTTTAAACCTTGAGGCATCCCACTTGTCACTGTAATTATGAATATAATCTTTCGATCTACAAGACTGACAACGTAACTGAAAATAAAGTTGTGCATAGTATTGCAACTGTGTTTTGCCTTCTATTTCAACTTAATAGGACAGTATTTTATGGATCAGTGACCAGTTACAACATTGTATTACTTTTATATGAGCATGCAGCATCTCTGAAATATGCAGGTGAAGATCTAAAATATTCATAAGAAAATAATGGGAGCTTTGTGTTGAAAACATAAACTTTAAAGAAACTGGTACTTTCTTACTTTGGACACACTTTTTTTTGTTTACCGGGAGAAAACAGAGTCCAGCAAGAAGTTCTCATAACACGTTTGGCTTGGTGCTGCATTTACTCGCTGTGTTGTGAGAAGCTGTTATTTGGCCCACTTAATGCCAAACTAATGCAATCTCACAGATTTGTTTAACGTGACCTTTATGATTCTTTACAAGTGCTCATCTGTGAGCACAAGTCATCACAACTATATTCACAGTAGCATGAATGAACACTTACATCTGGATTCTAAACACAGCAGTCAAAACCTTGAAGACAACGTTGGAGGAAATCTAATGTGGCAACAGGCAGCTGGTCGATGGCAGGATCCATGGTGTAAACACTTAATATCCATTTCCCAGGTGTCAGACAACACACACTTCTGAAGTCCACTGGTCACATGGTTCATTTATCACATGCATCACCTTTGTCTACATTCTGGGTCTGATTCTGCTGAGGACAGCAATGTTTGCCAATGTACGAGTGGACTGTGATGCTGAAATCAACCAAGTCTTTAGTCTGGTGCTGAGTCTGTGTTTTTAGAGACCTGCAGTTCATCCACCCTCCTAGTTAGCCGTAGCCTAGTTTCAGACCTCTGAATTGTAGACCACATCTCTGATTTCAGCAATTCAAACTGGTTTGGTGTTGTGCTCATCGATGGCTGTTTCCACCGGTTGGAGAAACAACTGACCAGTCAAAGCTTAGTGGAATGAAGAATGTCATCTTCCTACAATGGAAGCTACTTATATATAACTATGAAATCAACATATTAAAAAACATTGAGTTAACTGCTCCTAGCAACTGCTTGCTCGGCGTCTGTGTCAACTGAAAATGACATCAGTGGAACAGATAACTCACAACACTCATACTTCCTAGTTATGGCAAAACAAAACAAAACACAAACACGATGTCAGGCTGAAGGAAAGATGGCAATTTAGTCTGATAATCCGGGTAACACGGCCTCTGTTTCACAAGCTTCAGTGACTTCAGTCAAAGTAGCTTCAGTCAGTGTTTCTGAAAACATTAAACGTTCCTGGGGTCTTTTCATATTTTAAGACGAATTGGCATCTCGTGCTGTACTAAATGTGAAAAATGTTTAGCACGGACAATCATTTTCTCTGCATTCAACAACTACACCTCCCATGAGGCCTTGAAAGTGTCCCAATAAGCGAAGCACAGTGGGGAACATTTTTACTGAATGCTGAATGTTTTCCCTTGATTTACAAATTGTTCAAATTTGACAATCCAGTGTACTAGAATAATTGTAATATCCTTAGAATATTTACAGAAAATCCCAAGAACATTTTTCAGTTTTGCAGAAACAATGTTGAGAGAATCTGTCCATGAGAACGCTTGTTGAGTTGGAGACGCTAGAAGAGACGCTAGAGTGACTTTGGCTCCTTGAACTCTAAAGGAAGCCATCTCGTTAGATCCCGCCTTTGTCCAGCTGCCAGCACAATGCCAGGTCAACTTTTTACAGTGCTTGCAATACAAAACTATTTGTGTAGGAATTCACTGTGCGCTTTCTCTCTGTTGTGTAGGTTACATAAGGATCATCTGGATTGTAGCCCTCTTATCATTGACTTTTTCCTCTTATCTTGGCTGTGAGGATTGTGAGTTTTTTGGAGGTCCAACATCCTGTAGACTACACGTATCTGGTGCTTGACAAGAGCTTCCATTTAGCTCATTAAGGTTTATGGAAAAACTGTATGAATGCGAAGCAGGTCCACGCTGAAACAGCCATGCATACTCACATAACTTAACCTGCATACATGCTCTAAAAGTAAAAAAAAAAGGTCATCAATAGCCAGTTTTGGTACACAGGCCTGTATGTTGCACTATGGTTCCGGCTGAATAATCACTGAAAATCAGCTTATTTTTCACTTATTCATTTGGTTCACTTTTCTCAAGTCGTATTACCATTTTACCAGCCGTATCAACTTTTGGTCCTTATCCATAGCTCAACATACAGAGTAGAATACCGAACTAAAGCAATGTTAGGAAAATAAATCAGACTTACATCATAGTGCCTGGACTTCTTGATTTCCGTGATGGGTGTGATCTGCTCTCCTTTCCTCTGGAAGGGTTTGATGTCTTTGGCAGTTTGGTTCTCAGGCTCGGTTTTGGGTTTCTCCTCTGTGGGTTTTAGCTGTTTCTGGGTCTCTGTGGTTGATACTGGTGCCGTAGCTGGTGTCGTGATCTTGGAGTCGATCAGTTGTTTGGCGGCATTGGGCGCAAACAGTCCACTACCGCCAGTTCCCGCCTGCGCTTTCTGCGTCTGGGGCTGGGCCGGCCTGGGCCCCTGCTGATTGGTGGCTTTGTGGAGAGGGCTTTGCTGACTGGCTGGCACCTGGTGACGGGGCGAGCCCATTGGCTGGTGCTTGGGAGACGGATGAGGAACAGGAAGTGGAGGATCATCGAGGCCGCCTCCGGACATCATCCGCTGGGTCTGGCAGTTGAGACATAACCACTCCTTCTTCTGAAACACAGAGAGGACAAAAAACAAACACATTTAGTGATAACCAGCTTGTTTTTCACAATAGTACAGAAATGTTTGTTTATCATATCATGTCTATAATATGACAAATAAACATAAACCTCCCTGATTTTTTAAATCAGAGCTAAAGCTCTGAAAAGGCAGTGCTAGACTTTCAAAGCATCAACACTAACGTGGGAGGAAAGGCAAAAATTAACTCAATCAAAAAATCTGGGACAGGTTGCATAAAATTACAATAAAAAAAGCTAATAAAGCGAGTTTGAATTAAGTTTTACTGTCTTGAATGGACTGTCAAAAAGTCAACGGGTGGGTGATTACCGCTCAACAGCAAACAGTAAAGACTGCAACAACTGGGCAGCTCCAATGTGCGTGTGTGTGTGACTCAAATGCCATTCAACCTCCTGTCCTTCATCAACTACTCCTCCACTAAAATGATGTGTTGTCAGTCTACTTCTCATGTTAAATAAGATTGACGGGTTAATGCACTGATTAATATTCCTAACGATGAAAATGACGATTCCACTTAAACAGCAGACTGCAGAGTTAGCCGCGCGCACACGCACACACACACACACACGCACACACACACGCACACGCACACACACACACGCACACACACACACACACGCACACACACGCACGCACACACACACACACACACACACACTCACAAACTGTAGACAGTTTGGAAATCTCATTTCCAGACAGAGCTGTCACAGCTACAGCAGGCTAAGTTAAGTTGACATGCGTTTCTAAAAGGCCAAGTCACACTGACAGCTACACCCTATTTTCAATGCATCGGATCCCCTCACTTCTTGCACTGTGAAGCTGACTGATGAAAAATTAGACTGCGATGTGCGCGCACACACACACACACACACACACACACACAGAGTATAATTCATCTTTTGCCTCTATTTTAACTTGTTTAACTTGTTTCCATTTGCTGGTGTGAACACATTGTTGGCTCTGTCTTTCTACAGAAAAGAATAAACAAAAGAAGCAGAAGAGAACTGACTTAGTATATGAGCATCGACAGCCACCATGGCTAAAAGACTAAGAAAATGTCACTGTCCCTCCCACAGTGTTTGATTGACAGGTGATCTCTTGGAAGGACAAACAGAGAAGCCACAGGACTGAGTTTACCAACATTGTGACCGGAAAAATGAATTTATATTTTCTTAAAAACTCCTTCTGTGTACTCTCCCTCCCTCTCTGTCTATCCAGGAGAACTGAAGTTGTTTTGGACTGAAGATCGGCCATATTACTCATTCAATGAATAACTGACAGACGCAGCGCTCCCTACCGAACACTTATCTCCCATCTCTGCTCTTTTCCACCCACTCATCAAATCCTCTCTACACAAAACTCACCAATCCTCTCTCTAACTCCCCTCCTCTCCCCACTCTATCTGTTCTATCTCCTCTCTTTTTATCTCTCTCTTTCTCTGAATCCCTTTGAGATTTTTGGTTGTTAAGTGTCATGCAAGAGACACTTAATGCCGCTTTGGATTGAGTGGTAGTACTTATAGCCACCATTACATACCACCAAGGCATTCATTGTTTAGTAAAAACGTCTGCATGCATATAAAACTATATCAACCCTGTTCCGCATCACTCTATTAATGACTGCCCATTCATCATTCAAAGTTAAAGCTGCGGTTCAAGAGAGAGGAGAGGGCAAGATGGGAATTTGAAAAAAAGGTGGCAAACTTTTGAGAGAGCTGGAGGCAGCAAATGTCTGGCATGTTGTCCAACAGAGTAGCCCATCGCTGCACCACTTAACCTACATAGGACAAACATTCTGGCCTTTTGTCCTCCTGTCAATAACGTTCACTAAAATGCTCCATCAGTTCTAATTCTGCATTCAGACTCGCTCTCTCTCTGTCTAAACGCGGGGCCTTTCAAACTCTGTTCAGTGTTGCATTTTATTGTTCTGTATTGTATTTTGACTCTACCTTCCAGCGCTCTCCCTCTCTGTTTTTCAGCAATTTCTTCCTCTCTCCTTTCATCTTTCTCTTCATCTTGATTTCCTTTTTGCTCTTTTTCTGTCTGTTTTTTTGCTTTTTTTCTACACCATCTTTTTGTCTGAAAGCAATGGATCCCTTTCTATTTACAACAAACCCAACTCAATCATATCTCAAATATAGTCTGATTAGACTCCATGGCAACCACACTAAGCTATGGTACTCCTCCATTCAAAATACGGAGTAGAACACAAAGCTTCTCTGCTTCTCACAGTTTCACTTTACTTCTCGTGTGACTCATTCTCATCCTTTTAAATTTGTGTTTCACACATTTGCACCTGCAGCTTCTCTCTTCACTATACATGGTCATTAAACTTCTATCCTTCCCTTTCCCCTCTCAGCTCTTACCCTCCCTCTCTTCTCTCTCTCTGTCACCCTCCGTCTCCTTTTCTCTCCCTCCAACAGAGCGAGGGCTATTTTTACCCAGAATGCCATTGTTCTGCTCGATCGCACACTTCCCTAGCACTGGCTGCCACTTTAGGCTGCACTCTACTGCACCACGAATACACACACACACACACACACACACACACACACACACACACACACACACACACGCACACACACACACACACACACACACACAGACTCACACACACACACACACACATACACAGTCACACGGTTCACGTCAGTGCAAAATGGAGGAGGCCTGTGTAGCTAAAGGCTTACCAGAAGGAGAGAGAGATGACAAGCAGAAGGAGGAAGAGAACAAGGGGAGAGGAGGAGCCCACTGGGCGGAGGAGAGGATAAATGGGGAAGTGAGTGACACCACACGAGCATGTGAGTGCGTGCACACACACACACACACACACACACACACACAATAAGTCAGCTCAGCCTCCAGTAATGTGGCTCCCTGCTGAGTCTGATGTAAGTGGCTTGACATGAGAGCAGAGGAGAGAGGCGATGGACAAATGGCCATGAAGAGGTGTTGAAGTGGACAGATGGTGATGATGATGATGTACGAAAACATTTTCTGAATCTGTTTTGGAGGAAATGTAATTGATGCGTGGATTTTGCCCACTTGCAAATGCTTTGTCTGGCTACGTTCTTGTAAAAAAAGCCAAAGAGAGGTGGTTTGTGTCTCAAAGTTAATTATTCTTCAGTGGCCATGAAATTGTAGGAAAAACAAATGAATTACGTTGTCAGTTCACCTTTTCGCAGATACAGTATGAAGATTTTTGCGAATTTCCAGATACATCTGTTAAAATCTTTTCCTCATTACGTTGACACAAACTGTGATTTGATAGGAAGTGGTGGATTTCCGGGGGGGAAAAGTGTGTGAGAGACTGAAAGTTAACAAGATGTCTTCAAACTGTCTTTATGAACCCTCCCATTTGAATTGAAGGACAAAAGATTTCGGTCTTGACATCAACCATGTTTCAATGAGAGAAGACTGAGCATTTTCATTAATAATTTCCTTGAGTGAGTTTTGGGGTGCAGGTTTCACCGCTCAGTGCACAGGTTGCATCAGTCACCGTACGTGAGGAGACTCACTTTTACATGACAACAAAGAGCAGGTTTCATAGGAACTCACATGAACTCTTTTTCCTCCTGCTATTATCTCCATCTTGAGCTTTTTGTGTCCTTGTGAGATACATTTTAAAAAGTCTTTTCTACTCTTTTCTATTTTCCTCCTCCAGTTATCATCTCTCTACCCCTCAGATGTATCGAGTGAGCCTTTGGAGGGGGGCCAGACCCCTATGGTGGACTAACCTGCAGTTTATAAAGTGGATGAGAGAAGGCCGCAGCACAATGTTACTGACACATTGATGCATTAGTATTAACAATCTAATAATGTAATGGCACTGTGTCAGTCACGGAGGCCATTTATTCTGTAAATGCTTCTGAAGCCTTAAGTAAAGCATTTTTAACAATGTTGTATCGGTACTTTCACTTAAGTAGAAGATCTCCTGAACATCTGTTGATTTGATTTGAAGAAAGGGAGGAAGAGGGAGCAATTTTAAGTCTCAACTGCTGTTATGGGATAAAATCTTGGCCCGTGCACACAGACATATGCAGCCACACACGCACATGTACAAAACACAGCACACACACACACACACACACACACACACACACACACACACACACACACACACACACACACACACACACACACACACACACACACACTGGTTGGATTTAGGGTGGATGATTTCATCTAATACCTTTTGTGCTGTAAGAAGCAGGAGAGGCAGGGATATAGAAAATACAAGGAAGAGAGGACGAGCGAGGAGAGGAGCATTAAGAGCAGGAGGGAAACGTAAAGTAAAAGGGGGAGAATAATTTAGATGAGAGCAACGACAGCAGTGGAGGAAGTGGAGGAGAGGATAACGCTCGAGGACTAGAGAAAAGAGGGAATGAAACAAAAAGAAGAAAAGGGAAGAGAGGAAGAAAGAAATAGAGAAATAAATTAGAAAAAGGGAGGAAATATAGCGGAGGAGGAGGTGAGACGCTAGGGGATGAAAGATAGGAGGGGATGAATTATAGGAGTGCAAAACCAGTGAAGGAGAGAATAAGTGAGATATAAATGAAAAGGTGGAGAGTAAGAAAGGAGTAAGGAGAAGAGGAAAGGAAGCCCAGAAAGAGAGAGGGGAGAGGGAGTATGGAGCCTCTTTAAATACGTAACCTTGCATTGAGAGGCAAGAGGAGTGGGCACAAGGCTGTATACTGTATGTGTGTGTGTGTTTGTGTTAATGCGTACACATTATGTTTTATTGCCCACATTCTAATGTCACCTCTTTCACTTCCTTCCTATTTTCTGTCTCTGGCCGGCCAACCAGCAATTCTTCACAGAGCCGATATATGAAAGCCAGATGAGGTTGGTCTGCCCACCTCTTTCCTCTGCTGATGCCAAGTGTAGGAGGTTCTCGTTTGCATACAGTATGCTGTGAATTCATAGCCGCCATGCTGATGAATTCTGATATTAGCCAAAAAACTACGACTGTGAGCGTTATAATCTGATTGAACCGTCAAAGGGACACTTACAGTCCGCCTCAAGTTCCATCATATGTCTAAAATGACACGACCGCAAAGAAGCAGCAAGTCTGAGGTCTGAGTTAGAAGCAAATTAACGAACTATTATAACGAACAGGCTGAAAGATGGACCAGATGTTCAGAAAGAAAGACCGATTTCAGATGCGGGGAAACAGTGGCTTATAGTAGCCTCATATAGCGATCAGAGACTCTTTCCAACAACTCAAAAGTAACTGTAAGTAATTGTATCTTGTATTGTATTGGTTTGGTTCCTTATCAATACTGTGATTGCTTTTTTTTGATTATATTGTGAGGAAAAAAAGACAATTAATTAAGAAAAGAATCAACATTGCTTTAATATTCTTGTTTGTCTTACTTGAGCAGCAATACAAGAAGTTCCAAAATCTTTAAAATACATTCGCAGCTAAACAATTAGCTAAGTGATCAGCTTTCATTCATTAAAGAAACTCCGTACGGCATTGCTAACCTGCAGTGGACGAAGATGGACGGCTACTCGACAAACAATCGAAAACTGCATTTCTGCAGATTTATGTTCTGCTTGCTCGCCAAATGTTTTGATAAATTGCTCTAAAGGTTTTACTGCATTTGTGACGAGAGTTACAAAGAGAGTGAAATGTAACCACACTGGATCCTTTTCTTCTCTCTGCCATGATGTGTATCTCAGGCTGTACTGAGCCAGTGTGTGTGTGTGTGTGTGTGTGTGTGTGTGTGTGTGTGTGTGTGTGTCAGAGTAAAGCACAACTCCGTTGTAGTGCAGAATCATCTGTCTTTTATTTGAGAGAGGTGGACCGGCACAAAAGAGAAATAAATAAAACTAACTGGAAGAAGAAGAATAAACACTTCACTAATTTAATCTCACACTGATTTATTTATTCACAGCAGATTGTCTTCTACTTGTGGTGCTTGAGCAGCTCCACTGCAGTTAATAGAGGTTAAGTGCCTTGCTCATCACAATTTCGACATTAGCTTTGGAGGAGAGTTTTCTTGCCCCGATTCACTGAGACGGACCCCGGGATTTGAACCGACGACCCGACTGCGACGAGCCGCCTGAGAGGCGGACGATTTTGAGTTTGAGAGACAGAAACGGACCAATAGGAGCGTCACGGTTTGTTCAGAGTTTGACCCACAAATCTGTCTTTAGCGCTAATTTTAACAGGCTGCTGTCTCATTGGGACTGACTAACGCATGCAGATACACACACACACACACACACACGCGCACGCACGCACACACACACACACACACACACACATACACACGCACACACGCACACAAATAAACACTAATCAAAAACAGGGAGCAACAGTACAATCTTTGCAGTGCATACGAGTGTATGTGGGTGTGTGTGTGTGAGTGTATGTGTGTGCGTGTGTGTGCGTGTGTGTGTGTTTGTGTATGGGCTTCAGGGATCAGAGGATTTTGACTCCTGCAGTAATAGGATGGCAGCTAGCCAGCAGCAAAACAGGACAGAGCTTCACTGGCTATCACAGCTTTGGGTCAACAGGGAACATGAAGTCAACTGACTTCAACCACTGCTTTGTCATTCAACCAAAACACCTTAAATCTGATTTATCACATTGTACATAATGTTTGTCCAACACTTCTTTAAAAACCACACTTAAAAATGAATCAAATGACTTTGTTTGTTGCGAAAGGAGTCGCTGGAAATGACCACCAACCAACAAAGGGGCGAACTGACAAAGAATGGATTGCTGCCGCTGACGGCACTATGAATTACACATCATTTGCCAACATCAAGGTCTGATTCACAAAAGATATTGTGGTAATTATATTACAGAGCAAGCACGTCCCTAAAGTTTTGCAGCTGAATGCGAATTGCCCTTCCTTTGCGTGTAATTGCAATTATCCGTGTTGAAAGTATAAATGAGCTTGATGCCAATGCGTCGGTTGTGAGGCAGAGGTCTTTTCAGGAGGAGGCTTGCCAGAGTGCCACTTCCATCCAAAACCTCCCAAAGGAAATTAAGAGAGGCAAGAAGACACTGAAAGAACAGGGTTTTTGGATAGGAGGGAGACGGACAAAATCATTTGTGTATTTGTTTATATAAAAACCTTATTTTTTATCTGTCTTTCATTTTTTCCTCATTTTTTTAAATGTATTTTCAGAACTGTCATGTAGGGGAGCTTTATTCATTTATTTTTCATGACATTTCATTGCATCCTGTCACTGCATCCCAAAATAAACGAGTTTGAGTGAACCGCCCTACAAATGCACTTCAGTTACCGCCAACTCTCTGTGCGGCCATCAGCACTGATCTTTGTGAATTGGGCTGTTTGAGGCTCATTTGCATAGAAAAGGGGACAATATTGCCCCCAAATGTATGATTATTACCTAATTTAAATATTTGCAAATAGCACAGGAGCACCGGGGCGCTATTTGCTTGGCAGCGCGGTTATGGGTGCATATGGGTGCATATGGGTGCATATTTGTCATATCCGCAAAAGCCACACAATCCTTTCCTTTTGTGAGTAACTATACGGTTCAGTTGTTTTCAGCAAACAAGTTCTGATAAGTCCAGAGTACGCAAAGTTAGCAACTAGCTGGCGTCAGGATAAAATACATACTTTTTTTTTTTTATTCCATAGGCTTGACTTGAGGCTTTAGGTTTCTACACCCAAACACTGAGTGACTTCAGCTGTTTGCTGCTGAGTAACTTTAATAAACGCTGTGCTAAATGAAAACTGTACTCAAGCTAGGTTAAGCAACCTCCTCTCTGTGTTCTTGCCTGATAATGTGACTTTTACAATATTTCCAAAAACTGCATTTCTATTTTTACACATACAAGCCCTATTTTTCTGCTTTTCATCCACAGAGCCTCATCAAAAATCATCTCTCTGGGGACACGAGAGTTTACTGAGCTGAAGTTCTTGCCTCGCTGTGTGTACCCAGAATTGAACCTCGTCCTCAATGGTGGGGGGGCTGCTGGGTATTAATAGGATTTAATTGATCTGGCCTTGGTTTTAGTATGAGAGAGACTGCAGCCTTTGAAGTGCCGAAGTGTGTACTTTGAAGTGCACGAGGCAGTCCTCACTTGGACAGGAGCATTATGGGTAAGGGAGATTGCTGGCTCATCCCTCAGGGTGAAGAAAGAAACAGACAGACAGATGCTAGAGAGGAAGTTGGAGGAAAAAATCTTGAGGAAAGTTTAGCCACAAGCTTAGAGCAAAGAGAGAAGAGGAGAGAGAGAGAAAGTCTTCCATTTGAGATGAGTGAGCGAGATGGAAGGGGAGGGATCCGTGAGGAGGCTGAGAGATGGAATATAAGCAGAGGTGGGGGTGGACGTGAGAGGAGATGGAGCGTTGCAGGGGAGAGAAAAACATGGAAAACAGAGAATGATTGCAGAGAACTAAACAAGAGGATGTTGAGGGTGAAATGAGAGGGAGAGGATAATGAGAACCTCTCTCCGCTCTGGGTTCCTCCTGTTTGTTCCAGCACAGTAGAAATGAATCAATACAGGCACAATACCAACTCTACATACCCAACAGTAAACCGGGCAATTTCCCCTTTAACCGCAATTATTCTACCTGCGAAACCTTATGTGATAGTACAGAGAGTTAGCATTTAGCCGCAACTAGATCAGTCCCTGTTTTGAGAAATAGAGAGTAAGAGGTTCAAGAGAGGTTTGAATAAATAGGATGGCCTCGTCCAACACTGAACAGAATCCTGTTTTACTCGTGTATTTCTTCCTCTGTTATAATACAAGGTTCTGTGCCAGTTTCCGGTGGCTGTTGAAGTGCACGTCACTGTCCATCAAATGCTTGCAGGAAGGGACAGAAGATATTAGGGTAGCACAAGGAGGGCAGAGGAAGCCACGCTCAAAACATGATTGAAAGAAGAGAGAGAGAGCGAGGAAAGTCTGAGGACGTATGAGGAGACGGGCAAAATGGAGGACAGAACAGAAGGGGGGAGGAGGAGGGATGTTAGTGAATTATCAGTGAATTAGAAGGAGAGAAGAGAGGAGGATGACGGGGGAGAGAAGAAAAGAAGAGGAGAAAATAGAGATTCCAAAAATGTACAGTGAATTAGTTCTGCCTCATGAAACTGGCAGTTCTAGCTGAGAAACGCTTAGGGGCAAGGATTTCTGTGTGTGTGTGTGTGTGTATTTGTATGAATAAGTGTGTGCTGGCGTGTTTGTCTACATATAATTTGTGTGTCTGTCAAGTGTCCGGGTGCCTAGATGTAAGTGTGTGTGTGTGTGTGTGTGTGTGTGAGTGTGTCTTTGTGTGCAAAGAGCATCGCTGCCTCCCCAGAAAAGAGTTGATGCCGTGTTGACATTTAGACAAAAACACAAGCTCCATCTTTTATAGGAGCAACTGTGAGAGTGAAACAAAAAAAACAGAAGGGACAAAAACATTTTTTAAATCATAAACTGTACCATTTAATCTTCAACTAATCCCTTAAAGCTACCCAGACAAAGATTTTTAACGGGAAAAAAAACATGATTGTAGAAGTGTAGTATTGGCCCTAATCAGACACTGTGGCTGATTGTTTGTGTGGACTGTGATTCAGAAGCAATGAATTGAAGCATGAAGAACTAAGTTTCCCCTAAATCAGCAGTTTACTACCAACAAGAACATCTCTCATTACCATCAACTCCCCCACCAAGAAGAAAACAAATCGGGAAAATGCTTTGTTTGCAATATCACCTGCTTATATATATATATATATATATATAAATATAAAAAAAAAAATACATGAACACAATTTGAAGCTTTTCTTACAATTATACAAAACCCATAAATTCATTGAATATTGTGTTATTGTAAATTTCAGCCGCAGTAGTTTTGCCAATAATGTCATTATCTGGGCTGCACGGTGGTGTAGCCCAGATAATGACTTCACAGCAAGAGGGGACAGGGTTCGATTCCTGGCCCGGACGGCCCTTCTGTGTGTGGAGTTTGCATGTTCTCAGAGAGTCAGTGTGGGTCCCCTCCGGGTTCTTCCTCCCACAGTCCAAAGACATGCAGCTTAGGTTAATTGATTACTCTAAATAGCCCGTAGGTGTGAATGGTTGTCTGTCTTTTTATGTCAACCATGCGATAGTCTGGCGACCTGTCCAGGGTGTACCCTGCCTTCACCCAATGTCAGCTGGGATCGGCTCCAGCCCGCCGCAACCCTAGAAAGGATAAGTGGTTACGGATGGTGGATGGATGTTGTCATTATGTGAGAAAATGAAAACGAGAATGTACTAATCGTATAATTATTGAAGTGAAGTATTTCCTCAAATGACCAAAAGGTTGACACTTTCGTAGAGGTCCACCTGGCTCCCAGCAGTAACACAGTATGAACACACACACACACACACACACACACACACACACACACACACACACACACACACACACAGGATGAGTGTGTAAAGGTCAGTGTCGTCTGTCCTTCACTGTCTAACTCACTTCCTCCGAGTGTGTGTGTGTGTGTGTGTGTGTGCGTTTTGACCCTGACTAACAGCGAGCTGAGTCAGCTTCTAAAATTGCACACAATGTGCAGCCAAACAATATCTGGGTCAGTCTGCACTCTACCATTTATGGCATCCAGTGTCTGGCTCAAGGGCACTTCAACAGCAACAGCTTCATCTGTATTGCTGTGAGTCCTGCTTGTTTTGGGGGCCTGGACCGGTGAGATCTGAGAGGATGGGGGTGACCCTCCACTGTGTTGCAGCTGCAGGGTGATGTTTCTGCAGCATTTGACATCAACCCCCCCTCCCCCCCCCCCCCAACATCACTGATAACACACCGCATGGGACACACACTTCCATCACCTGCATACACACACACTCATGCCTAAACATTCAAACAAATACGAAACATATTCAGACAGCTGCAAACACACAACAACGTGCACATATATGCGCACGTACACAAACACACACTCACAAAGCAGGGACTTTTACCCTCCCATCCAATCAGATCTCCCTGTAGGAGCGTGCTCACACTGCGCTGTGGAATTATCCACCTGCTCTGAGAGACGGGGGGCTCCAGATGAATCACACTGCTGCAGCTGTTTGTCTATTTCTTCCCCTTTTTCTTTTCTTTTTTTCAGTGTCTCTTAAATAGTTTCCTGTCTGTTTACCCCCTTCCTATCGCTAGAAACACTTCCTACACTCTCTCTCTCTCTTTTTCTTTGAGTCTCTCCTTCTCTCTCTCTCCCACACAAAATGTCTCTTTCCCCATTCCTCAAATTGAAGTGCAGCCTCCATCACCTTCCATTGCGCTATACTGTCATATTGAGGAGCGTTAAGTTCAATTTAGCTTTTATGATTTGATACATTAGGAAGAAATACCAGCTATAGTGTTTGTGTTAATGTATGCACATGTGAAATGGATTCAAGAAATAGTAGATGTGCTTTAGACAGAAAAAACAAGGAATAATGGTTGTTGGCTAATGCAAATGCTGATAATATTCATTTATTTTGTAACTTTTTTCATTACAGTGTAGTTGACTATTATTCTTTAATATCCCTGTTGAAAAAAAAACCTATTTGCAAAGAGTATCATCCCCTCCCGCCCTGTGCATTCGTTTCTATGTCCATGTATGTGTGTTCAGCTGTTGGAGGATCTGCAGTAGCTGCAGGGACAACACGATCACTACATGGTGATTATTTGTCATCTCTGGGCAGTGATGACACGCTGCCCCGTCTGCCGCCGCAGCTCAGATTGGCATTGATTAGATGTCAGTGTCAATGCTCTGCTCCCATCATTTTATCCTTTTACACAGAGCACGACAGAGAGTCCTAACCAGAAAGTGTTGTCCCTCTGCTGCGAGGGCAACCAGACATGAAGAGACAAATCAATGGGGGGAACGACAAAGACTGCCCTTTTCAATGCTCTTTGAAGGATCGTTCCAGTTTGTTACATATTTTCCTTGACGATCAACCAGATAAATCAAACGGCGTGTTTGACTGTGAACAAGCCATTAGAATATCTAAGAGACACAACTCCTCAGATTGTGTTAAGGCGTGTTTATGTTACATTTTGTCCGTTTTGTGTTTTGCTTTGAGCTAAAGAACTGAAATGAAGAGGAAGCGGCCGATCACAGATCAATAACCAATAACTATTAATTCCCACACATGGCTAGGAAGATCCCTGACAGTGCAAATCGATGGAGAGAAAATGGGAAGGGACGCATGAAAGAACAGGAGCGTAGCATCCACTCTTCTGAAACAGCACGCTGAGGAGAAACACATGCAGACTTACGTATGTTGAAAATTATCTGTCTTTGTCGGGAACTTTGGAAAATCATTCAACAATTTTATTTGTAGTTTCAGTAAAGAGATCGGTCCAGGATGTGTTTTGTCTTTACTTAGAACTAATAATAGCTCCAATGTATAAGCTCGCTGCTTGGTGAACCCAACCGGAAGCTTTTGGAATAGCTGTAGAGATATTCATCATCGACTCAGAGAGTCACGTGAGGACAACAAGTCTCAGAAGTAATTCAGAGGCTTAATGTGAAAATGACAACAGTCATTTTTCACTATCCAAACTATTAGGTAGTGACAAGATTTAGCCGAGCCAGCAAATACACGGGGAAGTCACCCTGAAGACCCCGCAGGCTGATTTCACGTAGAACATCATAATTCATGAGTGACAGCCCAGCTGTTAAATGCGGTGAGGAGTCAAAGGTGAGATGAAGTAAAGGGAGCAGAGGGGGGGGGGGGGGGGGGGGGACAGAGGGAGGGATGGAAAGACAGAGGGTGGAGAAAGGATTTAGGCTTCGTTTGCACTGATCTTGTTTTGAAATTAAGGGAAAGTTGATGGAGGAAAGATGAAGGAAGATGGAATGTGATGGCGGCACAACAACTCTCATATAATCATATAATATAATATAATCATTTAGATTTACGTCAACCAAGCCACAACCTGCACTCACAGATCAAGGGACTAGTGTGGGAGATTATCTTTAGCCATATACAGTTGTACACTACATTGGGCACTAGTTCAGCAACTGACAATGTTTCTCAGTGCTTGTCCTAAACGTTACCCTAAACTAAACCTAAGTCTATTCTTAACCCTAAAACCAATAAAGGAGCAGGGCTTTCAGGGTTAAAGAAATAGTTTGACGTTTTAAGAAATCAGCCTATTTGCCTTCTTGCCAAGAGTTAAACGAGAAGATCGATATCACGCGATACTGTTGGAGTCTCCACTGGTTGCCTGGCAACCTCATAGTGACCATGAAATAGTCCCAGCAGTGTTTTTACACTTTGCTTGTTTGGATTATATAAAGCAGAGATATTGTGTTAATTAGCCATCTTTAGAGGTGGTAAATATATTTACCTTTGGACAGAACCAGGCTAGCTGTTTCCAGTCTTTATGCTAAGCTAACTGGCTGCTGCATGCTTATTGGATAGACATGAATGTTATTGGGCTTCTCAGCTAACTCTCAGCAAGAGAGCTAATAAGCATACTTCCTAAAATGTCCAACTATTCCTTCGACCCCTAATCAGCCCTTTAAAGAAGTCCTTGTTTTATAAAAATGTCTCTGGCCCTTGCAAAGATTGAAGAGAAAGTGTACACTGAAACACACACACACACACACACACACACACACACACACACACACACACACACACACACACACACACACACATAAATCATGCTGACTGACTCAGTTGCACTGGACCAAGTCAGTCAATCAACAGAATCAAATTTGTTCCAGAGAGTTCAGCGTTTCGTTGACCATCAGACCCTGCCAAGTAGAGTAGAATAGAATAGAGAGATCATGAGGGCAACATTTGCACAGCAGCTCTCAGATCTCAAGGCTGATGTTATACTATTATTGACAATAAAATAAAGTATATAGAAAGCATTCCACCACACTACACATACACTGCATTGCACTACTTGTGGAGTGACTACGCTGTTATTTCTCCCCTGGGACAACTTAGTGTTAAAGATACCTTCACCCTACAGGAAATTAACTGCCTTTCAACACTTCAGCACTGGTGCACACACACACACACACACACACACACACACACACACACACACACACACACACACACACACACACACACACACACTCCAGTACAATATTTATTTTAATCTAAGAGAGCTGATTGGTGAGTTATAGGGTGGACTCTACTCCCATTGGATTCAGAGAAGTCTGGACTGTAATTTGATTCGCCAAAGTGCTCCGGGGGGGGGGGGGGGGGGGGTTCTAATTGTTTATTGCTTGTGTTCACAGAAGTGTGTGTGTGTGTGCGTGTGTGTGTGTGTGTGCGTGTGTGTGTGCGTGCGTGTGTGTGTGTGCGTGTGTGTGTTTACAGGGGAGGCGAGATCAATTTACCCTCCTCTACCAGGGGAATCGCAGACATAGGACACCTGCTCTTCTCTCTCCCTCGCTTTCTATTTGCCATAAAACTCTCTCCGTCAATCTGCTTCACTTACTTAATCATTTCATTGGCACACACGTATTTTAAAAAACATATATTTTTGTTACCCTATATGGAAATGATTGATGCCTTCTTTAGTTATCGCTGCCTTATTGGCGATGTTATGTGAAAACAAAAAAATGGAAAAATAACCAAAACCACATATATTAAAGCCTTTTAAAAATAACTTCAATTGATGTGTAAGTTAGGTCCAGCACATTAAAGTTACCTAAAATGGTGGTTAACATGCAACTATTCTACATTGCTGGTTAATATGGTGAATTCAGACATACAGTAATGAGTCTCCTCCCTCATAATGTGTGAAGTGTGTGAAACGTGGGCTTCTTCAACATTTAAAACGGTCTAGTTGAGACAGTTATCCAACATCCATAATTCAGAAAAAACAGACATCCCCTGGCTACCGACACTATTAGCATAATAAAGTGGAGGAGAGCGCAGTATCTATTTGTGAAGATGGTAATTTGAGCCGCGGACGTGGAGAGAAGTGGAGCTGACAGTGTGCTGAAGAGATGTGTCACTAAGTATAGTGATTCATTTTAAATATGAGGCTACAGCAGGAGTTTGACAGCTGCACAGGAGCTCCCTGCTGAGACAAAGTCTTCACTCTCATCATCTTTTTCTTTTATCTCTCTGTTCTCTCTCTCTCTCTCTCTCCCTCTTGAGCTCATCCCTCTTATATCCCCATCTCTGTCATCTCTCATTTCACAGAGAAACTAAGTTTGGAACCAACAACCAGACTGTGAGTCAATAGACTGCTTGGCTGCGATTCTTCCATTATTTATTTATTTTGCAGTTGGGCAGCCATTCATAATTTGATTTGACTGTAGACAGACAGACAGACAGACAGACAGACAGACAGACAGATAGATAGATAGATAGATAGATAGATAGATAGATAGATAGATAGATAGATAGATAGATAGATCATGTATTGTTTATGACAAATTCCTTTATATACTAATTAAAATCTTTGAATTGATCCACTAAGAACAGGCTACCAGATGTTCATTCGAGCAGCAGCAGTCAGCACCACGGACAGAGGCAGCATCCAAGTGTCATTACCACAACTCACCAGCAGTGGGACAGACTGCTGCTTTTTGGGTATGAGAGCTGTGTGTCTTATTTACTGTAGTCTGGATAATGGAAATTACTACACAGAGTCATGTGGTGCTAGTTAGTCTGTGAGAGATGGAAAGGACGAGTGAATTAGCGTTGCAAAAATGCCCGAGAAAAAATGATGCAGAAGGAGAAAAAAGAAGGGAAGTGAGGGAGAGATAGAGTGGAACAGAGAATAATAAGAGGCAGAGAGAGAGAGTGATACTGTAGAGAGGGAGAGAGCAGCAGTAGAATACAAACCACTGAGCTGCTGGTTGCAGCTGGATTTTTCTAGTTCTACACTGACACACACACACATACACACACACACACACTATAGAAGTCCAGAGCTGAAAAGCACCAATCAGAAGAAACCATTCTACTGCTCTGGTTTCTGGCCACAGTTCTCATGTCTGTGGTGTAATTCAGCCAACAGGATGTTAAACATCGGGCTCACTGGTTTAAATGGTTGGCAGTCACAAACGAGAATCCTGCCACCGTGCACATTTAAACTTAAATTAGAAATAAGACACAATAAGATACATCAAGTACATTATCCATATTCAAATGCACATTGTGTGTCAACGTAAAATCAAAAGTGTCAGTGATCTCATAAATCATGTGTATACGAATGGGAAATTCATTTTCAAATTGATTTAGTTATTTCATCTTGAGCCCTGGACTTCAATACACAATTGTCCAGCAACTGCATACAAACTGATGTATTGATATACGTATATATATATACACATACTATAAAACACATACACGTATAGTAAACATTTAAATATACAATTCTGTCTTTTGTGTATTCTCAGTCCCTGACTCTACCGTTTCCTTCCTCTCTACTCTTCCTCACCCCCACTCTGCCTAATGGAACAGTCCAATCCTAACCTTTTTGCTTATTCCCATCTCACTCTCCTTTAGCCATCCATCACTTTCTCTCTTTTTCTCTCTCAATGTGTTTCTAGCTCACTCTCTCATGGCGCTTGTGAGAACCAGTATTGCTAAAATTTGTCACGCAATACCAGAGTATGTGTGTGTGTGTGTGTGTGTGTGTGTGTGTGTACTAATTGGTGGCTTCAAACCATCATGAGACATTGCATGCATACATAGACACACACACACACACACACACACACACACACACACACTCAGGTCTTTCCACACTGCTATTAGTCATCATGTCTCCCACTGAGCAGAGCAGATGAACAACATGCTAGTGACAGAACTAATTCAACACCCACGCCTGCGTTACACAAGGACATGATATATTTGAGCATGTGAGTGTGTGTTTTCTGAGTAAAATATAATGGAGTGAGATCAAACGGGACTGTGATATCTGCTTAGTACGTCTGAAATCACTCTCAATTTGCCTCTTTTTGCCTCCTGCTTGGACTATAAATACTTAAATAGCCTGTTCTCACTGTTATCTATCATGTTTTTAAAATACTGTACTGGTGATGTCATTGTCTTCAAACTAAATGTAGTAACTTATAATTTGCAAAGATGCTTGTGATTATATGTAAAGAATCGTCAAGGTGTCCAAAGAACGAAGTGGAGGCGAGTTCTTTAGCCACAGCAAGCACACAAAAAATGTGGATGTACTGTAGAAATGGGCCACAGATTTGGTGCGTCAAATATAACATTAACTTTAAAATGCCGTGAGGGAAACTTGTCTCGGTGCTGTTTAGATTTCACGAGTGTCTTTAATTGAAAAGTAGAATTTAGCATTCTCATATAGAAACAATCAGTTGATATTACCGTAGTTTATTCAACTTATATCGAGACATTTAATTACCATTTTTCCTGTGGTGGACCTTTAAACTGTGGTAAAGCAGATAAAGCAATATCAATACTGTTCAGTGAACCACAACGCTTAACATTTCCAGAGATACGCGGCAGATCTGAATTTGGACTGCACAAGCAAAAAAAAAACAAGCAGGGACCAGACATCACAAAACTACTACTTTCTGTCACCCCCATAAGGTTTATAGTAAAATAATTATAGCAATCACTTGGACAAATACGTGGACTATTGTGACTGACCTTAACTACATAAGGTAGTAAAAACTCGCAATAATATTCTGAATAATATGAATGATATGAATGGTGGTTTAATACCGGATACATGATTTTCTGTAATACTGAACATGTGTTGGGGCAGTAAATGTTGTCCATCTCCAATACGAAAGCTGCTGAATGTGTTTTTATTGCTATTGTTATATCAAGTGGCAGATCGGACAAACCCTTGCAGTGATGTGTGGGAGGGTTTTTACTCACAACAGCTTCAGGAGTGCCAGTCTGTAAAAAAAAACTGAATGAAATCTGGCTCACAGGGCCTTAAACAAAAAGCTGCTAACCTTCCTTAATTTACATTAGTCTGGATGTCAATAGAGTCTTTTAATGTTCCCAGTTAAGGGCTTTCACTGATTTATAATTTTAAATAGTGAGTATCATATTTTAAGGCTCTAATCACTCATAGATATGTAATTTAATCAAGGCTTTAACCATATCATGAAATATTGTATATGTATTGCTTCACAAATCTCTGGAGGAGTCATTTAGGAAATGATATGTTTGATGTAAAATGAAAATAATCTACATTTTGAGTCCAAAAGCATCCATGTCAGCAATGCGTAATCCCATGAATCCTAATGTCAGTAAAGCAACAGAACATAGAGGCGGAGGGTAAGAGAGAGAGAAGGAGAGAGTGGGTAGAGGAGAACAGCTGGAAGGAAGGAGGGACGAACGGAGGAGGTAATGGAGCACAAACACATCAGGCTTCAGTCTCGAGGGCAGCACAGCCAGCAGAGAAAAAGAAACACCCCCACAAACACCAACAGAGTGGCGCAGCCTGCCTGGGAATCATCCATTCAGTAAGCAGCACACGGGGGGGGGGGCCGGAGGACAACACAGTGAACGGATCTGGCTGGGTATACCCTCTAATTCCTCTCTCCCTATCTCCCCCCCATCTCTCCCATAAGAGCGGTCCCTCTCTCGCTCAGTATCGCCACCTCTGACCGCTTCACTCTCGCCGGTTAATTCTCTTGCTCGCTCTGTCAGATTCGCTCCCTGTTTCACGGCTGAGTCATCATTTAAGTCATTCCCTTGGTTTTCTCTCTTCTCTCAATCCATCACTTCCAACTCCCCCCCTCTCGGCTCTCTTCGTGGCTGTCTTGGTGCTTCCCCTTTTTTTTCCTCTTCGTCTCTTTCTTCTCCATACTCTCTCTTACTCTCCCGTCAGTCTCTCTGTCCGTCTTTCTCTCTCGAACATAGATATTAAAGCAAACATAATGTCACGCGTTGGTTTGCAGAACAACAGCGTTTGTGTTTGCCTATGTGAGTTATCTGTGAACACTTAATTGCCTGTATTCTTATGCATGTGCCTCCGTGTGTACTGTAAGTGTATCTAAGGATGTAAAAGCGTGTTTATGTGTACAAGACCCTACGAGTCAAGTGTGCAAACATTTATCTGTAGCTACACATATGCTTGAGTGGCATATATATATTTATCTGTGTGTGTGTGTGTGTGTGTGTGTGTGCGTGTCTGTCACATCTTGGTAGCTGTCAGTGTCAGCGACAGGCAGCATACAGGATATGACAACTGATTGGCAGACGGACCACCAACATTCGACATAGCCAGGCTGTCAGGGGTAGTTTATACAGCATATTGGAGTTATCAAGGTTTTGAACTTTTGTATATTATTATGAGGACATTTGCACATGAGCCTGCAGCGGACTTACTGAGGAATATTTAAAAAGGAGATATTATGTGTCTTTGAACAGGATATAGAACGACTACCAGCGAGTGACCCTGTGCCCTGCATTTATTCTTTGGGTAGCCGATGTACCACGTTATGATGGAGATTGTCCAGTTGCAGAAAAATGAATGATTTCTGCAGTGATAGATACCATTTCCCTCAGAGTTGCGATATTCCTGTGCTGTCACTTCTCTTAGTTTCTGCTCATGGCCTCACTCGTTACAGTATATCTGAAAGTTTTCCGAATGTGGGCGACACAACCTGATTCAAAATCCAAAACTTTAGTTATCGAGGTCAGTGTGACTTATTTAAAAGGGCATGAATTTCTTATGAAGTCGGTAGGTGGTCAGCAAATTCAAGCCAAAATGGCCGCAGTGATTTCTACAAAGTGTTCAGCTTTAACGGACAGATAAAGGAGTGACATGAGCATCTTGTATCTTCTCATGCTGCAGTCATTGAAAGGTCAGCGTTAGTGTGCAGCATGCTCACCTGGATTTGCATTTGTTTACATGTACGGCTACATTATCGAACAGCAGTTTAACCTTTTGACTCAACATTGACTGACTTTGACTTCTTCTTCAGTGGTCTTGTCTACTTCATAACCTGTACAGACACGTTAGGGGGTAAAGGGTATTCTTATTCTTTGTATTGTCTCTTTTATTTAAAAAAAGATTACAACAAAAAGTCTTTAAAAATTAAAAGACTGTTAGATTGCTACATTTTCAGCCTTTTTCCCCTCATCTTGCACGTCAGTATGGATCTTTTTTGTTGACATATCAATCAACATCCTCAGCAACTCCCATGATAAAGCTTTGGGTTCTACTTCCAGCACTTAAGACACACACATTTAAAGTTTAAACTCTACTTCCCGTTGATGCTTCCGATTCAGTTCTAACACATGAAATGAATCGTAAAAAAAAAATTCCAAAACTGTGAATGGACCCTGGTGGAGAGCAGAGAGAGGTGTGAATCATTCATCTGCTCCGCTCCCCTCCTGAGATACAGACAGGGAGCAAGTGAAAAGTTGTGAATCAATGTTCTCTCTGTCTGTCACGACCCCAAAAAAAAGGCACACCTCCATCTCCATCAGTGTGGGAGTATAAATGGTGCATCGACTGAGCAAATGAGATCGGTGGTTCCATGAAAGACGGCAAGAAACAGAAAGACACAAAAAAAAGAACAGATGAGACGAGTGAGTCTGAGTAATTCAACCTTTTCGCTCAATTATCGACGTGAGTCATGACCGCGTGTGCGTAGTGCGTTTCCTTTCAAGAGCACATCTTGCTTTTATGATGCTAAGTATTGTGTGTCTTATTGTGTGATCGTTCCTTTACACACGGAGAAACACACACACGCAGAATTCAGCTCATGAGTCACTCATTTTTCCTTCTTTTTTCTAAAATGGTGTGTAAGAGAGAGATAACATGTAAAAGAAAGGAGGATCAACGTGTTTGTCTTTGATATGAAAACATCAGAAACCCCCCCTGACAGAAGCAGAAAGAGAGAGACGTAAAAATAGACATTTGCTTTTACTTCAGTCCACATACCCACGCAGTACGATACGTCTCTAAGTTACAGCGGCTGCCAAGTTTCCTGCTGTCAAGAGCTTAGAACGTTGCTGATGTTGTGTTCAGAGACCCTGGGAAATCCTTGTGTCAAAAGGAAAAGAGAGGATAATGTCTTTCACCTAAAACAAAATATGAGGTAACCGAGCACTTTTCATCCTTTTCACCACTCTCTTTTTGCTTCGCCATTTATTCGCTTTTTATTTCGTCCAAAGTTCCTGACCTGCCGCCGTGGAGGTGCCTCGACCCACCGGTGTCCTCGGCACCGGAGCCACCGATGAATGTGGCAACCTGCTAATTACACATGAAAAATGCCCCTACTAGAGCAGTGTATTCTAACTATAGAGACGCACTGTTAAACAGCCATTACAGCTCAGGATCCGGTTTAAAGTCAGCGTATTTTTCAAACAGAAACCTACACCCTGGCTCTGCGGCAAACCTCTAAGGACAACAAGCTCCATGTCACTTTAAGGCACTATTACTCCAGTCAGCCACGATGACTCAAGAAGATCAAGCCTCTACTCTACATGTTGCTCAAAGAGAATCCATCATTATGGCTCAGCGGCAGACTCAGTTCCAATAATAGTATGTTTTATTTTTCATCTCATCTGTGCCCGCAGGCTTCTTCTTGATAAAACAGTGCTCATCTTGTTTTCCATCACTGGCAATTGGCAAAGCATTTACTGAGCTCCAGAATCCAAACACCACTCTGGTTTTCCATTACTGCTCTTCTTCAGTGGTTTCGGTGTGTGCAGAGCTTTATTTTGACTCATCAGCTGCATACAGCACGTCCCTCAAACAACTCCCTGCAGAGATCTCCTGCTTCATTTAGTAGTAAATCTACTTCACTCTACCATCAGACTGCCGAGTTGGTGCATAACCCTGGGTAAGAATGTTTCCTCTTCTACTCTGACACTATGGCACCAGATGTAAAGGATTGGTATTATTAGTTTTAGATTTTAGTTATGAGCAAGTCTTATTTTTGAATAAATGCCATAGACTCTCATGTTTTTTCACGCTTTCATGTATTTTTGCTCCCTTGAAGGAACCCATTTGGGTTTCAATCCAATCAATCAATTAGTCAAATCTTCAAACTTTCGACAGATTTATCAAACTGAACATGCCTACATTCAAACAAGAACAGTCAGAAAATGAGGGGTAACTCAGCACCTTTACAGCCCTATCACAGAGTCCCATACAGCCAAAATCATTCTCAGGAGTGTTGTTCTTTTCTTCTTCAAAATTTGGCACAAAAATCCACTTGGACTCAAAGATGAACTGATTGGATGTTGGTCACTTGGTCAAGGTCACTGTAACCTCACAAAACATGTCTTTTGGCCATAACTCAAGAATTCACATGTCAATCAAGACAATGTGACACGAATGTCTAATAGGATGAAATGATGAAGTGATAAGACTTTGGACAGACAACTTGACTGTTGGCGGAGGCATAAAACCACAAGAAGGTCATTTTAGTTTAAATCTCTTGGGGAGAGATATCCCCCCCCCCTTGTATTCATCCTTTACACCTTCACACCTGAGCCATTGGCTCCCAGCAGCTTCAGCCCTTTGTTCCTTCGCTCTTCACCACAGTGAGGGAATTCCCCTGTCTTCCGCTGTATCGGCCCTTTTACCTTTGGGTTTTAAACTGTTCAGAATCACACATTATGCTTCTGTGGGAGTCTCTTTTTGTTTGTGTGTGAGATGTGCTGTTAATCAGCTGTGTAGCCTCGGGAAGGGAACAGCTCTCCTCGCTGACCCATTTAAAGACAACATGGTGGGCAGGGTAGAGAAAGTAGGACAGTACAAAACTTAAAAGGTACTGCACACAGGGCTAACACACAGACAAGCGCACACCTATCTCCTCTCGACTCCCTCGAGATCTGCTTTTGCACCGAAGATGAACCTCTCCATTTGTCTCACTCTGTCTCTTCCACCGCACATTATGCCTTTATGTAAAAAGTGGAACAATAACAAGGGCCATTCCACTAGCAGATAACACCACCACCATTGACTGCAGGGTGGACAGTGAGGCACCTGATCACGGAGAAGCACAGTCTCACACACATGCCCGGGGAATTACGCATACATGAGACAAGAATAAAGGATGCAGAGACTCCCTCACAAAGATGAAAAGCTGCTCAGATACAGCGACGAACAGTTTAAACTTCCTCTAAATATAGAGCTGTAGCTCAGCAAGACAACACATGTTTTAGTTGAAGCCAAAAAACAATGACTGCTGATGATGTTGGATTATTTCCACAGATAGCAATCTGTCTTGAACTATTTATAGAGGATGTGCTCACCTGCACTGCTGAAACATTTAGCAGGACACATTTTGGAACAGTATGTTTCCTTGCATACCTCCCTCAGCCTCTCCTCTGTGGTTATAAAGAGGGAACAAACTCACTGCCCTCATCCTCTTCTACTGTCACTCACTGTATATCTAAACTGGACAGGAGCATGCACATGTAACTTTCACAAAGTGAGCCAGTGTAGCAAGTCTTTGTAGGGGCATTCTATGTTGTTTTGCTATGCTTTTTGTTCATTATTCAAATTGTTGGCACATTTTAAATCAGTAAAATGTAACTGTGTAGACATTTACACAAACTGTTCTGTTTGTACTGAACTGCATGTCTGCAAAATCATTTATCTCACAGATCTCTATTCATGTGTTTGATCCGTGTGTTTGCTTCAATCTGAAGGAAATAAGTCTGATGAAAAGAGTGGAACCTTCATCATAGTTGACAAAACAGTATTTCACGCAATGATCTACGACTCTAATTTGCTGTCACAAAAGGTAGTTGCCATAGCAATATATTACAATATACACATTGTTGACAACTTAAAGGAAGAAACAAAGTGTCTTCGTAAGCTTAAATCCTTGCTTTATAGCATGGCCTTTTATTCCGACAGGGAGCTTTATGTTCACAAAACAGACAAAAAGAAGAAAAAGTGCCAGAGGTGGAGCTGTAACTCATCCACACAACGAGAGCTGTACGGAACAAAATAAAGTAATGAGGAAGAGAAGAGGCAAATATCGGGGAAAGGATGGAGAGAGGAGAAGATGAAAGAGGAGAGCAAGCGGGGACAGATTGAGGGGTGGAGGCAGAATGGAGAGGGAGGACGGAAGGATGAACAAGGGTAGGAGAAGAAAGGGAACGATGCAGTGGGAAGAGGGAGGGAGAATGACATGGAGGGGGAAGAAGGCAGTACAACACTGCAGGAGAGGAGAGGAGAGGAGAGGAGAAGAGAGGAGAGGAGCAGTGAGGTGGACAGACTGAGGAGGACAGAAGGCTGTGGAGTGATTCTGGAGTAGAAAATAATTGAAGAGATGAAAGGCAGAGGGATACAATGAGAGGAAGAGGAGTGGGGATGAGAAAGAGGAGTAAATGGAGGTGAAGACAGAGGACAGGGGGAGAGGAGGAGGGATCGGAGGGTGTTTATGTATCATAAATAAAGACTGGAGTGTGTGTGTGTGTGTGTGTGTGTGTGTGTGTGTGTGTGTTTGAAATAGAAAGTAAACTCCCTAGGGTGCATATGAAGCAACCTCAGTACACTCCAGACAACATATCAGAATGGGGAGCGCTTGATTTATGCCACAAAAGAGATGACACATGCAGTATTTTAGATACAATAAAATAACAATAACCACTGAATTTTTGAGTTTGCATCACAACAAATTAATTACAGGCGGGTCTTCATCAGTCTTTGGTCTCATCACACCAGCAGAAACGTCTCAAAATGACACTTGCAGTTGCCGCCTGACTAAACTAAGTGAGAGAAACAACAGCGCCCTGTCTCAGTTTACGTCATCTGCAGGTATTTAAAGACCCGACCGTGAGAAGGCAAGTAAGCACGCAACGTAGGATGCAGACGTCAGCACAGCACTGAGTAGTCTACGAGTTTGAAGACCGCATGCGAGATGTAAAGGTTTCGAAGAGGATGCATGCATATGGTTTGAGATAGGTAAGTCAACTTTAGGTGAAACTGTCACTTTAAGATATTCAATGGACTTGACAGATTCAGGACAGAGATATGTCAGCACAGAAGTTTTAGGTAAAAAAAACTTACTTTAAATAATCAATGGAAATGTTCAATATACATTCAAAATCCCAAAGTACTGTAGATATGAGAATATTCAAATGTATCAAATGTCTTCAACACATTTGCAAATAAAGACATGATTTACAATCATTATTTAGTTAAATTACCACCTCTGCAAGTTCAGTGCCCTTCAGAAAGCCAATGCATCCACCTCAGTGAGGATAAAAGACTTAAGACTACCAGATGATTATCTTTTTCATGACTGCGTCGCGATTTCAATGACTACTGTCTGAGAAAAAAAGGCCAACACATACAGGAAAAAGTGACTTGTCTAGCAGGTTTCTCAATGCATATTGCATAACTTCTTAAAAAGGTGAAAGGAGTTTGGTGTACTGAATAAGTCAAGACCTCTGAGAGGAGAGAGAGAGAGAGAGAGAGAGAGAGAGAGAGAGAGAGAGAGAGAGAGAGACACACAGAGAGAGAGAGAGAGACACAGAGAGACAAACAGAGAGAGAAAGAGAGACAGACAGACAGAAAGAGAGACACAGAGAGACAGACAGAGAGAGAAAGAGAGAGATAGAGAGAGAGAGAGAGAGAGAGAGAGAGAGAGAGAGAGAGAGAGAGAGAGAGAGAGAGAGAGAGAGAGAGAGAGAGAGAGGAGAAAAAGAGTAAATGGAAGAGGCTGAAATTAACAATTTTCCTGCAGAGATGTGAGAAAAAAAGTCAATTTGTGAAAAAGAGAGGCAGAAGAAAATAGAAATAAAATGACAAATGTAATAGAGGGAGGAGAAAAGGAAATGGAGGAATAGATGTAGCAAGTGGGAAGGCTATATTTACACTCAAAGCAGGACGGTGACTAGAAAGTTGCCAGTTTGAATCCCACTTGGGAAAATCTGGGTGAGAGAGGGAGGATGAAAAAGGAGGCTGAGAGGACAAGATGAAAGGAGCAGATGGAGAAGAGGCGGGTGGAAAGAGGCAGGGAGAGGAGGAAGAGGAGAGAAGAAGGAGGAGAGGAGAGGAGGGGATGGTGAGCCGTTGTATTATTAATTGTGGTGAGATGTCCTGAAGTGCAGGAGCGAACCGTACGTCCATTAGGGGCTCTGACGCTCCTGCTGCTGCTCTTCTCCTCTATTTTTGTTCTGATTTATTTCTAAATAGAGAAGCATGACTCACTCCATCCTTGTTTCCAACCTTTGACTCCTCTCTCCTTGTCTCCTCTCCTCGTTTCTGGTCCTTGTTTTTAGTGAGTGGCAGTAGTTTTGGACTGATACAAAATCTTGAAGGCCAATACCGATATATGTATTCTTAGATCTTTGGACGAATTTTCATAGGCATAAATGTAGTTTTTACCTATTTTAAACATTGCAGTATCAGTCTCTCTTAAAAGCTGAACAAAGTGTAGAAATCGTTCTGACACACACGGACAGAAACTCTCACACAGATACATTCCTACACTACCAACAGTGGACTATGATTCTACACTGACCGAGCGTGGACCACGATAATGTTGGAGCTCATCAATACTCGATTGATTGTGCGCCGGGCCCCTTTAATACCGGGTTTCGTAAAACAAGGCCGAGGTCCACTGCTGGATAGGTACGCATGTGCACACACACAAACCCACGCACATACTCCCATGGGTTGTTAAATTGACTGGGGAGCCACAGTAAAGTGGATTACTGTGACTTGGACATCACAAACTCATGACAAGAACTGCTGGAGCCAATTTAGTTACACTGAGTGTGTGTGTGTGTGTGTGTGTGTGTGTGTGTGTGTGTGGCATTTATTTGTTTGGTGTTGACTAAATGTCACACAGTTTGTAGAACATTATACAGCTTTTGTCTTGAAATATTTCTTGCTATTTCATGTCTCCATTAGTATGTTTCTCTCTGGGTCCTCTGCTCATCAATTTACAGATTGTTTTATCGAAGTGGAATAGAAAGCAGAGGAAACAATAAGTGAGCATAACAGAGAGCAGCTTCACACAGAGATGACCTTTAGAATGACCATTCAGTGCTTTGGGAACTTATCACAATGTATAATTTAATATACACAGAGAAACTCTTTAAATGACCCATGTTAACCTTTTGGCCACTGTGGCATTAGCGGTGTCCTTCACAGTGGAATCTTACTCATATAATGTTAACACACACACATACAAACTAAGACACAGATAAAACATTACACACAAACACATACCACATGTGCACAAACACACCAATGCAGATTAAATTAAGTTTCCTTCAAATGTGCAGACTCTCACACACACACACACACCTACACACACACACACACACACACACACACACACACACACACACACACACACACACACACACACACACACACACGCACACACACACACACATTTAGACACACATCCAGGTGGACTGGGTACAGTAATCCTAATAATTGTTCCGACAGCAGTGAGGACAGCTGTGAAAGCCCGAATGACAGACTGGACAGAGAAATGGCCTCATTCACTCATTCACTAACACCTGCTTATACAGTGTAAGTGCAGTGTGTGTCTGTGTGTCATGGTGTTTCATCATCGTTCAAGCCTTCATTGGGAGGCCGTTTCATCAAACGCTGAGTTATTCTGTTTAATATGTTCATGTTGAATTGTGAGCTTAGACTTTAGCAATAAATATACACAACATGCTCCACAGTTTCTCAGACACTTTCAAGTTCCAGCAAATTAGACAGGACTGATACAAGGAAGAATAAGTACACTAAAGGAGAAAGAATAAATTATATTTGGGCCGGTAAGGGGAAAATGAAGGAAACAACTAGGCAGGCTTTGAGTAGAGAAGCAGAGAGGACAGAGGGGACAGGATAAACCTAGTAACTTTTTACTTTTCTGTTCCAGGATACACTGCCTCCCCTTTTCATATTTCATCTCTCCTGCTATTTATATTTAAAATAAAACTTTGCTGAATTATTGATTAATCAAGCCAGGGTACAGCATTCAAACCCTAACACTCATCTGCACTGCCTAGTCAAACACGTTCATTTTTCAGTAAAGGCACAACGTTGGATTCTGTCACAGTTTACATTCTAGTGCATGGTGAAGAGAGGAGTGACCTGTTCAAAAGATAGTGAAACACTATGCTTTGACAAAATTTGCATATATTCAGAAACAGGATGTATTTCTTTGGCGAATATGTGCATTCAGTGGGATGTTAGTGGGATGAAAATGGCAAAATGGGAAAATACAAACACCTACTAATGCAGATAATAACTTCCTGAAGTAAAGTAGAACTTATTGGGTCAACATGTCACTATACTGAGATAGCGTTAACATAAAGGTTTATATACCTGCTACCACAATGTGAAACTATATAAGCTAACATATAAGCTATATAACCCAACTAAGAGTCTACATCCTGGATGGATGGCAGCACTGGGAGGCTGCACAGTTGTACTTTGAGCTAAATGCTATCATGGGCACGTATTCACAGTGACTATGCTAACATGCCAATGTTTAGCAGGTATAGTTTACCAAGCATGTTAACATGCTAACATTTGCTAATTAGCACTAAACACAAAGTACAGCGAAGGCTGATGGGAATGTGATTTGCTTTACAGGTACTGGTGCTAGATGACAAGTGACAGGATCGCAGTCATTACAATTCATCCTATGGGAAACATAAATATTTGGACCAAATTTCACAGCAACCCATTCAACAGTTGTCGAAATATTTTGAGAAAAAACGTGAACCCTTTCTTTTTCTTCTTCCCAATGTTTCTATACGTCTCTGTTGATCCATTCTCCTTCATCATCTTTAAATATGGTCTCCATCTTCTCCAATCCGATTCACCTTTTTTCGTAGCATGACTAGAACTTGCTTAGTCGCAGTAAACAGTAGTTAACACGGTGCCATCATCTTTTCTCTAAAATACTGAAGAAACCATTTTATCTGCTGGTCATTTTATCCATTTTTTACTCCCTCTGACATTTTTCTCTCCCTCTCTTTCTTCTGTCTATTCTCTCTTTTCATCCACTTTCTCTGAGAGCTGCAGGCCTTAACCCACATGATACAAACACACAGATGCATACACACTCTTTACAAAATATGTCTTCTTTATATATGCATGTGTGTGAGTTAAGCTTCGATTTGTCACGGTCTAAATAACATTTTGAGCCATTCTTTCTCTTTGCTCTGTGTGAGTATATTTGTCCCGTGTATGGTAGTAGTCCTTATATATAACCCTCTATGATTTACTATATATAACCCTCTAATGGTTATATATTATATCTAGGTCTATCTTGAGGCAGTGACAGTACATTACAGTACTGTACTATGAACAACTGTACTCCCCGGAGACCCCGAAGGCGTCACGCTGCCTCAAAGTAAATAAACACGAGTCATTCTCGATCTGCTTGACTGACTGACGGATTTACACGCATCCTTGCCTCTTTGTGTCTTATCTTTCATATGTTTTTCTTCTCAGATTTTCTTCCCTCAACAGTACACTACATTTTCGCACCGTCCCTTCCCTCCCTGTCACCTTTTCTATCTCTTTCTTTGCTTGACATAATACATACATCCTGAATTCTTTATTTTCTTTATCTTCCCTTTCTAACTTCCTTTATTTCCCATTCTGTTGCTTCCTCTCCTCCTTCTTTTTACCTCTAAGCCTGTGTCTGGATCAATAATGAGGAGGCGAAAGGGTAGTTGGCCTTTACACTCGTTTCATTGTAGCATGAGCAAAATCACTTTGGAGGAAAGAGAGAAAGCATAACTGAAAAGGAAGTCTGTGTTTTGTCATTCAACTTCTCTCATCCTTTGCCCTTTTGCCTTGCTTAGTCTACAGTCTTTATCTTTATTTTTCTATCTATCTTTTTTACATCCTGACCTTATTTGCATGCTTTCTTCTCCTCATCTATTTCCATTTCTTGCTCATTGTGTCCAGCTCATAGTGGCCTTTTTATTTACCCGTTCATCTTTCCTTCTTGCTCTTTCTTCACCTTTCTCTTATGGACAAAGAATCCATGAAAAAAACAAGTTTGCTTTGCCTCTTCTTACAAATTTGTAAAAATTAGGCTTCACTCATTTAATAGCATTGCATTGTCAGTTCAAAATGTGCCTGTACGGAACGACTTGCTTGTCCATCGGTATTGCTGCTTGCGGCTTTCTCGAGAACCTTTCATGCCCAGCATGCTGTTTGGCAGTGTAACAGTTGCATTTAACTAAATTGGAGGTCAGAGCTGGGAATGACGTCACACCCGAGATGACTTCGTTCAAGTACATTAAGTTGAAAATATTAATTGAGTTTGCTCCAGCCAGGTAATATTATTACTATTACTACAGCTTTGTTACTGTTACAGAGCAGCCATCTTGGATTTTGAGGTCAGGGTTGGTGGGGTTCGTCGAACTTTCAGGTTCAGAAATCCGACTTTATGTGACATTTCGGTCAAAATTTCTGACTGGGAACTAAAACATTCCGTCTTCCCAGCTCAAATGGAACGCAACATTGATATCGTTGCAAGCTATGGAAAGCGAGCTGTACCCAGCATGCCGTTCAGCAGGGTAACGGTTAATTGGGGTCCGCTCTCAATAAACTACACAGTATGTACATAATGCATAATACAGACATTCAGACCGAGACTGTTGGAGGCCATGTTACTCTGATTTCTAAATGAAAAAAAAAAATCCTTCTCTTTTATTGATTTGTTTCAGTAACTCGTGGTGAAGCTAAGATTGTTTCCCAAATTCAGTAGTTGCTATTGCTATGCCATGAGTTTTTATTGGCATGTTTGCTGAGAAACAGTTTGTTAGCATGTAGCTTATAGCATTCTATCTGACAAAGCAAGTTGGTTTGTTGCTGCTCGTCTAATGAGTTCATAGGACGACAGACAGAGCTGGAGGTAGTTTGTAAAAGACCAAAGAAGATAAAATAGGATATGAAATATTGGTCTATAAACACTGACAAATACTGAATCCTCAGAGGAAAGATGAGAGGTTCAGATCTAGCTGCATCCACAAAGTGAAGAGGAAGAAGTTCAACAACAGCTTTTTCTATTTGTGCTGAATGGTATCGATTGTCTGGGAGGAGATGATATAAGCCTTAATTTGTTTGTATTTTGTTTGAAACACAGGCGCATGATAAACTAGCAGTATGTGACACACTAAATATTTTTCTATGTTGTTGCCGGCTCGCACTGTAATTTCAGGTGCACCAAAAGGGATTTTGGTCTGGAAAAAAGCTACTAAATAAGGGAATCTGTTGGTTTTGCGCTTAATGACGAAGCTTCTCTTGGCTATGACGACTTATGAACGCTTAATTGTTTTTAACGTGGACTCTTGGAAGATCAATCAACGATAGACTAAAATAGACCAAAATACATTTTTTAAATTAAATCAAATAAATGGAGCTTCAAAGCTTCGAACTATTCAGTACAGCTCTACGTATTTTCTCAAGTTGATAAGTTTCATATACTGTTAAGGCCTACTGATAACGAGGGCACTGACGTCCATTGATGGGCGGTAATGAATAATGTTATTATTGTGAAGGGAGGGAAGGGCTTTCAAAACGCCAGTAGCCACAGGGCCTTATATTGAGGCGCTTCTGCCTATATTGTAGCCTATTATCTAGCTGTTTGGTTGGTCTTTGAAACGCGTGCAGGAGTTTATTGGTGGCATTGTTGTGTCGGTAAAATTAGTGCAAATGAAAATGAACCAATCTCTTTCTCGCTTGCTCAGTAGACTGCGAATGTGCGAACGTGGAAACTAGGCCATTAGACATTAAAGGTAGCCTGTTAGCAGGCGTTTCACGGGCCTACTGTGAAATAGAATCCTGCCAGCGACATAGAGGATTACAAAACATGAAAGCAGCAGGACAATGCGGTAAAATTGGGCAATATAGCCACCCAAACTGACATTTGGAATTGAGCAGTAAAACAGCAAGAACAGGTATGTGCCTGGTCATTGTGTAATTTTAAAATTTTGCATCTGTGGATAGTTTGTGGATAGGTTTTGTTTTTTATTCACGTAAAACGGCACTGTGAACGACAATATGTTGTGAAACACGTTTTTCTTGCTGGAATATATACATACATGTATCTGTGTGTGAGAGACTTTGTGTGTACACTGCACTGCATGTACGTGTAACACTCTTACCTCCACCAGATGTGGCGTGGGGTTGAAGCCGCACAGGTTACACACTTGGCCTTGGCACTGCGTACAGGTGTTGTAGTTGGGCGGGTCGGAGCTGCCGATGTTCAGTTCTGTTTTACAAAGAGGACAGTTCACTTTAGGCTTCACAGGCTCTGGAGCAGGCACAGGGGCCACCACGGGCTCCTGCTTCTGTGGCGCCTTTTGCAGATGAGTAGGTGTTTGCTGATGTTGCTGTCCTTGCGGCCCTTTTTGATGATGCGCGGGCGACTGTTGTTGCGGCATTCCTTGTTGATGGGGCATGGTCTGTTGCTTGTGGGTTGATGGTCCACTAATTTGGGAACCTCCCATTTGGCTCAGCGCATGAGGACCCCCCATCTGGCTTGATGGATAAGGGCCTCCCATTTGGCTCTGTGTATGAGGACCCCCCATTTGGCTCGGTGGATAAGGGTCTCCCATTTGGCTCTGCACATGAGGACCCCCCATTTGGCTCGGCGCATGAGGACCCCTCAGTTGGCTTGATGGATAAGGGCCTCCCATTTGGCTTGGCACATGAGGACCCCCCATTTGGCCCGGTGCATGAGGACCAGCCATTTTGCTCGGCACATGAGGGCCAGCCATTTGGCTCGGCGCTTGAGGGCCACCCATTTGGCTCTGCAGTTGAGGGCCACCCATTTGAGTTGGACCATGAGGGCCCCCCATACTGACTGGTTTGGTGCCAGGGGCCCCTTGTTGTTGCTGCCTGTTGTCAGCAGTTGCATTACTGAACACCACCTTGCCTCGTGCAGGGCTTGGCTGGGTGGAGGCAGTGGGTAGAGGGTCAACATTGATCAGGGTACTCGCCTGATTGAGCAGCGATGCCCCGAAGCCAAACAGTTTGGTAAGACCGTCCTGAGCCGGAGGAGGGGCCTGACTCTGAGGTCTGTGGGCTGGGGAGGAGCCAGCGCTTCTGGTCTGGTCATGGTGGCGCGCCATAGGCTGGTGCATTGGAGAACCGCGACCCAAATCGGGCTGGGACGGAGCCTTTGTCAAGCCGGGGAGGGGCACAGCGCCAGGGTGGGGAATCCGTGGTCCCCCAGGCTGGTTGAGGCCTCCTGTAGGACCTCCAACAGCTCCTGGAGCCCCGGTACCTCTCTGAGAGTATGGGTCGGACCTCATGCCCTGCTGAAAGGACCCTGTCTGAGTCTGGGGGCTGCCAGGGCCTGCGTGTCTCTGCAAGCCTGGAGAGGTATGAGGCTGAGTCTGGGGCCCTGGCTTAGACCCAGGGTACGACTGGGGCTGAGACTGGGGCTGAGACTGGGGCTGAGACTGGGGCTGAGACTGGGGCTGAGACTGGGGCTGAGAGTGGGGATACTGCTGGGACTGGGAGTATGGCTGGGCCTGGGAGTAGGGTTGACTCTGGCCGTAAGGCTGAGACTGATGCTGCTGCTGATGTTGCTGCTGCTGCTGCTGCTGCGGTTGATGTTGCTGCTGCTGTTGCTGCTGCTGATGTTGCTGCTGCTGCTGCTGCTGCCGCTGGCTGGGCTGAATCTGTGCCAAAGGTTTGGGCTGTGCCGCTGCTGCTGCTGCTGGCTGTATTGGCTGAGGTGCAGGCTGCTGAGGCTGAACGATGGGTTTGGCTTGGTGGGACGGAGAGTGAATCTGCTGTTGGCTCTTAGATCGAGGCGTGGTCATATCAATGCCAAGAGCTCTTTGCATCTGACAATTCAGACACAGCCACTCCTGGACCTGCAGACAGAGAACAGACAAGTTTGCTGTTATTTTTAACCTTCCCCTGGGCAGAATCATTTTAGCTTGTAAATATCAGAGATATTCTGTATCAGCTTGTTCCAACTCATCATTGATGCTAAAAAATCTATACTGAGGGAAATATATAATACCTGTGTAATAACTTATGACTGTACCAATCCCTCAAAATAGAAATGGAAATATTTAAGATGTATTGTGCATCATCGTATATGTAACTATCCAAATTCAGCGTGACGTATTTGAGATCTTTGGATCTTCACTAGAATTTAAAATGAGAATCTCGGGGTTGCAGCAATGCTTGGCAACATGTGTTTTCACTGACTGGGCAGTGAAGAAGTTTTGATTGCTGTTTAATTTAGCGATGTTAAAGTTAAAGCAAGTGAAACGATTGATAAAAAGGAAAAGAAAGACCTGTATGAATCTGTATGATTAATTGATTTTCCCTTTCAAAGCTGATTGCTATTGATTGCTTGAAATATCATCGCCAACTCAGACAGAGTGCACCAGTATCTATTCTCAGCCACATGGACACAGTATTCATTTAGCCAACTTCAAAGCTGCAGACGATAGAGAGAGTGCATTTTGGATGGCTACACATAGAATATGGTCCATCTTTCTTCCCGTTGAAAACAGAAGTGCAGAGAGAATAGTTGTAATCAACCAGAAATAGAAGGAGAAAGAGGTAAATCCACCACAAATTGACTGCAGCGCTGAGTGATTGCTGAGCCGAAACCGCAATCTGAGTGAAAAAGCATTACATCTCTCACAGACACAGACGTAAATCCACACGGGTACACAGGTATGCATGCACATCAAGTGACACAAGCAAGACACAAACAGATAATAATAACAGACGCACACAGTCAGAAAAACGAATGCGGAACATCCATCAGCGTCTAAAAATACAAATAAAAGCATCACCCCTCCTCCTCCTCCTCTTCTCCATGTCTTCCTCCTTCCTTCTCTTCTTCCTCCAGATGAGAGCTGATACTCCCTTGTGTCCGAACCTTGCTTTGCTCTCTAATTCCTCCCGACTGCAAAAAAAAACACACAGCTCCTCTCTGAACTGTGTCAACCTGCTGTCGTCCTGTGTGTCCTACCGTGGCTTTGCATCCACCACAGCCACCCCAGCCGCCATATAGAGTGCTATTTTAGCTCCTCTGCAACCAAGAGCAAAGCTAGTAAATCTGTGCACGTTTCAAGCATTTCTCCCGTCCCCTTTTCCTTCCCACAATGCAACGCGCAAGCGTACTGTATCACCCCGCCCGGAATCTGCCGAAACCCCCCTCGATTTTTTTTTTTGCTGAAGGACAAGTGGCTCCGTGTATTTAAAGGGAAGATGTGGGGGGGAAAAAATGTCTGCATCAGTCACGTACCCAAACTAAGCACTTCCTCCCACTGTGCTGTCCCAGCCTGCTTTGCAGTCTGGCATTTTCTAGCTTGGCAGCATTACTGATCCCATTCTGTTAACTCAGCGGCTACAGCCTGACATCCTCCTTTCCTCCTTAACACATTCTCTTTGTAGCTGTCTTTCCTCTCCTGAAGCTTCTCTTCTCCCTGTTTTTTTTTCTTCACATCCCCCCCCCCTCACACTTTCCCATTTTTCTTGTTTACCGTCTTTGCCCCCATTTTTCCGTTCTCTCTCTGATCAGCTTGAAAATGTAGGTCTCGTTCCTTGAATAGCTGAAGCGGAAGGAGATTTGAAAGTATAATTTTGCTGTGCATGCTCCTCCCAGATTGTGCTGCCATAATTACATCTGATGTAGATGGCAAGAGGGAGATGAAGAGAGGTAGATAGGGAGAAAGAAAAGGGGGGGGGGCTGGTTTTAATGAGTCCCTGTCTTTCCCTCTGCTTCATAAGCAACATCACCAGAGACACTTGAATGAATGAGGGATAAAGCTAGGGATGGAGGGATGGGAAAGAGCAGGGAGGAGATGGAGCGAACAGTGGAGGAAGAGGAGTCAGCAGTTTCTTTAATCCGGGCAGCTCTTCAGCTCTCATCATGTCGAGCTTAATCAACAGCAGCACCGAATATCCACCTCTGCTTCACTGTGGTTAAACCAGTTAATCCTCAACACACCTGAGTCCCGTTGCTAACAAGTGAGGACGAATCACGTTCCTCGGGGTTTGTTTAAAGGTTCAGATTTCATCTTACTGCATAGAGGCACTAACCCAGGAAGGGAGTTTTAAAGAGAGTGAGTGGAGATGAATGAACTCTCCACTGCAGAAGCAAAGGAAACTTGCTCGATCATCTGACCCTACAAAACCGCCCCAGACCTTATGTTGAAAACCACAGCTCTGACAGAGAATGATAAGCCTGTCATAGTTTTGACAAGTGTCTTATGGACCTCTGAGCATTAAGAACAGGTGTCACCTCAAGCTATAGCCAATTTACTGCTTTATGGTACTTTACTATACTTTTCTACACTATGTAGAAAAAGGTTGGTCATTTTCCTGAAAAACTCATTTTTTGCAGAAGCAAATTTGAGTCTATTTCTGCCATTTTTTGTATAATTATATTTAAAGTGTCGTAATGTTTATGCAAAACTAAAAGCACTACGGTTAATGGCATTAAATAAAGATGAAACTTGGAGAAATGGAGCTGCAGAACTTCTGGGCGTCAAAGAGCATTTGGACCCCACGTGGGGGGAGTAACCTCCAGCCACTGGAGTGCTGCAGGAATGAGTCCTAAAACCTGAAAATGAGTTCACGTTCTTATACTTCTGATTCCCTGGTCTCAAAGTCAATGGTTTTTTTGAATGGGTTTTTGGTTAGATACCTAAAAAAAGGTCTGCTCAAAATCTGGCACCTTCCCGCAGGTTTTTGAGGAGATGTGGATGTGTTTATTTGTGCTTCATAAGGTTTTATTCTTCTGATTCACGGCTGCCGGTCCCTCTCTTCATTCACTCTCTAGCTCGCTCGACCACCGCTGCGCTCCCTCTCTCTCTCTCTCTCTCTCTCTCTCTCTCTCTCTCTCTCTCTCTCTCTCTCTCGCTCACCTGTTGAGCTAAAGAGGAGGGGTGAATTTTGAATTCTGTTTCCAAACAGCAACCAACAATGTGCTGCATATTGTACCATTAAGGAGGTACTTAATATAATGTGTATTTCGGCTTCTGTTTGAGTGCCAGACTTATCCAAAAAGAATCCTATTACCTAAAAATAAGATGTTTTTTCAGTGCCTTCCAAATTGGCCCATATTTCCGTTATAAATATGATTCATGCGAGCATTTTTTGATCGGCCACTTTTATGGTTACGGTCTGGATAATTTAAAGACCGACTGAATTTAATTTGCATGTTTTATTTCTGCTACAGTATGCATGTCTGCTCTGTAGATCACATGTGTGTTCTCCTTTAAAAAACAAGTTGTCAATCCATCAGAATGCTAGTTGATAGACTCCATATAGCCAAATGAAATTGTTTCATTTTATAACTCATTTGTATGAAGCAGTAACGTCACCATTCTATCATAGACAGACGGTCACGCTGACTCACAGCCAGACAGCAGGGTACACAACACAAGAGCCTCAGACTTTGAATAACACCTGCTAGCTTTTCTGCTAAAGTCTCCTTCTTTTACTAACTTACGAACATGGACACACATTTTGTCCTGCACTTGTTGAACAAGCCAAACACACTGCTAATGTCAGTTTTGTTCTTAGATAGCTAACTACAGAAATAACTCTCTACACGTGATTTATAAAGGTAAAGTCTCTCGTCCCCCTGCTGGAGCTCAGCCTGTCAACCGCTTAAAAAATTGGCAAAATTCAAAATTCATTGGGAATAAATAAAAAAAACACAATTTGTTTTGGACTGCAAAAAAGGATGACTAAATGTGAATTCAGTTGGACTGCAAGGCAACTAAAATTAGGTGTTTATTGTCAAGAATAGGTCGTGGTCATGGTTAAAACAAACTAATGTTACATGTCGGTTTGAGACTGAGTTGAGCGGCGGTGTTATTCAGACACAGTGACAGTCAACAACATGACACACTATGAGCTATACTTGTCCCTATACAGTACAAAAGGTCACACAGGACAGTTAAAGCAGCAAAATACTAATTACCTGAATCAATTTGAAAAGCCACAACTGCATTTTGTATGATTAGAGATTCAGCTCCTGAATGTGATGTCAGGTTACCTGCTGGGAAATAATATGACAAAAAGGTCCCGCACAAATCAACTCACACAAGTGGAAGTACGCATGCATACACAGAGACCTATTTATACCCAAGACTAGAAATACTGCTTTCCGACACACACACACACACACACACACACACACACACACACACACACACACACACACACACACACACACACACACACACACACACACAGACACTGCAGACCATGACTGCAGCCTCTCATCCCGAGCTTATCCTAAGAAGCTCAGCTCTCCTCAAACCTGCAGGACTCAGATTTCCTCAATTTCTGTTCTTTCTCTCACTCGTATGTCTCTGCAGACAACTATCCATTCACTTAACCACACACACACACACACACACACACACACACACACACACACACACACACACAGGTCTGAACTCATCTTGTAACAATCATTAACTTGGAGGTCAGGTCCATCTATTCAAGAGGTTGAATTCTGTCATCTAGAACACACACAGACTAAAAAGAACATTTCATTTGATCATTTAATCAAGTCTACAGTTGAACAGATGTTGAACTGGGAAATGGATTTGATGATGGTCAAATTAAAAAAGAATATTACTACCGCTACCTCTTTAAAGACCGATGCTGTTGTAGTAATAGAGAGACTGGACTTTACTGAGGAGTCAAAGTAGAAAGTCTATTTTTTATAACCACAACACATGTTGATGTTGATTTGTTGTGTCACACTAAACAATGCGAGGCTACTTTGTTATGATATTCAGATTTAAAACATTAATTTGTGATCGACAACTTCCTGTTCTGTCACCTTTAGTGCACCGCTGGGGAGTTTGTGTACTGCAATTAAATTCAATAGTTAGAAAGCTTTGATTAATACGTGGACATGAATACGATAATTAAATAGAGCACAAGAGCACAATGTTCTTCTTAGATCTCGCCTCTTCATTTTGACTTCATAGTCAATTAGTTATATCAGTAACAGTTGGTTAGCGCTGAGTGTATGAACTTGAAGCAGGTGCACTACACTTCATGCTTTGGGGAGAAAAGCTGGTCTGCTGTGCTAGCTCCCTGTATATATATATATATATATATATATATATATATATATATATATATATACACACACCTGTATATATCACACTTGTGTGCACAAATTAACCAAAATGTGGGACCTATTTATTTTAACTTCAATTATTTTGTTTTTTCTTTCTACGTCGACTCCCGGGCTCTGTAGCTTTTCTTATGTACACTACATTGAAACTGTAAACATAAAAGACACACTTAGTCAGTCCTAAAGGCAGCAGTAGAAAAGCGACCACGCAAAGACAGCAACTATGAAAGACTTCATAAACTGCTATAACTTCTGGCTTTAACAGGAGCAAAACAATTAAATGAATGAAGCTGAGCGCCAACTGCACTATCTGTTAAAATAGTGTGAGTGTGATACTTAGCCCATATCATGCAGCTCTAGGAGTTGAAGTCTCACGGAGCAGAGTTCACTGTGACTCTAATCTAATATGTCATTAATTAGCATTGAGACACCGAGAGAGGAGAGGAGGAGGAGGAGGGGAGAGGAGGAGGAGGGAGAAAAAACGAGAAGAATTAAAACAGCACAGAGGAGAGAATCTCTGAGGTCTCGCTGCCTTCCTTCTCTTTCTCCCTGATGTTTTTCTGCTTGTCTCAACCAATTCAGAGAATAGCTAATAGGACGTGAACTGGGCTACCTGGAAGTCTATGTGGTTATCAGGTGTTCAGTGGCCTAAGTTACACTGAATACAGTACCTACAGAACCAAGAGATAAATGTCATTTTCTTGTTGTCGTCCACAGCCTGGACTCCTAAAAATGGCGTTCCCATACAACACAACTGCATTGTTAATTACCTGTCGAGGGAAACGTCATTTATTTTTCACCCAGGAGACAGCTGTTCGTATCCTGTGTGAGACCAACAGTCTTAACAAACATGTTTATTTTAATTCAAACCATGATGTTTTACTGAAGTAGTTTGGTTGCCCAAACATAACCAGGTCATTTTGTCGCGTTAACGTGTTTGAAACTATGACGATAATCGGGGAGAAGATACGTTTACCCTCGAAATTTAGCCTAATCTAGGATGCAGTTTAGTTGTATGGGAATGCGATACTGTAGGAGACAGGGTTGGTGGTCCAATATTGTTGTGCAGGTGGATAATACAAAAAGTATGCATACCCTACACACACACACACACACACACACACACAGACTAACCTCTGAAAAGAAGTCACTGTTCTGTCATCAGATACGAGAAGAAAAAGACTATTTCAGCTATTTCCTGTGGCTGTCGTACGCAAAGTGTGACATGGATACAAACCCATGACACTAAAAAACACGCACGCATACACGACACTCTGACTCGCTGACCAGCTGTCATCATAAAATATTCACATCACAGATCTCCAAACAATACGAGTGCTGAACAGGTGGTACCGCCATGTCACGGAGAAAATGTCCAAACGTCTGCAGACATTTTATCTTTACTTTTACTTCACTCGACACTATAAAACAACCATCTAACAGTGGTTTCTCCTTTAATATGACCACCACGGTGTTGCAAAGAGGCTTGAGTCTAATCACATAAGTTATAAACATTCATAGTTTATGTACTTCAAGCTGCATCTGGGACTAATATAGTATACTGTATACACTGTAGCGCAGGGGTATTCAACTAAAATTCCAAAAGGTCAGGAAACTTGTCAGAATACCCATATTTGATTGGCTGAGCTGCATCACGTGATGTGATTTACAACGCATTGGTCGGCGTGTTTCCTGCACCGCTGAACAAGTGCCGTAAAGGCTGAAAAAGCTGCGCCGGTTAAAATAGAAGCTCTCCGTCAAAATGTAATAATTCTCAATTATCTATCGGTTTTAGGTCCTGGGTCCGGATACAACGGCGCCCGGGTCCGGGTCTGGATCCGGACCGCGGTCCGCCAATTAGGGACCCCTGCTGTAGCGTATCCTGTATTGTGACGCGAGGCTGAAACAAACAGCGCCCTCTATTTGACTCTGTTGCACCGGGTTTGTCAAAGTCAAGCCCCAAAACAAACAGGGGCCCACATCAGCATTTCAATGAATTAATTATCAATGACAATGAAAGTCTGATTTAACTAATCTGGGAATATCTCTGAGGTGTCCTGAGACAGTAAAATAACAGACGAGGCGGTGGTGAGGAACAACATGACAAATAGCACAGGAGTCCATTATTTTCTACATTCTACATGTACTGCTAAACCAGTAAGAGTCAACTAGTAATATAACAGAAGCAGAGGTACTGTCCCTATGGCAATCTGCAGTTTATCAAACATACATACCTGATATTGGACAATTTTGCACCTAACAATATACGTCCAATGCCAATGTATAGTGACAACGCAGGAAGCACCGACCCCTCTATGTGGAGAAGGCGAGACCGAAGGTTGTATGTACTAATGGCCTACGTACTAATGTTTATAATTGACAATGTAGTCTAGGGTTTTGTAGAGTCATCCAATATCAGCTTTCTCATCTGGCGTTAAGGTTGATAATTAAGAGCGATGTTTTAAACTGTATGTTTGAGATGCCCCATCATCAGGTCTAACTGAGGACATAATACACATTATATATTAAGAGAAACGGTAAGTTTCTCTTTGTAATAACTGAATTGCAATATTATTGAAATAAGGATGGGCAGTATGACAATATTTACGATGAGACAATAAAAAATGACACATAACAAACATTTTAACGTAAAACAAAAATTGCATGAGTTTTATTTATTTGTTTGTCCGATGCTGCGCTCCGAGTTAGCCCTTGGCTATAAAAATAACCCTCAGTTCCATCCTTTTGACACTAAGAACCAGATATGGACACTTCACATTACAAGAAGTGACAAACTGAAATATGAACTCTTTTCTTAGTTTTCTTTGTTTTCCTTGCGACATCAGTGGGCGAGTAAAACAGCACAGAGATTTTTCATTGCACAATTTCACTCACTATATGGAGAAACGTGGGAGGTCTATTATAGAAATAGGAGTATGACATGTTTACAGGTGCCTTTATACATCAAACTCAGGTTGAATTAACTTCCCATAAGCTGTAATTGGCTCAGAGTGGCTCAAATGTCACATGTAATGTAAGGCATATGAAGCCCACGGCAGGCATTAGACGACGTTTATGTTCTGCCGTTGTGGTCTGGCCTGAGCAGCTCACTTTCTCTGTCATGGGAACAGGCCAGACTGTATACACACACACACACACACACACACACATGTACTGTAGTGCATTAGACAGCCTCACATGCTCCTGCACAATCCATATGCACCTCCACAGAGGGACACGCACACAGCTTTTAATAGACCTGTCCAATCGACATGGTGTGCAGTCTTTCAGGGCAAAGTGGAGGAGCGAAGGAGGCAGAGCAAGAGGGCAAACGTACAACAGTAGGAGTGTTTGTGGAAATGCAGGGTGAGGATGAGGATGAGATGAAAGTGGAGAAACAAGAGAGGAGAGAAGAACCGATGCTTCTCAGGCTGGGTCGAGTTTGTTTCACGGAGCAATTCAGTTTTATTAAGAAAAATGGAGAATGGAGAGATGAGAACTATTTAAAAAACAAATTAAAAGACCTAATAATGTGTGTGTCTCCTCAGGACTCATCACATGTTAATAAATGGATGTTCTTGCATTATCTCTCAGAAATGAGATTAATAACTGTTAAGTGGTTCCCCATTTCTTTGATGAAGTGTACTTCCTGGTTTAAATATACTACAAATGATTTTAGTATCAGTAAAAAGATGAATTTATTGAGGACATCATGTCAGTATGAAACGTGCATGAAGATTTACTGCATGACAATTACTAAATGTTACAATTAATGAGGAGGAATGTATCATGTGAGGAAGGCCAATATGAAAATGTAACATTAGCGGATGTGCAGTGGGCACACGCTGTATGTTTCACATTTATCCTGACTGTCAGTCATTGAGTGGAGGCTCTTATGCAGAGTGACTCCGGTGAGTGAACAGTTTGTCCGGCCGCTCACAGCCATGGCAGCAGACTAATGTACTGATCAATATTCCTCACAGAGAGAGGACGTTCCAGGAAGTATTCCCATAATGAAGCACTGAGATGCTAAAGCTAATTATGGAAACACTCACGAACACACACACATTTGTATTCCTTCTACATACTTGTGAGGACACCCATTGACATGACGCATCCTCCAGCCCCTAAAGCATAACCTCGACCACCGCATCTACATGCCTACATTAACTTTAATCTAATTCGAACCTTAAACAAGTCTCAACCAACCCTTCTCGTCTTTTGCCCTTCTAACAACTTACATTCAAAATTAAAAAAAATTAAAACATACTTTTCACTGGCAAAAATACGGACTCAGTGCAAATCAAGCATGACACTGGAGCACTATTTAGGGGCGACGTCATGATTGCCACTGTGTA
>JAVDOI010000012.1:1610681-1803181 GCA_032191485.1 Leptoclinus maculatus
ACAACAAAAAAGCTAAAGGTTTACGACTGTGTATGACATTTCCTTTAATATTAGAACAGTATTAATATGATAACATATATGTACGGGATAGTCAAAAACACATGATCAAAGTCCATGTTCTTCTAAAGTATTTTAAACCTCACACTGGGACATATTTAAGCATGATTTTATTTGCACTCACTGCAAGAAAACAAAACCTCCAATCAGGGTTTGTTTTCTATTTCTGTCTCTCCGGTAGCTTCCTCTGCCAGGCAGGCTGGGCTTTAACCAGTGCCAGGTTGGAGAGGCAGAAGAGGCACAAACACACACACACACACACACACACACACACACACACAGGGCAGCTATCATGATACTTCTGCTGGGCTATATTAAAGAGATAATCCTAAACTGTCCGTACAGTGACACCCACACACTGACACTGTTCCCATAACCCATATCTGCTATTTAGTGGGAAATGTATTCCACCACAACAGAGAGGACTGTAGAAGCTGAAAAACATACCATTTGGCAGGTGCTTCTCTCCAATGCACCTCACTCTCCTACGAGTGTAAGTGGCATCTTGCAAATCAAGCTTGTTTAAATCCAGCTTTTGTCAAATCTGTTTGCATTATTCTCAAGTCACAGCCCTTCTCTAAACAATCTCATTTGCAAAGAATACAATAAACTAAAAATGTGTCATTGATATTCAGAGCATCAGTATGGCAGCAAACAACTATTTGCTATGTGAATGTATGGTGGAGCTGTCTACCTGAACAGAGAATGAAGTCACTCTCCCTCTGTGTGTGTGTGTGTGTGTGTGTGTGTGTGTGTGTGTGTGTGTGTGTGTGTGTGTGTGTGTGTGTGTGTGTGTGTGTGTGTGTGTGTGTGTGTGTGTGTGTGTGTATGTGTGTGTGTGTTGTTTTGAGTGTGCCGCAGTGGAAGCTCTGTGTTTCGGTTTACTTAGTCAACAAAACTACGTGATTATCTTTAGGCAGCAAAAGTACGTGGTTAGGCTTTAAAAAAAGATTGTGTTCGGGGTTTGTGACATAAAATACGTTTGTTTGTTAAGTAACTTGCGTTATTAAACTAGATAACTTACGTAACCAAAGTCGGGTGAAATAAGTCAACATTGACTTGGTTCCACACGGGACCTGAACAGCAGTCTCCGGGGTGACCCATCCAACCGCACGTTGGATGGGTCACTCTGAATGTCTAACGATGACGCAGATGGGTTTACGTTGGCGTTGGTTTATTAAAGCCCAGTGCATCCCATGCAGACGCTAAGTGGTGACTTAGTGCGTCTGTATCAGACGCAGAAGGGTGCTGACCAAGCAGCAGTATTTGATGAGTTAATAGTGAGAAACACAGGCAGCAATGACAGTCTGCCATTGTCTAGATTTTCGTTTTGTTGTGTCTGAAGCACCTGAGGTATCCCTGGAAATAGGAACATAAAGTAATCATTTCTAGGAGTTATCATTCATGTGCATAATATCTCAAAACAAGACTCAATGACTAGGCAGTAGTAAACTGAGTCAGCTATATGAAGATGTAAAAATGTAAATGTTGTTATCTGGATACTTGATGAGCTGTAGTGGTGTTGTGCCTGATGCATGCATGTTAGTTTGTGTGTTTCAGTGAGCAGCTCGTGTCCCCTGGTGACCCTCGTAACGCTGTTGCCATCACAGTCTCTCCCGGGACGTTTCTCCGCCTCGACGTCCCAACATGCCCACAGAGCTTCACACGTGGGAAACATACAGCAGAAACCGACCGGCTCAGCATTCACGCACGTTACAGATACAGTGACCTTCCCCCGTTGGATCACCCGGTTTCCGTGGCGACAGTCGTTTTTTTTCGCCTGTCGAGGTGTGAAAACTATTAACGGCAAGGAGTCAAAAGGAGGGAAAGTATAAAAGGTGTCAGGAGGGAATGACAGGAGGAAAATGGGATAGTCCAAAATATAAAATAAAAATGAGAGCTCAGAGTGAGGCTGGGGAGGACAAAGGGGAAATAGAAGAATGTCAAGTGAAGTGGAGTTTTTCAAAAAAGAAAAGTGCTTCAGTGTGACTAATTGGGGGGGGGGGGGGGGGGGGGACAGGGCAGTAACAGAGAGTTAGAGGTGTTATTCCTGCTGGGGCCACTCATAGTCAGAAAGAGTCAAAGATGAACGTGTCTCACCAGATTGTGTAAAGACTATTTAAAGTCGGGTCACGCTCTGCAGCACGGCCTTTTAATTCAACCTATTGGTGTGAGACTGTTCTAAAGAGATGCAGTAAGGTTCCCTGAGCACCACAGGGGCTGCTGACAGCACACGGTGCGGTAAAGATACTGTGAAGATATATGAACTGTGTTAAGAAAAACGCATTTGACTTTAATTGTATTCATTGATTTACTTTGTGTATTTCAATATGTGTTTACTCCTGGCTGTGATTCATGTTTGTTATTAAATTGATCCATGGAGAATTTGAAAAGAGGTGAAAATGGTAGGAATGTTTTTGCAGTATGGATGTCAGTTTTGGTTAATTTTGCTTTCGATAGACTGAGAAAAAAGAAGTGAAATACAAGAAGCGCTTCCCTTTCACTCTGGCACTCCACTGACTCAGCTTTGGCGCCGCATTTTAGAGCGCTACATCCATTTGGAAGGTGCTGAAATTTTAATGTTGTTGTGTGGTAAATGTCTTGCCGTCTGCTTTCTGTTTATTGACGCATTTCGATCATTAAGGGTGCTCCGATCGATCAGCCACAGATCGTTATCGGCTGATATCCGTTGTAAATAACTTGATGGTGGTCTTTATAAAAGGCCGATCAGAAGAGCCGATCAGACGACGAATCGATTCTTAATTGAAACGTTTTAAATACTCATTTGCCTGCTTCCTCTCAGGCTCTGTAATTCCCTCGGAGAGCGACGCAGCTGGACACACACACACGTGCGTGCCCAGTGGCACCGTGCCCGATATGTGTGTGTGCCCAGCTGTTTCACACACACACACACACACAACGCCGAGCTCACCACGGTGCATCATGTCTGAACGTCATTTAACATGGGCGCCAAAGCTGCTTTTTGGCACCCATGTTGAATTAACATATAGACCGTAAATTAATCTGTAGACCAGCATGCCTAACTGCTCAAAGATATTCTCTGTGGTTCACCGATGGTGTGAGCTAGGGAGCTAGGTTAGCTAATTTATCTTCAGCTTTTAGAGCCACGACTCTGAGTCCGCCTTCTCGTGATTTGTGGAAAATAGGCGGGCCGGAGGAGGATTGTTAACATTAAATGATAGTATTACCGAGCTAGAGCACATCCAGGCTGTCTAAATTAGCTCATACCAGCTAATACTGCATGATACATTCACCGCTCTTTAGACAACGGGGCAAAATGTCCCTCCTTCATTCTGTATGCATTGTCAGCTCTTTATATACAGTACAAAAAAAACATCAAAATACCTTACTGGCTGAAACAACAGGCCCGAAAAAAGGAAGAGATCAAAGAAAAACGTGGCAGTCGAGAGCTGAACACTGGTGTGGCCGTGGATGGAACGACTTTGGGATAATGCCAAAGTTGCTGATTTTTTTGTTGGATTGGTAATTAATCAATTAATCACTTTTAACTAATTAACCAAATTAATCTATTTTTTATTGAGTCGTAACAATGAGATGTGTGGTTTCGTTACTCCTTCACAGCAAATGTGAGTCCGTACAAACTGTACATCAATATGCATGTAAGAATGTGTGTTAGTTCCCTCATATGGGAATTTACATACTGCATGCACACACTTCTAGATGTGTTCATAAGTATACTGTGTATGTGCCTCAGTGTGTGTGTGTGTGTGTGTGTGTGTGTATGTGTGTGTGTGTGTGTGTGTTCATCTCCACTGAGCTGTCAGTGCATCTGGAGGCTTTCAAATAGGATTTCTGCTGCTTGGCGGAGGTTTATGCCGGCGCCAGGGCTTTTGATTCGCCGCTCACTCACGGACAGCAATGCATGACAGACTGCTTCCTCTACGGCAGAGAGGGAGAGGGGGAGAGAGGGGGAGAGAGGGGGAGAGAGGGAGAGAGAGGGAGGGAGAGAGGGAGAGAGAGAGATAGAGAGGGAGAGAGGGAAAGAGAGGGAGAGAGAGAGGGGAGAGACAAACTGAAGAGGAGCAGATGGAGAAAGTGAGAGGCAGACATAAAGGAAGACAACGTGGATAAAAGGGAGAGGAGGAGGAAGGAGAGAAATATAAACCTAAAATGCCAAGAATGAGGGGATGAAGGGAAAGACGGCGGATGATGGACAAAAAGAAAAAGAAGTCTCTGTTGTGACTTTGGCGAAGACGGAGAAAAGGATATTTCCAACACTGCTTGTAAAATGCTTTGCCCACATTTCAGCGAAGTTGAGAGGTGATTACCTTCACCACTTAAAAATGAAACTTAATTGCATGTCAGGATTCAGGCAATCGCTTTGAATTCTCACTGGCAGCAACAACCCGCTAATGACTAATATAAGCTATTTGCGACTGCTTTTAAGGTCTGCAGTATGATTCCACCTAAGCCAGTGTTTCTGCATCTCAATTAGGATTACTGTTATTGGTAGGAGGCTTCCAGTCGGTTCAAACCGTGTGAAAGGTTGCCAATAATAATTTGCAGTTGAACAGACACAGCTCTTTTTTTGGAACTGTAATACATTTGACTTAATTTCGGCTGGGGGAGCTATCCTGCAGCTGTTGAGGTTGGGGCTTCCTCAGGAGCCGTTTAGTCAGTAACTTACCATATGATGACGTTTTGTGGAAAATCTCGACCAAATAAAATGGTAAAGGCTTCGTTTCTGTTGTAGCACATCACAGAGAGACATTGTTGGGAGGAGAGATCGTGGTTTGGTTAAATACGGAAAAAATGAACTCTTCAACGCCCTTTTAAATAAAGTTTATTCATCTATTTTTACATAAAGTTTGTTCTTTAAAAATGACATAAAGGGGCAGCAGTTGGCACTCGAGAAAGGCGAGAGACAATGGAGCGGTGATGAGCTGACACCAGCCACTGTGTTTATCTCAGTTCTACGTGTCGTCTGAATTACGATCATTATGCTCCGTCTGCCGTGAGGAAAGTATACCCTCTCGTTTAGGTCGATGCGGTCGTGTCCGTCATTAAAGAGGAAACCTTCATTGTTTTCGGTCCTTATTAGCGACTGCTTCAATTCCTTCTCGAGAGGGAAACTGCCATAAGGATGTCTGATATATTACGTCGTATAAGCGAGAAATGTAAGAGGTAATTACCAAAGTGTCATTCCTGTAACCTGTGTCATTAGCAATATTATTTTCATCATTATTATCAGCAGGACTGCTATCAGGAAAAGACAAGCCGGCATTGGAGCCACACACACACACACACTCTTGAACATTATGGTGAACACCCTGTGGACATTCATGATGACTGATTTATACCTCCTGCTTTTGTGTGTCTGGTGTTATTATTTTGCTACAGGAGCGTTCAAATCAACCTAATCAAAATGCTTTGTCCTATTTTACGTACCGTTGTGTTATTGTTCGGTGATTAGCGTTCTCTCTATTTTTAGCCGTTAAGATGAACCTTAACATCTCCGTGGTGCAACCAAACATCGACACAGCTTTCGTATATCAAACCAGCTATGTTTCAACATATCGCTAAGCGTGGACTTTGCACCCAAGCTTTGAGAGAAAACGTATGTTTGGCTGGTTCAATAGCTTACTGGTAATGATGATTATATTGCTTTTTTTTTTGCAGTTTTGTGTGACCTACAACTGAGAGGGTTAATTAGCCGTGATGAAGTAATGCAATAGCTCAAAAGGGAAATGGGCTGGAACGTTCTCCGTGTCAGACCTCAGCGGTGGAGATCGCATGCTGCTGTCTGCGGTCCCATCGTTGTACATCCGTCTGTATCCGTGTACCTGTCGATCACCTCTACCTTGTTTCACCACTCGCTCCCTTTTTGTCTCTGCCTTCTCCTGATTCCTTCTCTCACTTCCTCTCTCTTGCTGTCGCCGTCTCTTGTCAGTGTCTCTACTGTTTTCTCGCACTCTAACACCTTTTTTCTCGTAGACTTTTTTCATTCATTCACACGTCGGATTGGGATGGAGAAGTCACAGCGCAAATCAAGGAGTGAGAGAGAGAAAAGGAACACTGTGACTGACAACAAGACATATCACTAACTTCACAAACAGGATTATTTTCAAATACAAATAATATACTATAGTCACACTCTCTCGGAAATTACATTCACATACTAATAGTTTGGAATGGCAATAACGTTTTGAAAGACGTTGTGTTATTTTTATGTTTTTAATAAATCAACCTATGAAGCCGCAAAAATGTTCAATGAAAATGGGTTTCATTTGGTTTTCCCTAAGCAATTAAAATATAATTTAGGTTGAGGAAAGAACGTGTTTTTGAAAAAAGAGAAAAACAAAGAGCGTCAGTTGTTTGAGAAAATGGAATCAATACACTTGTGTTTTGGGAGCAAAAGGAGGAAATCAGGTGACATTATTATTGAGCGGTAAAGTCCGAGGACTTGTTCCATACCAAAGGTTATCGACGTTGGTTTCATTTAAATGTTCCTTCACCTTGAATACGTGATTATTGTTGTAATCAGAATGAAGAAGATGCTTTAACCTTAACCAAGTACTAATTTTAATCCAGACCACAATGTTTCCCTCACCACATGTTTTCTGTGCCCAAATCGCCAAATCAGACCAGGGGCATAAGATGGGATCCCCCACTTCCTACCTCCCTACTTCAGGCACCCTCATCTTCATCTCAGCCTTCATTTTGATCTCAACTACACATCTGTAAGGTTTGGTGGCTGCATCTTGTACGGTTAGATCGATCCACAGACAGAAATGCAAAAACCTGGCAAAGTACTCAAAACCACTTCTGTGGTAGTTCCAGCTACAGTAGGTGTCTCGAGGACCACATTCTGCCATGATGACACACACACACACACACACACACACACACACAGACTCACAAGGTGGAAATCATACCAGCCACTTGCAGTCAGGGCTGGTAATGACAGCATTGTGATGATAATGATGATAATATAAATGCAAAACCTTAAAGTGGTCACGTCTATTACTGAACACAATGAAGTCGCACACACTGGCATGAATAGTGTGTGTGTGTGTGTGTGTGAGACAGGCAGGAGGGAAGATTTGAGAGGAGGGAACAGAAAAGCACAGTCTGCAGTTTTCTCGGGAAACTAATTAATCTAGCACACCGGCAGACACACATTTCTATTAGCAGCCCTACGTGCATGCAGAGTCGAAAATGTTCGCGCAGTCTGTTGAACAACAAACAGGTTGGGAGGAAGACGTGCTGCCACACGGCTTAGATGAAATATATAACGGCATGAAATAAAACGGTTTTATAGAGATAGATGCATGGTAGCAACACCAAGTTGGTGTCAACTGCAAGAAGTATCACCAAACATTCATAAACGTTGCTATATTGTTCATTGGCATTAACTCTACACCTGCTCCTAGGAAATGACACAGCTGCCCTGACCGGAGGTTTAATCAACCTATGTATACCAAAGCGCCCCAATTGTTGTCTATTTTACCACTTTCATTCCATTTTACTGCATATCCGTTTAACTGCTACAATACAAACCTCATAAAACGTTTTACATTTGCAGTTTGAGTTAGTGTGTGGTACACAGGAAGTGATGTGGCTGAAGTTTGTGAAAACAGAAAATATTGCTTTTGTGCACTAAAAAGCACTATTGGTTTGGGATTATTTAATTAGCTTGTATGTGTTTTTAATGAAGAAGTAATGAATAAAAACATTTTAGTGCACAATGTGTAGAGTAGCAACGGTTGAATTCCAAACCTTGTAATAACCATTTACAATTGTTTCTTTTCTCATATCAGCCTACTTGTTACTTTGTTGTCGTGAGAAAGTCAGAGTCAGAGTTTCCGTTTCCACTGCTCTGCCCGCTGAAGGCACTTTGGATAAAAGCCTCTTCAAAATGGCATGCATTAAATTCCCTTCACTAATGGCTTATGAAGTCACTTTTATCAACATATTTGCATCAAGGTTCACACTATGCATGTTGCTCTGTAGCTGATCTCAGGAGTGAACACACTCAAAGAGTTGTAGTTCATGTTGCATTCATGTAACATTGGGCTGAAGCAAAGAGAAAGGTAGTAGAGGGGGAAACTAACTATATGACGCTAGTTGGCCTGTTGGACCTTCCAATTTCTTAAAATGCCTCTGTAACTTAGGTATATATTACTGTAAATGCATTCATTTACATTGGATTATTAGCTATCATTAGTTTCTGCTGTTGTTCTAACTCCAGCTGTGTGACTGTAGAGCGGGCGGTCTTATTGGACACCTGTGGTGCACAAAACATTTAAAGGCCACGGGTTGATTGCTGAAATTGTTTTCACCATTCTAGAACATCTGGAAAAGGTGACAACCCCCTCAGCGTTCCAGGCATCATTTTCACGGGCCAGCATTCAGACATGAACCTCCAAAGCATCAGCATCCATTCCAGGTGTACTTTTTCAAGGGTTGAATAACGCATATAAATGAATTGCAAATAGACGCCGCGTGGGTTGTTTCTATATCCCTTATCCATATTCATGAGAGCTGCAACACTCGGGGGTTCATCCTTTTAAGGTGCTACACAGACAACGCCAGCACACATGAATACATGAAATGAAAACAGGTTCATCTGGTTCATTCCAAGATGCTACTTATCCATAGAACGAAAAATGATACCTGTAATTTTGCAGTAGACGTTTCTAAAACACAGATGATTCTAAGTATTTTTTAAATAAAACGACTCAATACTTTAACTGCTAATGTGCTTAATGTGCTGATGGAAATGGTCCTGAAAGGACAGTGACAACATTTTCTTAAACACCATAGAATCCAGCTGATGATCTGGACTGTAAAGAGACGAAGGGTCTACAACCACGTGAGGCTGTACTCGGGCGCTTTGCCCTAAATGCTAATGCCAGCATGCGACCATAATCACAATAACAATGCTAACATGTAAGCAAGTATAATGTTTATACCATGTTCACCATACTACTTTAGCATTTGCTAATTAGAAAAAAAGCGAAAGGTATCAGCGGAGGTTGATGGGAATACGGTTATTTTTTGTAGATATTTGTACCAAGTTTCAATCCATCCTAGTTTCGCTCAAAACCACAAATGTGAGCCTCAAGGTGGCGAAAAATGAGGGGATCAGGTGAGTCAGTAGGATTCGTCCTCTCTGCACCATTGATAACTGGACCAAACGTCATGGCAATGCATCCAGTAGATGTTCTCAGTCTGGACCAAAGCAGCGGCCTGAACCACTGACAGACCAACGTTGGCGTCTCTAGAGCTGCTAGCGCGGCTAAAAACCTTGTCTACGCGAATATGTGCAGTTTGGAGATGGATTCTTTTTAAAGACTTTTCCTCCAATAAAAGTGACATGTTTAGAGGGCAATAAAGATCCAACTTGGATTAAAATGACAGAATGTGTGATTGAGAGTCAATCTGTGCAGGCGATACTCGTTAAATCAATGATTATTTCCCTACATGTGATGTGTGTTACTATGCTCCTTCTGAATGTTCAGACGTTTTCAACTCTACTATATCTGCCTATATTTTTGTATTTTCATGGCTGGATCACTAAATCAACTTTATAAACTGTCAAGCCAATTTGACATAGTGGCAAAACCTTTTTCCCAAAGACATACATTTACATACATACATACATAGACGTTTGTGAATCAGCAGATCATTTTTTTGAGGTAAACAACTCCCCAGTACGAACACTGTGGCCCCAACACTGTATTCAGTTCTCTTTTTACATCCATGGATCAGACAAATACAATAATGTAAAGCCCTATTATATGATCACACATCATTATGTCACAAAGGTCAATTAATACCCTGAAAGCCACGTTTCCTAAATGCCACCCTTCCTGAATCAGATACATCAACTACAATCTATCTGATCCTCTTCTTTTGGCCTTCTAATTGGTGTCACTCTCCTGATTTGCTCTTCTAAATGTTATCTGATGCAGGAGGCGTCAGAACGTAACAAGATATGGAGCTGGCGGTGCTTATTAGATTACCAGGACAGAGAGTGCCATCGATTAAATACAATAATGATCTGTCATTCTAGTGGTAGACCCTCAACATACAACTGGACAGGAGCTGGACATTTTGTGTCATGTGCTGTTAAGATCAAGAACCGACTTTTTATTTATTTTATTTTTAGAGATTTTGATTTTATTCAATCAAGTTTTGTTTAAAACATGAAGAAGAAATTTAATTTTGATGGCATGAGGGGATGACATGTGTGGCTTTGTGCTTGTTAAATAGTCTTAATGAAAGATACCTGACCCATTTATACTGTATACAATAGTTTCTTTGGCTTGCCTGGATAAAGTCTGCTAAATGTTACGTGATGCAAATGGAGTCAGAGCGTAGTACGGCGGATATGGAGCCTGGCACTGCTTATTAGATTACCAGGACATGCAGTACATTGATTAGCTGTGATAATAATGGATAATGTTCAGTTTAATGAAGTTTTAATCCATAGCTGCAGACGCAACAAGGCGTGAGCCCTGCCCAACTGAGCTGAGGGAAGGGGAAAGTTTGTGACATTTAAAATTAAGTTTTTAAATATGTTTAAATATGTATGGAGTTTTGTGGTCATAGAGGTTTTAAAATATCAGGACTGTACATCTTATATGCACATTTCCTATGACATTTCGAGCCACCGCTGTGAACGAGAACTTGTGAAATTGTCTGTGTGGGTGTCCTCTGAAGTGAACAGGCATGCGTAGGCATAATAATGTGTATTAATCTCACACAGCCGCGAGGCTAAGTCACCTTAATGTTAACGGCATCAGAGAGCAACAAGGTTTTGCAGGGTGGTGCTGTTTATTAGATTATCAGGATTAAGAGAACATTGTTTAGCAGGGACAATAATGGAGAAGATAGTGAATGTTAATAGGAATAGAGAGCTAATCCATAATTCATGGGAACAAAAACAATGGCGGGGCCAGTGTATTAATCTGTACAAGATGGTGGAGTCGAGAGTCAAATGCAGCAGAGCTTTGTGTGCCATGCACAGTACCCAAAAATCATGAATTAAGTCTTTTTCAACCCTCCTCCTATACGATTATGTGCGACAGGAACAGAGAGTGTTGTAGGCGAGGGTTGGATGTGATGCTGTTGTGTTGCATTTCATGTTATGTATTCCATTTAGCTCTGCAGGAAATCCCTGTGGGTTCCTTCAATTAATCAACATACCAATTTATTGCTCAGGCTGCTTGCATGAATTATGCTGAGCCAAGTGAGGGTAACTGTATGTGTGACTGTGTGTGTGTGTGTGTGTGTGTGTGTGTGTGTGTGTGTGTTAATCTATCACAAGCAAAGTCAAATCTCTAACTCAGAGGCTTATCAACTCCTCCCTCCCTCCACTTCATTAGCATTATCCACCATTATTAACCTGTAGTACTCTCTCTCTCACACACACACACACACACACACACACACACACACACACACACACACACACACACACACACACACACACAGATCAAAACTCGGTCTTAAAGATGATCCCACATGAGCCAGACATAAGCTGCCTTACTGTACATACAGTAGAGGTTTTTTGAACTCACAACCAGTAAAACCGTCGTGACATGCTGTGCTGAGAATGACTTGTGTTCAAATTGACTGCTAACTTTTTAAAGTTTTCTGGAAACTGACATCCTGCGTCTCCTGCATGCTCAGGTAACACATTGGCACTGTGTTTAAATGTCACTGCTGTGACCAAATCAAGCGCTCCTGTTTGACCGGTCAGCCTTTTCTCACTCCCAGGGTGTCAAATACCGCCGATTGGCCGGTGGCCCGAGGTGTCTTGATAAGAACACACACGGCACCCTTAAGCGTATGAGACTTATCGTGCTTTCAACTAACTCCGATTTATAAACCCATCTGATTCATTATTAGACGCTCAGAGCAACGGACTTGATATTGAGAGCGAGAAAAAGTTGAAATCCCTCTTAAAGAGACACTGTGTCAGAGAGCGTGGGATGCAACTCTATTGTTATATTAGATGCACCAGTTTGTGTTGAATCTGCAAAATACAAACAGCACTTCTAATTACCAGCACCGTACATCAGCGTTGTTGTGAGTCTTTTACTGTCGTTTGGCAGTGGATGCTAATGTGTTAGCATGGGCCATCGGCGGGAATGAGGTACACATGGACGATTCAGGTGCCAATGTTCTCCCCCACAAAAGCAAATGAAAAATGAGACACAACAACAACCGCAGTTGTTTGTTTAATCGTGCTGTCTGCCAATGATATGGCCCTGGACCTGACATCAGTGGGAATTAATGTGTGCCAGCATGGCTAATATAATAGACGTGGCCTCGTGCTTCTGGTTCTGTTTGCCGTCTAAAGTCTTACCCGTCTGCCCAGGGAGGCTGAGATTTGATATTTGTCACCATGACGCTGACACCGGGGGTGATAGTTTGAACCCGTCACCAAAGGGTGAAGCGTCAACCTCTTCTCAATCAAAGAGGGCCTCCTAACCTCCTCTCTCCTCTTCATCTCTCCAGCCATCTCTGAATAACTTCTCTCTCTGAGTGCCAAAAACTGTGGTGTTTGACTTCCTGTCTTCACATCACACCTGTGAGGAGTACAATGAACTCACACACACACACACACACACACGCTGTCACGACCCGTGTGTCTTGCCTCAGCACATTAATAGAGATTCTGTCAGGGCCTCAGGGAGGAATTACTGCCACTTGCTGAGCAGCCCTTACACTCACTGTCTATCACAAATACAGACAAAGACCTACAGTACAAAGCCACACACACACACACACACACACACACAACTTCTATGGTTTCTATTGCTCTCATTCCTCTACTCATTCATGCATTTCTAAATATTTACCCATTAAATTACATTCATAAATGGATAAATAGTCCAACCTTGCCGTTATAATTTTCTCACATTTCACAAAGAAATGAGAAGATTTTTCAGAGGGAACAGATATTTTTTTAACTGATTTCTCTCTCTCTCGGTTTTCAGACTCAAACTTCAGTTACATGCTTTTGGAATAAACGTCCCCTTGTTGTTTATCATCGTAAACTGAAACATTAATCAACTGTGGCTCCAGTCCGCCTCCAGGATTAAATTATATTCATACCCAAATGCTTAGTCCCTCACTATAAATCAACATTATTTTCATTATTGATTCCATTTATGCCGCAAGTAAACTACAACAATCTTCCCTTGTTGCACTAATTTACAGTGGCAAAGTAAGGACAGGCATGAGAAAAAAAGGAACATGTCAAACCGTTCCGCACACAAACACACACAGATGAACACAAACACACACAGATGAACACACTCATGCATCTCCTTGTCAGACATGACCTACCTCAGTGAGGTGTGGGTTAGGGTTGAATCCACACTGGTTACAGACGGTGGACTTGCACTGGGTGCAGGTGTTGTAGTTGGGTACAGCCGGTGGGTTGGACAGCTCTGTGGTGGTGCACACCGGGCACAGTTTGCTGCTCGGCATCGGTGCGATCTGCGGCACCGAGTAGGGCGAGGTGGGCGTCACGCCGCGATCGGGAGACGCAGAGGGAGACCGGCCTGTCCTGGAGCCGCCCGAACCGCTGAAGTCGACTTGGAGGTTTCGACGGGAGTTGTGCTGACCAGGACTTGGATGACCCCCGTGGCCTACCATGCCGGACCCCGCTGGACCGTGACCCATCCCGTGGCCGGACCCTGGGCCATGCCCCATGCCGGGCCCCTGGCTTGACTGCATATGTCGGGGGGAGGTCGGAGTCTCGTGAGTGGCCAGGCGGTAGGGCTCGCCAGCCCTGGACCCTACTCCTCCACCTCCGCCCATTCCTACTCCCATCCCTCCCATACCTCCTCCTCCCTTCCCTCCTACTCCCATACCTCCTCCTCCAATTACTCCCATTCCTCCTCCTCCCATTCCTCCTCCTCCTCCTCCGTGGCCTCCTTGCTGCATGCCGAGCTTGGGGCTACCCATCGGACCCATCGGACCCCTGCAAGAGAGGGACAAAGAAAGTCCTTACAACACTGAAAAAAAACATTACAACAGTTTGACTATTTAATATTGTTCGCAAGATCCTTATATCATCAAAAGTAACCAGGACATTGTTTGAAAAAGAGATGTTGTGAGTGAAATTAGTTAGATTAATATCATGTATGTAGCTATCAACTGCACACATTTCTTCTAGAAATGAGAAGCCTGTTGAAGTCAAACAATTCTGTCATATTTTCCCAAAAATGTGGAGTTGCCACCATTGTTATTGTAGACCTTATTATATGCAAGAATGGAAAGCTAGACAGATGTATCGCTTGAGACATAGAACCTAAATGTTTTAACCACTGTCAATTTATTTTGGCAAGTAAACAAACTCTAATGAAACCTTTCTGACTTTCAAAACAGTTTGTGTGGATGTTATTTCAAAATGTTTCAAATTCATTGCTGAATGCAATTACGCTATAATATTGATATGCTTCTGCTGCGGGAGCAGAGTGAATGTAATAAGCGCCGTTGGTTGATGCCACCCCAATATTAAATGAGAAAAATATCTTACTTTATTGAATGCATTATTGTAAATGAATAAGCACTACAGGAGAAGTCAGCCTGGTAATTGTCACTGTATTCTAACACATTCAATTATCTTCTCATTGCCAGAGAACCAGCAGCAGGAACAACATTTAAAAACCAGCTAAAATAATTACTGATTCATTCACTGGTAGCTTCTGAAAGCCATGAAAAGACCACAGGCATCAACAAATTAAAATGGAAAATAACAGGCTGCGGCAAGACCGACCACGCACACACACACACACACACAAACCCATTTCTACTGTGTGTCAAAGGCGACATGAACACACACACACTTCAGGCAGAAAATAAGACACATCCACGCACACCTAGACAATGTTCCCTGAGCGCACACTTCAAGCAGGAGGCGCAAACAAACAATTGAAGGGGAAGCAAATCGTATGCTCCTGCTACTTTTCAGAGGTAAGTAAAGAAAGTATTGGGAGATGTTTCAAACAACAGAGCATGTCTGACATGACACTGGGTTAGTCACATGATTGACAGAGGTTTTCAAATGCCTGTCAACTGCAACTCCAACACTCAATCCTGCCAAATGTTCAGGAAAGGTGGCGCCTTTCTATCTTGGTCAGCAGGTTGGTCGAGGACAGGTGTGTTGCAGGAATCACAGCCATTGTTGCGTTTACTTATTACCGCGCATCTATGTGTGTATGTGTAGAGGTCCTGCGCATGCAATTCAAACAGCCGCGCACGGATATCACTTTTACGAGCGCTTTTTTTACGGCCAAACTTATTGACTTTACTAGTGTTGTGCAGTAGTGTATCTCATGTACAGTATCATGTACTGACACGCATTTATACCAAAACGGGATCGGATGTTTCTCTTATATTCCACGATGAAATAGGTCAATTAAGTGCCTCATATGAGTATTTCTGATCTGCCTGGTTACATTAAGGCAACCAACACTACCTGGTTAAGGTAAGAGAAAGATCACCTCCAGTACGTGGTTGAAAGAACTACAGTCTCCAGTGTTGAAGTCACACATAGGCCATGGGGATGATAGTCACTATTCTATTGTACTCTATTGTCTGTGCTGACATTGATTGAATGAGTAGGCTCGGTGTATTACCAACTTTAAATGGGTAGTGCACACCGAAAATTGGAAATGTTGATTTACTGTCCTCCAGTGTCACAATGTTCCAGATTGCCTCTCCTTTCACTAAAAGATATTCTTCTTGCGGACAGACTACTTTTTCTATTCTTTCTCCTTCGTAATCTTTCTCTCTATAAACTTTTTTTTTCTCCATCACAGCCCCCTCTCTTTGCTCTCTTCATTGCCTCTCTGACTCTCTATTATCTTTTCAGTCGGCACTGACCATGGCCTCGCTCCCCCCAATGTTCTCTTTTTTTTCTTTTGTTGAATCTCACCTTTTTCATTATTTCTATTTACGCTCTCGAAAGGGAAGTGGACCTCAGGCGACCCTACATGGTTGTCTTGTTGTTTTTTGAACCCGGTCACAGAAACGCTCTTGTTGGTGCAAATTTTTCGGTTGCAAAAGTTTACAACAGTTGGTTTGTGGGACGGGAGTGATGTTTCCATGATGGTTTTACTGACGGCACAGTGCACACCAAAAAGTGTGTACCTTCTCCCAAAAAAAGAGTCACAAAGGTAGGCGACAGTACATATTTTCATACCAACACAGGGGGGCAAACAAATGAAAGACAGGGGTCGTGTGCAAAGTGTGAGTTGCTGTGTGGTTGAAGGGGAGAGGGGGTGACTCAACAAAAACCTCAAAGCTTCTCTGATTCACCCTGCGGAGACATTGAAGAAGACAGGATAAGAGACTTAAAGCTGACAGAAACTGATGATGGGGAAAGAAGGATGGAAGAGAAAGAGAGAGGCACTCACAGCAAAATTGGTTTTATATATTGCCGATTTCTTTGTGTCGAATACTCAATTCTGATTGGTCAATCACGGCATTCAACGTCTGTCATTTCTGTATCGCAGACCGCTGCTCTGAATGACAGACCGTACACAGCAAGAGGACTATTTTTTAGAGGAAGCAATATAATAAGCAAAATAATTTCCCAATCGATTAAATATATTTTTTTTATTAATATTTTGTGTCAAAGTATTGATTTCTTGGATAAGCAGCGAGAAAATGAAATGAACCCCGACAGGGTGAGCCAAACACCTAGTGTCAGTCGGTTGTTCTGTTGCTATAGCAACCTCTTTTTGGCACAGTTCTATTGCAGTTATCGTTTAAACTGACATTGTTACGTCTAGATTTTTGGGACATAAACCAATACTGACGAGCAGCTTCCATCTACTCCTCAAATGCTCTGGTTGAAACATTATCTGTTTTGGTTTGTAGCCGTTTAGTTTAACTGTGATTGTGGTTCATTTAGTTCTTCTATGACCTGTTTTGTACCAACCAAGATGGACCATTATGTCTGTGGATACTGTGTACACCATTTTAAGTAACTGTTAATATACTGTTGTGAAAACTGTTATATATTTGACTCAGTTCACTTTTAATTATTCAGACTAAGGAACTAGAAAACTATACAGTTTTCTTGTTCCTGTACTAATAATTTTGACCTTAACTATTGCTCATCTTTTTAAACATTTTTCTTATTTCACAGTGTGTTTAGTTTGCTACATATGCATGTGTATCTACTTGCATATCGACGGCAGAAGATTATACATGCATGCTTCTCTACATAGTCTAGATCCTTTTTGGCTAAATTCAAGAGGACATAAATAGTCTAATAGACAGACCCAGTCTCTATATCATACAGAAGCTGCATTGTGGGTGAGTCTTTTGACACATATGGAATGACATTTGGAAATAGTGTATCAAATGTGAACATTTTTATCCATAAAAAAAACATTTTTGGCAGATTGGCAGTTTAATTACAACAATGTAGGCTTTGGCTTTCAAAAGCTGATATTGGTCCAATCCAAATCAAAGCTGAAAAACCCACCTCCAATATTCAAGGTCACTCTGATCAATGTAAGACAGAGAGGAGTGTGAGAAAGAAATACCAAATGAATAGATACAAGAAAGAAAAATACGGAGGGAATGGGAGAGAAGAGGAAGACACAGAAATGAGAGCGCTGGGGATACTCGTTTTCATCTTCGGGAAGACACCATCGCTAATTATTGTGAGAAACTAAGGCTGATGTAGGCGACAACCCGAATAATAGGAACAATCCCTCTCTCTGTGTGTTTACACACTTCGCCTCTGCATTGCACTGGGGACATTTATCACTGTCGCAACCCAGCCTTTTAATGACCCAATACAAATGCTTGTTCAGTCAAAGTGATTTCACCCAGCCCCATTAAAACCCTCAATTTACTGTCTGATTGTGGAAGAGAGGGATAAAGCTGGCCTGCCAATCACGCGTAAGTGACAAAGACAAGGACAGACGATTAGAGAGGGGAGGTGACAGAAAGGGGGAAACGGGGTGAGGACGTTACATCGTCTTACTGTTCACTATGGTGGCCTTTTTTGGCCTTAAAGTTATCATTTAAGTGGCTACATTTTGAGATTAGATATTGTATATTGAATATCATGGAGCATTATACTGTAGCTCAGTATTTCTCAAACTGTGGGGCGCGTCCCTTTAGTGGGGTGCAGTGGCATTACAGGTGGGGCGCAGGGGGAAATGCAGATTTTTTTTATTTCAAGAACTTTATTGAGAACTTCGCATATTACAAAACTACAAAGTACACGGACATAAAACTAAGTCATTAATAAATACATGGTGAAATGCCTGTACTTTCGTGTAAATGTTTACGTTACGCCGTTAACAAGTTACGCTTGCACTAATTTAGTTTTGTTTTGCACAGGTTGCACGTTATTGTTGTTTTGAAAAGATATTCAGTGCAAAACAGGTTAATTGTAGCCACAATAAGCTATTTTTTGCCAAATATTAGTTATTTTTGGCACAGATAGAACTTTATTTGCATTGTTCTAACAAAGTGATTGCACATTGTATTTGTTTTTGTCTGATGGAGCAATCTGGTTTACTTGAAAGTGATTGCAATTTTCTTTATTCTATTATTTGAAAAAGCACAGATGGAGGAGTCACAAAATATTGTTATTTCAATAAAAGTTCAACATGGACCATTTTGTTACAATTTTGTTGGGGCGGTGGGGCATGAACATTTTTCTTCCTCCACAGTGGGGCGTGACAGAAAAAGTTTGAGAACCACTGCTGTAGCTGATGGGTTGACTATTGAACCCGTTTTGAAATGGTTGATGAGATCGGTTCCTGCACTGAGGAGCAAGGAGGACGGAGTGGGTTGCAGTCTGCTGCCTGACTGCAGTTTTTCATTTGCAATCCCACAAAATCCCCAGAGGAGGTGCTTTCAGTTTGTTATTGATGTTAGCCTAGCATCCTTGTCTTCCAGTTGATACGCAGAGCAAACAGAGGTTTGGGTAGGATTTACCTGATCTTGTTCCCCCCCCAGCCGGGTGCATTCCTTATCCCACCTCCCACCTGCAGTAAAACAAGTCTATTTAGGTTATTGGTGGACCCAAACTAAACATCTATTTCCTCGTCCTCCTCTATTCCTCCTCTATGCCTCCATGTCTTCCCACTCTGGGCTGTTGACAGAATTGCTTTTGTACGGCCCATTTATTTCCATCTGCCTCCTCTCTCTTTCTCCTTTCTCTCCACCTCGCCTCTCATAATTTTCTGTTCTCTCCCAGTCTCCTCTGTTTCTCTGTCTCCCTTTTTATTTCCTTTTCTTTACCCTCCATATCTCAGTTGTGCAGATGTAGTTTTGGGAGCACAGATTTGCTTACTAAACTTTAAAAAAAGGTTATTTTCCATTAATTCATGATCTTGGAAGGTCAGCAGACTAGCTAGCTACCAACAGAGGGTTAACTCGGCTAGTTTGAACTAGCTTTGACAAAATAATAGATACCGTAAAAGTTTGGTTAGCATATTGTTAACTCAATAAAGTGCCACGTTTTTGTTAGCTCCTAAAGACAAGCTAGGACGTTCTCTCTGCTTGTCTCAGTATTTCATTGACAGAAAGTGACGAAACGTGTTAGACAGGAAAACTGAAATGCTGCCTGCCTCATCCTCTCTCCCTCTTTTCTCTCCTCCCAGTCTCCTATTAGCCAATTGTTTTCCTCACCCCTTTCTTTCAAAACGTGTTATGCTACGAGTTAGCTAGCTAACTAGCCTGAATAAAACAAGAGCATTACCTACTTTGATTTCTCCAAAGATACAGGGACAGTTTGGCCTGCATGTTGTTGGGTTAATAAAGCGCTAGTCTGTGTTACATCAACTAACAGAACTAACAGTCTCTGGGTTTAAGATTTTTAGGCAGGGGAAATGTGGTGTATCCCTACTTCCACAGTCGCTCAGCTACGGTTAAGAGCTGTTGGTGGCGCTACAATCCCAGCATCCTCTTCCCTTCCGACCTGAAGCTGGTTGAAAGGACTGAGTCTCTTCCCTCTCTGCTAACCTTCAGAGACCTTCCCATGTGTCTCAGAAACGCAGAGTCACTCCTCAGCTCAGGGAAGAAACTCATCTTCTGAACACACGCATCAGGAGGTCACTTTCTGAATCATGTCTCGTATCTCCGCTCACTCGCACTGTTGTTACCTCTTTCCTAGTTCTTCCCTCGGTTGTCACATTAATATTTCCCCGGCTGTTGAGTTTCCTTTTGTTGAAGTGCTGGTAATGTGTGAGATGTTACTGAATGTTATAATGCCGCTGCCAGTGCTCCTCTATCAGTTGATTCAACACAACACAAGCACACTCTGTTAATGGCAGCTACTATGGGCACCGGGTCAACTGGGTACATGCAAACATACTGAATGCATGGACAAGTGTAGGCGCTGAATGCACATACATGTAAGCACATGCAGGCACACATTTTGCATATATTCTGAATGAAGTATAAAGCTTTATTGATCTCCATGGGGAAACTAGGCCCTTGCAGCAGCAATATACTGTATAGATGAAAAACTAGATTTATGGAAGTGGGAAACAGGAGCAGTAGAACTTGACAAAGAAAATATTCACAAATGCCCACGCAGACATATTCTCACTAGTGCCCGTCACTGTTTTAAGGAGTGAGTGGGTAGCTCAGCAAGCTATTTTCTGAGCGATAAGTTTGCTCTGTATAATAACACACCATGTATTTCCTGTTATTTTGCCATACGTAAGAAATAATTCAAGTACTTGTCATTCACAGGCTGTTTTTGTGGAGCTCTGAGGGCTGTAGTTTACTTTTTCAATCAAACCAAAGACTCCACCAGGTGATTCCACAGATTTACGCGAGAGGAAGAGGAAAAAATAAGTTAGCTGTAATTCGAACATCAGAGATTTGAAATTATAATCAGTAGATGAAAAGAAATAAAGTAAAATCACAATGCGCTAATATTGTGCAACGCATTATGACAGTATGTAAGCGCTTGGTAGAGATAAAGCTTTGTTATGCAATCAGGGAGTAACAGCACATCAGCACAGCTGTGCCATTCATTGTAATACTCGTGCTCGTTCACACCAACACACACACACACACACACACACACACACACACACACACAGACTTGGAGGCACAATGAGGTTTCATGCCACCATGTATGGTACACACAGTTATTCACACGGTAAACACACATACTGTACAGACAGCACGTGTACTGATGGCAGCTATTGAAAGGCAGTGCAGTGTAAGAGGCTTTGCTGAAAATTACTTTGTAACGATACCACATGGTGCTGAGTAAAGGCCACAAACACTGACCTGGATTTAAATAGAGACAAACTGACACCTACTCTTCTTAAATGACTCAACAATTAAAGAAGAGTATTGCGGATAGAAGAAACTGGCTGCAAAAAAAGGCTTTTTAATCTAATAGAATAGAATAGAAAAGAATGAAATAATGGACAGTGTCTTCAGCGTCACCACAGCTACGATATCATTTCTTATTAATATCACGTTCAGTGGGATGCAGCGTAGGCCCATCACACCAGGTGCTTGATGGTTGCGGTTTGATTCACAGCCAGAGAGGTTGGAGACTTGGAGCTGTGACGACCCCTCCCATCCACTAGGGGTCTGTGTCCTGTTTGCTGCCTTCTGTCGTTCAGGATGTTGATCGGCAGCTAACGAGCCCCACCTGAGCCTGCTGGAAATGGCCAGCTATAAAGATGCACCACCTGAACATGGCGAGGTGCCGACCCCTCCTCTCCGTGCCAGCTGCTTCATTTGATTGATTCTTTGGTTGTTTGTTTTAATTTAGTTTGGTTATTTGTTCGTTAAATAAATGTCTATTTATTACTTTTATCACTAGTCTTGTCTCCCTTATGTCGCAGCCTTTGAGCCAGGTCGTAACAGAGCACTAACTGTATTCTACGATACCCAGGTGCCTGTCTATGCACGCACACACGCACAAACTCTAGTTTGCAGCAGAATAGCCTGTCAGCCAGATGTCTAATGTACCTCTTCATCTATTTATGTCTTTAGCCCATATCTTCGTAACCTTCTGATGCGTTGTCAGCAGATGGCGGCTATAAATGACAACCACTGTTCTGTCATTTAAACGTTGTCTGTGTTCGTGTGGAAAGATTTTAGAAGATATGAGTTTGATATGTAGACATTGTCTCCTATGTGTATTGCTTGCCTTTTATTGATATATGCAGAGTGTGTACACTGTTTGTGTGTGTGTCTTTGTGGTTATTATCATGCATGTTCCTCTCTGTGCTGAATGTGACTCCAGCAGATGTGCTATTCCACATGAACAGTGGGATGACAACCACACACCTGTCTACATTTACCTCTCTGTGTGAGGAGAGGCTCACAGCGTTTTCAGCAGTTAGAGATGCCATCAACACCTCAGTGTGTAACGGAGTGTTGATGAACTATGCAAACACACACACACAGATGCCTGCATCTATAGCGGTGGCAATCACATACAATAGGCCTATATATATATATATATATATATATATATATAAATTCATAATAAAATAGATGTTTGAAAGTGTCTTGTTAGCTTATGGTCTCTCTGCCTCACTTACCTGCTGGGCGGCATGCCTACTAGCTGTTGACTTGCTTTCTATTGGCTAGTTTATTTCACTGAGCGACCATCTTGTTCACTCATTGTGTGACAAAGCTAACTTTGAGAGCTGGTTTCTTGGCTGACTGAGTGGCTGTCATTTCAACTGACAGTTGAGCTAGCTGGCCAGAAAAAAAAAGTGAGCCGACAACTCTGCTGGCTGACTTTCTAACAAGGTGAATTTCCTACAATGTGGCTGCAGGTGTCTGCCTTGCTGAATGGCTTGCCACTTTTCTGACCGGCTGGCAAAGTTGACTAAATATCCAACATTCTGCCACCTTAGTCATGATCTCTGCCTCTTCCCTTGTATTTTCTGTGTGTCTCCCTGTGTGGTGTGTGTGTGTGTGTGTGTGGGCTTCTCCTGCTCCTGAGCTCTGGCAGGTGGCACACCTGAGTCTCATCATCTAATCAACTGCTGCAGGATATCAACCCATGGCGTGCCTCACAGCGTTCACCGTTGCCATTCTCAGTCTCGTGCTGTCAGACCCAGCTCCTTGTTCCCGTCAAATCAGCCACAAGAAAGCTCACCCTCTGCTGTTATCTCCATTCTTAAAACCACGTTTTGTAATACACTTCTTAACCTGCTATCAAAGCTTATGTGCTGAGTTCTTGGTTCACTCAATACTGAACTTAACGACCTCACACGGGGACAGATAAAATGTCAAACTGTGCCTTCATTAAGAGACAATAGGCTCGCTCATAACTGTGGCATACAGCATGCTAGATCATTCTGAAGTAGAGGTCAGGGATGTTGGGAAATGACCTGTCCTCTAGAAATTACTTTTATATACAATTAATTTGCAACAGCCCAGGTTTTGATAGAAATGACCACCTGTCCACCAGTTGCAAGCAGCACACAGACACACTGCCAACTCTAGAAAAGTGTTGCCAGAGAGAATAATCCAAGCAGCAATTACATTTCTGTTACTGGCTGATGATTTACAGCACAGACTGGATGATTACTTTGCTACCATCTAAATGACGTCCTGCCTGTCTGAGAGAATGAGTGGCTACCTGACTGGCTGACTGACTGCAGGCACTGCCCCGGTCGGCTCAGACGCTGAAATGAAAGCAGCCAAATTCTGACAAATGGAGGCTGGTGTGGAAATGATCAAAGGAGAAAAAAAGCAGTGGGATGGAGGAGAGAGGAGAGGAGAGAGGGAAGCACTGCCCTGCTTAGCATGCTGCTCCACACTTGGAAACCTATCCTTCACCCTCTCTTTCTCCCCACATTTATATTTATGCCTGCAGACACACACACACACACACACACACACACACACACACACAAATGGAAATCCATTTCAAGGTGTTTCCCGTCCTACCTGCTCACTGAGTTCAATCTGACCCTAGGACATTAGGAATCAATATCTACCAATCTGAAGTCTCATCAGTGTTTGAGTTTACAGGTTGAATCGGTCTGTAAAACATTACTTTATGAAGCAATAAACACAAAGAACAGAAAATGATAGTAGATGTGAAAACGCTACTTCAATATTAAGATAGACAGCTGTCAGTCTCTTACATACAGTAGATGGTATATCATTTTGAACTTTTAAAACAGCTCTCGACCATCTCTTCTGCACTTTAATTGAAACTCCTATCAGCGGTGTGTCGCCTCAGGAGCAGAGGCGAATGAATGCAAATGCAACAGAAAAGAGCAAAAACCAAAGAGAGAGAGAGAGAGAGAGAGAGCGGTCGGTGCGAGTGTAAACACAGAGGAATAAAGAAGTGTGGAGACGCATGAACTGCTGCTGTCAGTTTGAACTGAATAGACTTAAACATTGAAGGTAAAATTGACGTGCAAATATATGCATTGAGAAGTGTGTGTGTGTGTGTGTGTGTGTGTGTGTGTGTGTGTGTGTGTGTGTGTGTGTGTGTGTGTGTGTGCAATGACGCAGGGTAAGGTTAGATTTTGTTCAATGTGGGATACAAAGCACCTTTACCTTCAGTAATTTCAGAGTGAATAGGGATGAGGGAGATTAAAATCACATCCTACAGATCTGATTGGATCAATCTTAACACGGGTGTGGTTTAGCGAATACCGACTGAAGGAGCTGTAGACTAGAGGACCGTTGGCCTCCACCAATACCTGCCTCGACCATGTTGTCAGATAAGGAGGATTACAGAGGAATTAGTAAATTAGAGTTCAATCCCACTCTTTTGAGAATTTGATTTTTAGTTTGATGCATCGACATGAAGTCTCTCTCATGTATGAGTATAACTGTACATTCTCCACGTTGAACACACCTGACTTTCTCCTTCTCTCTTTTCTGAGTCTGCCCTCGCCCTCCGTTGCCCAGTCTCCCCTCTCCTCTCTCCATCTACGATCCTTGTTTACAGAGCGGCTTGTTTCGCCTTAATAAGAGTCATTTCATAATGACTCTCATTAAGTGAACCAACAGGCCCACAAGGGGATCAACAGAAACAAAGGCAGCATTGTGTTGAGGGTAAGTCAGCAAAAAGCAGGAACCGACCTCACAAAAGTCAGAGATGCACCTGAGTAGAAGACCGACGATATACACGATTGAAGTCAAAATGTGGACGTGCAAGGGCAGAAGCACGAAGGAAAACTTAAGCCTTATTAACATTAAGAGAAGCATTAATAACCATAATATTAGATGAACTAACACTAGAACTTTGGGAGAGGCTTAAAACTTTGTGCTAAATATACTTTTACAGATGTCCTCTAAAAGCTTCACAGCTCCATTCATTATTTAAAACTGAACCAAGACAGAAAAGTCCAAAACCAGAACAGAAAAAACATATCATCTCAGCAGCTCACTGAAGATCACAAGGCAATATTAGTGGGTTTTACAATACCCGTAATTAATATATATATATATATATACGGATGAAAAACACTCACACACACACACACACACACACACACACACACACACACACACACACAGTGTATTCTTGGGCAGTTGAGTGTAGCAGGAGGTAAATCTTCCACCAGAGCTCTGAGAACTCTTCCCCCCGAGGGGAGAACTGACCACTGATCACTGAGTGTGTGTGTGTGTGTGTGTGTGTGTGTGTGTGTGTGTGTGTGTGTGTGTGTGTGTGTGTGTGTGTGTGTGTGTGTGTGTGTGAGTGTGTGTGAGTTTTTCTGCAGCACTGACAATGATAGTAGAGAGCTGAGCATGGTATCTTCTCCAGTCACATGTAGTTAGAAACAGGAAGTACTTTGCCAATAATTATCAATGCCAATAATCAATGGATCAGAATAAATTATACATCCTAGAAGATATAGCTCTAAAAAAATGATTACATATAGATCAGACAAACACAAATGTTCAAAGTGCTCCTCATTATGAAGCAAGTCCAACAGGTGATAGGGTGAATTGATACGATATGAAGTTTTTGCACTAATTTCAGCTACTTAATGTAATAACCATTAATTACTAATGTAATTATGTTTTCAGTAACTCTGGAAGTTGTCTTTCATGTAGTCATTTTGATGCTTAGTTGGCTGTTTCTATAGCAACCCAACCCTCATCCCATTTCCACTGCTCTCAGATTAAAATCCTAAAGGACACGTTTTTCTAAATGAATATTAATTTTTTCTGCACCTGACAGAAGTACATCTCTAATTCTCTCTTCACTTTGGAATAGTATTTCCCCCAACCAGCCATCTCTTTGCTCCACTAACAGCAGCAGCAGCAGGCTATTTCATGCTGCGTGTGTAATAAAAGGATTCATTTGTGCTGCTCACACTCAGAATAGGCAGTAAATGGGACAGAGGGATATAAATAGAGACTACCTCACTCCACACTTTATATTTCCTAAAAGAACAGATTGCTGCAAAAATGTCAGCGACCCACCAGACCTGTCTTGAAACACTGACCCCGTCTCCTTTACCGTGCGTTGCGGGTGTGACTTTTTGCTGTGTCACCAGCATTCATATACAGCCGCTGTGTCAATTAATACATTAAACTTACAAAGCTCCTCATAGAGCTGACCTCTTAATGTTGCTCACAAATAGCATTTCCCTTTAAAATGTATTAAAGTGGGTCTGAGGTCCACCGACCATACTCTCACAAACTCCTGTGGGAATTGAGGATGTAAATGCTGTTTTTCTCTTCTGTATCTGCTATTGACAACTAAAGCACGACTAAGGTGTGTTTGTTTTGAGCATGGAAGTTCGTGATGCTTGATTTTTGATGAATTATGTTTGAAAATCATTCCAATTTGAGGTTCCCTTATCAGGTGCCCTTCATCACCCGAATGGAACTGGCTCAGGTGTCATCGCTGTGTGTTTTACTAACTGGATGTCATCATAAACATGTGTAACAAGCAGCGTTTTCAGCCTTGGCTCTGTTTTTCTATCATTTTCCTAAGATTTAAAAAGTGTTTGGGCTTTTTTTTGTTGCAGTTAGTTGGCTGAATGTCTACAGTACAGTCCTAACAGGGCGGTGGATTAAATTAGAAAAATAAATAAATACGGAAACAGATGGGAAAAATTTGAGCCAGGCCGAAAATGGTGCCATTAGGCTTTAGGTTGTAGCCGTGAAGTATTTGCTGCTGATTTGATTTTATCACATTGCGAGCCAAGAGGCTCACAGCTGGCTCGCACACAAATGAGCGCTAAGCTAATTTCACTTGTGATCAGACTCGTTGGTTAAGGCTGACATTGATGAAGTGTGGTGTTTAATGCATGCACCTAGTGGTGTCAATCCCAGAATGCCAGGCGACCATGTCTGAAACAAGATCCCGGGTTTTAATTGGGCCGCGGAGGCCTGAAGGTCATGAAACTCAGTGAGCACACACACACACACACACACACACACACCTACACACACACACTTCTCACTACAGGGAGAATCTGATCAATAAGGGCAAGACTGGAGTTATGAGGTTGCCGTGTGACGGCGAGGATACGCAGCCTGTCCTTGGCAGAACACTACAGAACTGCTGAGCCACAATATGTCCTGCTGGATTTACCTCTCTCTCACTCTCTCACTCTCTCTCTCTCTCTCTCTCTCTCCTCCCTTTATTCTGCTCATTAACTGTCATACAGGACTGTCAAACAGAATCAGAGACACGCAGACAGACTGCTCAGTCAGCGAGGCCGTCAGAAACATGGAGGTGTTGTACCAAAAGTGAGCTGCAGGGCTCGCTGACAGCTGCTCACTTCGCAGCACAAACACGCCTTGCATTTGTCACTTGTAATTTCCGTTTTGTTTGATTCAAGGCCTTTGTTGTTAGGTAGGTAAGAGCAGTTTCTGTTGTTTTTGCATTCACCATGTATTCCTACGGTTGAAACCGTTGCATTGACCAACCATTGATCTGATTGATGATTGAAGGCGGTTGGGGTCTACGTTATAGTTTTGGAAAATGACTTCTCTCTAATTTGAAAATAAAAATGTTTTTTAAAGAACAATGAAAAATGGGACAACCTGTCTTCATCAGGTTGTTTTACATATTTAATTCCAAGAAAAGTTGTTAAATGAATTATCAATTGAGCCAGAATCCCACAGTGAATCACTTTAAACTGCCTTTTTCTCTGTGTAAAGTGTGAATTGTAGTTCCGGCTCACCGTTAGCGGTGCACACACACCAGAGTTTTTAGCTCAGTGATTGTATGTTTCTCACAGGGAGTCCTTGACTCCTCTACTGAAGCGTTTATGTCCACAGGCCTTTGACAATTTTTTATGAAAGAATCTAATATTTTTTTACACAGCTGCTAATTTTTACTAGATATGATTCAAACAGTGTTTTGTATCCATAAAGTCAGTAAATGTTGTGCATGTAAGCTACAAAATGAATGTGACTTTTACTTCTGGTACCCTGGACGTGGTTCAATTCTCTGTTAATACATACATAACACTGTCGATTACTCTAATCTGCTCTCAGATCAGACAGTGCCGATTAAACAAAATAACATTCTATAAGTACAATGTATGGTTTGTGGACTTTTGAATGCAAGTTCTATTTTATTGAGCAACTCAGTGGATTTTAGGAAAAAGACCATGAAAAGAGTTATTTCACACCTACTGAAAGCTGTAAAATATCTGTGACAGGTATACGTGCCGCTCTCACCGGGTGAGATATAGACCCACTGTACCGCTTCAGCTCGGAGCCTGAAAACCTCTTTGTCTTTTTGTGACAAACAATAAACTTAGCATTGGACCGACTCACAGCTGATATGGTAGGTTATGTCTCTCTGACATCCTACTTTCTCATATTGCTTCTGTACTTTCTTCCTCCAACTCTCTCTTCGGCTTCAGTTACTTACTTTACTGTGTATGAAAACTGTTGGTCTGAATGCTGCATCTTTCTGCGACATACGTTTCTAAAAAGTGGAGACTTTGAGAGTACGAGAGTTCTTTGTTCAGCTACGCTGGAACAGCTCGTTATAGGATTCATGTTCAAAATCAGACAAGTCTCCCCGATAACAGGAGCAGCAGCTGCAGCTCCTTTTGAAGCTTTTGGAGGAAAAAAAACTGCTCGCAAACCTTTGAACACATCAACTAAAGTGACCTAAATTCAAAAAAATCTCATTTTTCCCTAATTTCATGCTGATAACAAAAACATCCCATTTGAGTGTCTTTCGCTGTGCCAAACCCCCCCACTGAGTCCAAATGACTGCAGGAGCACAACTGTGCTGGAAATTAAACTGTGTCATCCAGAGGAAGCTGTCGCTCTACTCGCCTCCGTCAGCTAACAAACAAAACAAAATCTGCATGTTGTCACTGTCTTTTACTCACATAAAGTCTTTTATTTAGAATTTGTGTTCAAGAACAAGACAAGAGCTTCAAGAGTCTGTTGGGTGCTGACTGTCGTAGTTCCTTGTTTGGGATTCCAGCAAGAAAAACAACCCTTTTTATTCCATCCATCCTCTTTGAATAAACCACATTGAAGGGTGAAGCAGAGAGCAGTAAATCAGTGTAATGTTCCGTAGCAAGCAAATAGAAAAGGGTGAAACTTATTGGCTATGAAGAAATCACAATAAAGGAGGAAAAGGCTGAAACACAAACAGCGTACTGCCGTAGTTTGTTCCAGGTGGTGCTGTGTCTGTACTTCTCAGCTTTAACACACTCACACACAGTGCATGCACACACACACCGTAGTCAGCCACAGCATCAATACAGGTAACATTTACTGTCAGGTGGCGACAACATAATGAGAAAACTCTGGCGTGACCTTCGCTCGTGCGGTTGGGAGAAAATGGCAGAGCGCAGCATAATGTTCTCCGACAAAACAAGTGAAAGAGAGTCAGAGAGAAATGTATCCCGAGCTGAACGAAAACGAACCGCGAGTGTAGTGTGTCAGTCAGTATGGACAGAACAGCGTTGAGTAATCATAAATAATATACCTGATGTCTTTGAGCAAAGAAAGTCATAATTAGTCAAATTTAACATGTGGTTCATTTAGTTGGAAGAAAGAGAGAAATGTGTTGTCGTCTGTGGGACAGTAGTGTGATAGTAATGCTTTTCAGTCGCCTAAAGACACAGACTTGCCTCTTAATGGCCACAAGGGGGCAGATTGGCCAATAACAAGTGAATGAATGAATAAACAAATTGACTGACTTGACTGTATCAGCTAACCTCCATTCAAACACTCTGGAGTCTCTGAATGAATCAGTTACTCCGGGATAAATGAATATGGCTTATTGAAAACATATCTTTATTCATTATAATACAATTTGACACATTTTCATGCGAAACATATATCAGTCTGTGTTTGTTTTTGTTAGGCAGCGTGACCACTGCACCGACAGTATATTATGGTGAGGAATCACTTTTGAATTAAGAGCTGGTAAGCTATGAAAAGTGTGCAAAAAACGTAATTTAATGTCAATGATTGCTCAACATTGTCAGGAAGGAACCTCCATCATCGGCAGAGGACAACACTGGAGGAGTAACTTTTCCTATAATGACTCGTGTGCGTGTGTGTGTGTGTGTGTGTGTGTGTGTGTGTCTGCACTGTTCTGTGCTTCTGATGTTTAGTTTTGCATATTATGTGTAAGATAAGTATGTGTAACATCAATGTGTGTGATCTTTAACACAGGTGAAGTGAAGGCCATGCTGTCTTGTTTCAGACTCATATGTATCAGCTGATCTCCAATACAGTTTTTTTCTTTTTCTATGTCATTGAATGTAATTATTGAGTATTTCTGCTCAGTGCAGAACAATCATCCCTCTAGTATTCCTGCAAAGCGGCTCAGCTTTCATTCTAGTTATTATGAGAAGTGGCTTATTCGTTAATTGTTTTCCATGCCAGGTTTACATGGATAAAACCTCTTCCAACCAATCCTGCAATGTTGGATCGAAAACAGTAAATACAAGCCAAACGGGACACGGAGCACCTGTATCCAGGTAAATGCCGGGGCCGGCTGCTGTGTGTCAGTCTCTGTCTCGGTGTCTGGAGAGTTCCTTCTGACCAGAGCTGGCTTATTAATTGTCCCATTACGTCGGTTATCTGGCAGAGACGGAGGAGATGTGCAGTTTGGTTGTTGACCCTGCAGACCGTTCGCAGTGCGTCGGGTCACAGCTCGCCTCAGAGACGATCAATTTGTTAACACCAAGAGCTACACCCGGACAGGATCTCTTGGCAGGATGAGAGGACCCCTCAACCCAACAGTTGGATCACACGACACCGGAACGCTCCGTGTGAAACCAATAGTGATGAAATTCCTCCAGGGAGAGTGGAAATTCATGTAAAACAACACTTAAACTGAACCCTTTCCAAAGAATGACTAATATAAAGCTTCCATTTAATGCAAACCTCTGTCTGTCATTGGCAGGGGGAATATAGTCACATATACTATGTAGTGCTGTATGGGTCAGCAGGGAGGATGGAAATAAATTGCATTGCCTTTGTCAAATTGAGCTTTACAGTAACTGCCTGCCAAGCGTATCCCTTTGTGCAGGGAGAACTCGTTATTCTCGTCCCACTAGAACTCATAGTTAAAGCTCCTGCTGGACCCTGTGGTAGACACAGGACGAAGGTCTGAATCGCCCAAACTCGCAGCGTTGGCTGAGGCGGTTCAGGCAGCGCTGCACACTGCTCACTACATGAGGTCAGGGCCGACTACACTGGTGTTTGTTACAAATCCCTACTGAGCCCTGGAGGGGGACTGACAGCCAAAACCAGGAAGCCTTCGTAATCTGGACTTTTGATCCTTCATTCATAGAGATTTAAAAGGTGTGGCAAGTTCCAACATTTCTAAAAAAAAAAAAAAAAGCAAACCTACATTAACGTCTCATGCTGCAACCTTGGATCAAATAAACTTTACCTTTTTCAAACAAGCTTGTAAAGTGAAACCTACTATATGCAAACTGATTTGCACTCAAAGTTAAACGTCTACAAATCTTTTAGAGCTCTAATTTGCTGTATATTTATTAATTTGCAGTGCAGAATGATCATTTAGCCAACACAGAAGCCGTTCCTATGTGAGCAGTTCATGTTTTTCATGACAACTAAAAACAATTTGGAGTATTGTTCCTTCTGTAAATTGACTTACAAAAACCTGTTCGCTTTTGTGACTATTTTTCCCAGATGTAGCTTGCCAGCAAGCGAGCTATGCAGGAAGATGCCATGAATTAACCCTGCCCACACAGCTCTGATTGGTTTGTTATTTTTCCAACTAGTGGAGACATACTCTATGTCAAAGGGCACACCGCCAGACATATATGAGTCGCTAGGAGAATCAGAGATGTGGGATGCAGTTCAGAGGTCTGGAACCGGGGCGAGCTTCATATGTTGCTTCAGTCTCAGTTCTCGTGCAGGAGGTTTGTCATGACAGGATAGAGCGGTACTGGCCACCAGAATGGCAGAAAAGCACTTTGTGTATAACTGTAAATGTCACCATAATTGGTCTGAGTGAGGTTAGAAAAAGCCTTTTTCATGAGCTTGCTGCCTGTATTCTAGTATGCATTGCATTGGCTTTCTGCCCTTTGGGTAAAGACCATGCTCGTCTACCGAGACCAGGACAAATTCCAACATATTCACTTTGTGACTCCAGTCGTTTACGATCTCCTGGTTAAAGCAGCCAACAGATAATCCATTATCCACCACTGTCTTTCCCTGTGATTCCACAGATTTCACCTCTGGTCCTGCTCAGATAGCCATATCGTTTCTGTTCGGACTATTTCTGGGTTTCACTCATAAGCTCCAGCGACAGCATCTATTTGCTGAAAACCAATACTGTCTTGGGCTGTGATATTGTGCTTATTGCCATCTTATCTCCCGATGCAGCCACCCAAACACATTTAGTATTTGGAGGCTCCTGCAAACATGTCCCCCTGATAACAGGGCGTGTAAATATATTGAGAGCCTCTGTCTGTCTCTCGCCCACTCAGTGTCACACATTCACCGACACACAATTCGTAAAAAATCTCACTTTTCAAGCTCACGCACTAACACGCTTACAGAGAGAAAGACGTTCTCTTTTTTTTCTTCGTTCACAATCGCTCTCCAACACATCCGCGTTAATTACCTTTTGGAGGGTGAGGTCAGCTTTGTGAACCTCCGGGGGATTAAAGATGGTGACTAAGGACCTGCTCACTGCCTTTCAGGGTAAGAGTCAGAAAGTCAACCTACAATAGCAGTCCAGGTCAGTGTTTTCCAACTGTATGGTCTGAAATCCTATATATATATATATATATATATATATATATATATATAAGGTTGCGTTGAATTGAGGGACTGCTCTGGAACCTTTCCCTGTTGGTGCATTCAGGTACGCTAAGACATCTGAGATTTCAGATTTGGCTGCTAAACAACGACCTTTACTGTAAGAAATGACCAAATTCAAATTAGTCCACGATCGCATTTTGTTTTCTGGGTTTGATTTTCGAAAAACATGCCAAAAATCTGCCAAAACTCAGACCTTTGATGTGGGAGTGTACTCTTTTTAAATTGAGGAGGGTCTAACTGTGTGTCTCAAAGCAACACATTACTAACCAAGATAAAAGGCAAAGACCAGTGTCTTGTAAGAGCTTCAGGGTGTAATAAGAAGCTATTTTAGGCACAAATGTAGCCACCAGTGGACTAAAAATATTTGCTTTCATCCAACAGAGTTTTAGTTTTTGAATAAGCCGTTGGAAAGCAAGGAGGTTCAGAGATTTGTATTCCAATACACACTCAGATCTGGTCTGATAACAGTGTAACTTCAGTTTCATGCCATCATGTTATCTTTAGTGTCACATTGACTCAATTAACATGGATACCATGCTTTCTCCAGCCACTATATTTTGACGATACAAGGTTAAATTCACATTGAGGACCCCTTTTTTTCTGCTGTGCTTTAGAAATAATACTCAACGAATCAAATAGATGTGTAACATGAAAAGATTTTTGCTTGTACAGATGAAACCCCAGAGAATGATCACCCGACCCTGCAGCGCTCCTTCTTTTGGCTCATTGCTTTGGTACTATAGGCCAGAATTATGGTTTAGTCTCAGTGTCAGTTCAACCTCTTCTCCAGCAGCAGTCTTCAGTAAACAACCTCTGACAAACCAACTGTACGTTACCTGCCCAGCACCAAACTGCAATATCTAGCGGCTAAAAAGACACATTTTTGTTCCAGGGGTTGGTGGAGACCAAAACAGAGGTAAAAGGAGAGAGAACATTGGACTTGCGGGCACAAACAGCAACACCTTTTACACTATTTGTGATTAGAGGAGCGGTTAAGCTTGGATGTTGGATAAAAGGAACGTGACCAACTCAACCAAACATCAACAGCTACAGTATAATGGATCTGCACCATAGCTACAGCCTGACATTTGGCCGACATCTACTCAGCATCACACCCCATAACTTTCAACCTCGCCATCAAATTTCAACAACAAAAAAGGCTAAAGGGCGGCCGGTAACCAGTCCACTCAGCAGATCAGAAACTGAATCCTATCAGCGTTTGTTCCTCTGCTGATGTGAGACAAAAAAAAAAACTCACGTCACTCTGAGCAGGACCGTCAGCATTAAAAAGCCTCAATAACAAACTCAGTCGCACTGTACATTCACAATGAACACGGCAGTGACAGGCTGCTGCTTTTCTGCAAGAGGCGGAAAAACAAACTGAAACACATAAAACATGCGAGCGCACTCATGTACACACACACACACACACACACACATCCCACATGCATACCTCGCTGGAAAGGGAAAATTGGTCCCAAAACATACACACACATTCACACTCTCCCACACAAGTAATCTCTCTCTTTCTCACTCACACGCAGCTTGATAAGTGTGTACAGTGAATAAATTGCGGTGACTGCCGACTGTTGAGAGTCCTCGAGCCGCTCTTCACAGTTGCTGATCAAACAACAGTGTGTGTAACATACACACACACACACACACACACACACAAATGTACACACAGCCCAGCCCATATGTGACAAATAAGTCTGCGAACATGGCGAGAGTGGGGTCAGATGTAAGCTGAACATGTAACACCACAGAAAGGGGTCGCTCTGTTCCCTATGTGCTGTAGATCTACGGTTCTCTCTCTCTCTCTCTCTCTCGTTCTCTTGTCTTTGCTATGCTCTCTCACTCCTTTCTGCCTCCTTTATCTTGAGCCATCTGGATATCCGTACTCTCCATCCCCCTCTCCTCTTTTTCTCTACCTCGCATCTTGCATTTATTTTGTATTCGTTCTTCCCTTACACAACTGTGTACACACCTTCATTATCACTCACTCTCTCTTTGGCCGTAAATTCGCCTCCATCCATCTGTACATCCATGTGTATTTCCTCTGTGCACTCTTTTTCAATTTGACACTGTCCTCCCCCTTTTCATTTATTCTCACATTTGAATGTGCTTTATTTGCGTGTCATTTGAAATTAGTTTGGCAATTAAATACAATTGTATTATACAAAACATCGATAATGATGTGCTAAGAAAGAATGTTGAAAACTAATTATGAATTAAAATGAAAAAATATTTTTTGAGACAGGTTTAAAATCTGATTTATTCGTCAATATAATGTATTATCGTTCATATTGCTGGTTGTTCCTGGATGATCCCTGACTGGAGGTAACAGTTTTATACACCTTTTGATCTATCACTACCCCATCACTCCCTTCCCCCTTCTTGTGTCCCTTCAGCTTGTATCTCATTGTAGACTACACTTGATGTATTTCCACCAGCTTCTACACCCCCTTAGGCCCTCTCTCTTTCTGTCTTCCTCTTTCCCCTCTCTCTCTCTCTCTCTCTCTCTCTCTCTCTCTCTCTCTCTCTCTCTCTCTCTCTCTCTCTCTCTCTCCTTATCTCCGCTACCCTATATAGCACTACGGTTGTATCTCATTGTAAAGGCAGAGTTATTTAGAGGCTGCTGGTTATTGGTTGAGAAGGGGGTGGGAAAGGGAGAGAGAGAGAGATGGAGGGGGAGGGATTTTCCCAGAAGAATGGACTGTACAGTATATTTACAGACTGTCAAGAAGAGAGACAACATTACCTGTTTCAGTAAATGCCCCAAAGCGACATACGTTTACGTTTAAGTGACAAAGCTCTTTCATGGCCGTGATAATAATGACGGGAGCAAAGGAGGAAGTGAGGCGAGTGAACCTCAACAAAGTAGTTATATTAACCCAAACCAGGATGTTTCCTTTAACCCATCAAAGTCATATTTCTACCCAAACATTGTCACATCATGAAATGTATTTAATTTTCAACATATACATGTTCAGTAGGAACCAATGGGCTTGGGACTGAGTGCCACAGACATGGAAGCTTAGTCGTCCATTAATACGGAGAAATTTGAATAATGGCAGCCTTAACCTTTAAAGAAAACACGCATACCTTTGGGTTACAGCTTTACATTGATATTGTACACAGCACAAGATGACAACTCAGTGGAATGTTAATTTAGAGGGAGAGGGGAGGAAAGAGCGAGAGAGAGAGAGAGGGAGAAGACCGAGGGAGCATGGGAATGTGCAGGGATTGAGTGAAATAGGAAAGGGAGAGACAAAAGCAAAAGAATGAGAAGGATAGGAAGAAAGGGAGACTGAAAAATGGAAGAATTGAGAGAGAGAAGGACATCCTTTCTCCTATATACTGACTACAAGCGTGGACAGGATATATAGAGAGAGACAGAGAGAAATGAGGAGAAGAGAAAAGAGAGTAGCAAAGCATGCAAGTGTGCAGAGGAGATTGGGAGCGAGAGAGTGATAGGAGCAGGCAGTCAGGCAGAGCAGAGCAGAAGAGGGAGGGAGTGTGAGAGAGAGTGTGTGAGAGTGAGAGGGGCGGGGGGGGGGGGGGGGGGGGTGAGCAAACACGCTCTGCACGTGAGTCAATCTGTTCACATGGCCTTGTATTACGGCGTTATAAATACTTAATGTGCGGCACTTTATGCCGCGGAAAACCCTTGCCTTTTAATTCGGAGCGGATTTTAAAATGTGGGCGCCGATTTTGAGGTCTGAAGTTGCAGGAGGGCAGAGACCTGCAGATTTAGTGCATCTTATATAGAACATTTGATATAAGCAACAAAGAATGCGATCACTTTGAATCCCCTAAACAGAGTAATGCAGAAATAATGCATTTTTCAGCTCTGTTGTCGTTCATCGGAAAGCGAGCTGAAGCTGTCATCTGCGTTATGTAATGATGGATAGGCCTGTGCTCCTCTGCTCTTCTCTCCTATACAGAGGCATGAATCAAACCTGGGATGTGTCCTAAATATAACCACACACACCCTGGTGTGTTTGTAGGCCAGCTGTAGCCCTACTCTGGCATTTTTTTCTACAAAACGTCTACCTGATTACGTCTCTGTACAGCAGCCATGGCTGCAGAGTTTATGGATGAGGTGGTACAGTAAACTGGGTTTCCTGAATCCTTGCGTCAACGACACAAGATTGGAGCATGTGTGTTAGCTGAGCCAAGCCAAAGATTGAAGCTGTAGGGGTGAGACGGATCCTAATATTTGTGAAAAAGGTTTGTATAGAGGCCTTTGATATACATGCAGGCTGTGTAGAATGACCTGTGTCTACAGTGCAGCTGTTGTGCACATGTTACGTCAGGTCATGTGAAGCTATGTTAGGACACACATGGTGTTCATGTTATATGTATGGTAAAAGAAAAAAAAGGCTGACAGTCTTAGCATTGCATAGAGAACAGGGATGCACATATTTGGATTAGGACAAAAAAAAAAAATGTTAATATATATAGATGTCAAAAGATTGCCTTTTTGTGTTATACAATCGAACACATATCTGCTTGTATGTTTAAGAAATGGCATGATTTAGTGGGATATCACATGTATGTTATAGTGCTGTTGATGCTATAGCACGGTAGGAAGAGAGGATATATATTTATTTATTTTATATTATCAGAACGGTATGTCGGTAAGTAACATCTGTCTGTCAAGACGCTTCTACGTCATCAACGAGAAACGCTGTCGTTGCTGGTATAGTATGCTACACACATATCATCAAACACGCGCCTACATAGCCAGGCAAGCCCCTTCACGTACACGCGCACACACACACTCAGCACCCTCCTCTCTTCCATGCGGAAACAAGCGAGTGTGTGAAGACGCTCCCTCGAGCACAAACCACACAAACAAACAAAAAACGTCCCAATGGTCACGTTTAATAACATATTAACGGAGAAAAACGAGCGGCTCGATTGAGTATGGGGGTTTTTTTTAGAGAGAAGACACGTCCTGTTCGACACAAATACGCCAAACGCACAGCCCGAGCCGGAGGAAGGAGGAAATACTATTACAAACATATACAAACAGCCGGAGATGCTCGCTGATGATTCCCGTAACATGGAGCACAGGGACACGGTGCTTGTGAGCCGCATTAAACATGCAATGTCAAACCTATTTTAGGGAACACGTTCAAAACGAGCCGCTCGGGCTCACCGGTGTGGCTGGTTGCGTTTCAGCACCGCGGACAGCTCTCGGGCTTTTCAGCATGCAGGGATTGGCGCGGGAGAGAGAGAGAAACAATGTGTGACACTCTTAATCTCATCTCTCTAAAAATGTGAACCAAATGACACCTGGTCTCTTGTCCATCGACCGTTTCCGTGTTAAAAGCACACACACACATTGGGTTGTGATTCAGTAAACCCAGAAGCCCTTCACCCAGCCGCATTTACCCGAGACCTCCACTATACTGCTGCTCCCTACCTCGTCATTCCCATCCCGGGGCCTCCGATCCCCATCCCTCCCCCGGCAGCGGTTCCGTTGACCGGCTTCATGTGCTGTCCTGACCCCGGTCCTGTTGCGGGTCCTCCGGGCATCACCGACCCCATCATCCCGGCTGTCCCCGGCTCGCCGGGCTGCCCGCCGCCCTCCATGCTCGCTTCGTTCCCCATCTCGGTCTCGGCTCAGGAGACGGGAGAGAGGCGGAGAAAGGCAGTAGGTCAAATCGGCGGTGTCGCTTTCTGTGTCACTATACGTTGTCTTTTGTTATCTAACCATAAAAAGAATGAATGGAAAAAAGGGGAGCGAAAACTGGGAGAGTGAACTCAGCGTTGCTCCTCCATCACCGCCATCATCATCATCATCAGGACCAGTGGGCTGCCTCCTGACGCGATGACGGGAGCGCGCCGCGCAGCCACGGCCACTGTGGGGGAAATGAAAGCGCGAGAGGCGAGAGAACCCGAGATTAGATTAGATTAGATCAAAGTTAAATGAGCCCCGTGGGCTAATTTGGGTCGCAGCAGCAGAACGATTATACAAAGAGCAACATGGAGACAAATGAAAAGGGTTCACTCTGACCTCCAGTTGGTGATCATCATAAGGGGCACACAAATACAAAGACAACTCAGTTATATGTATCTGTTAATCATGTAGGTTGTTTTATCCCTGAACATTACCTTGCCCTCTGTTCATAAATCGTATGAGTTTTTTTTTTAAACTGCAGCCTCTTCTCCACATTCAGATTGATGCTGTCATGTAAAACAAGTAAACTGATTTCATTCCTGGATGAAGCAATAAAGTTAAACTATGTTACCAATCAGCCACGAGACAAACAGATGTTAAGTAAAAATAACAAAGTGTGCTTACAGAATGGAATTATATGAATTTTCAGCTGAATGCATGATGTGAACATGTGCATGTTTGTCTTAAAAGTAATGTTGATTTGCCAGAAATGCACTGTCAATGGCAAAGACCAAAACACTATCCCCACTATCTTTGATGAAATTACTGGATTTACAAACAGCTGCTTGAAGAGCAGAATTGCGCAACCACAGACGCAGGCGCGCGCTTTCCGGCTGTCGAGGCTGCTGATGCTGAGAAGACGCGAAGCGGGGAGTGAACGAGGAAAATGAGAGAGCTACAGCGGCTGTACGTGCGCGTTCATGTGGCGCTTTTTCACACGAAGAAGGGCACGACGAGCGTCGTGAACGCGCTGGGGCGTCAGGATCGACTGCACCGGAGTATCACGTGTCAGAAAACACTCCACGGTTTTACGCACCCGCTGGTACTCATTATTTATCCAGAAAGACTTCCTCCTGGTGGTGCTCAGTAGCGCTCCGGAAAACGTTTAGGCTATTTGTTGATTTTGATTTACTGGTGGTTGACTACCTACATCTTGACGGGCCACTAGCTCTATGTGCATTATATTATAAATATAGGAGATTAATTAAATTCTGTTCCAGGAGAACTGACATATTGGAAGAAAAGCTAATTAAAATGTATATATATTTTAAAACTGTTGAAACCACATTTAAGTATGATATATCTTAGTTTTAGTGAGCAATAATAATGCACATCATAGCATATTCAATGTAGGTAAAGTATGTCACATATCCAAAATAAATAATAATTAGCTGAAGGTTGTGTTTTTAGATCCATTTCTTTATTTGTCTGGTATTAAGCAGAATATGTCAAAAAAAAGTGCTGCAACATTGAAATAAAATGTGGTTCATTTAGGCCAATAAACTAGTGATTATCCTTTTCTACAGCCTGAAAGACTGTCACCTTTTGTCATATGTCATTTGACTTGCCTAAAGCATCAATATCAGTTAAAAAGCAGCTGCAACAACCACAACAGCAGAATTAACACCAACAGTAGAAAACATTTAGCTGCGTAACAAATCACGTTTCAGGGAAAGGGAGAGTTTGAGAAAATCAAAGTGTGAAGAGGGCATTAAATCCATCCCATACAACAATAACAACAAAGTCGGTCAGATAACAGCCTCCAAGCAGCGTCCCACCCCCTCAGCCACTGGGAAAAGGTCCACTCTCTGTTCCAATGCCAAGTGTCTCCCTCTGAGGCCAGACTTTATAGAGATGAATAAACCCCGCCAGCTAACTTCAGCGCTGCATGTCTACTGTGCAGTGTGTCTTTCTCAGCGCAGAGCAAAGAGACAAAGTGCCGCTGCAGTTAAAAAAGATAGATGGAGAGAAAAACAATTCTCCTCTAAGCTTCTTTCAGCTTTCACACATTACAAATAATGCCATTAGTTTTTATTTTCAAACACTTTTTACTCTTTCGATCATACTTTGTGTTTAGTCCAGGGCAAACAGGCATGGCCTGTAACATTTAACAATTAACATTTCAAAACTGTCAAGTGATTGTGTCTCCAACATCAACAACATTTAACAGGGTTATACCAGGAACAAGAAAACAAACAACAGAAGAAATGAATAAAAAGATAAATAAAAATCAACTTCCATGGGCTCAATATTTTTTGAACCACCAGCACACATCACAACTCATGAACTCAGGGCTTCCAGAAAATGTCCACCTGCAAACTCATGAATATGCATTGTGGGTTGTTGAAAATTGACCGTGCCCTGGATCACAGTAAACCCGACTGCACCTGAAGGCATCAGGAATTCCACACGTACACATCAGAACAAAGCGAAGCAGAAGAAACATGGGAACGTTCGCACGAAAACACAAAACACAGCTCCACAGGACACAGGACAGAGCAGAGGCAGCCCGGATGGTACACAACAGTGACAATGGATCCACATCCCTGAAATATATAATGCACTCTTGTCAACAGAGGCAGGTTTGAAGAGAGCAGAAAATGGACAAAAACATAATTCTGTAGACACTGCAGAAACAAAGCTTTCCTCCAAGACATTACAGAGTTAAAGTACTGAGACACTTAAATGTAACAACGCTGAATTCATTCAAAGCAATGCAAATGGAAAGCAAGCACTCAGGGACAACACAGCTAAGTGCCAAACGTATAGTCGGCTATTGGCTTTCTACCAAGCCCTCTCCACACTCTAAGAGCTACTGAGAGACGCTTGTTGGATCATACCTGTTGGTCAATAATGCTGATGCTGTCTAACGTAAACTCTTCAGTGTATGTACAACAACGTGGTGACAAAAGCACTCGTTTAATTATAGGGGCTCCGCCATCTTTGCCGTGTGTGTGAGATTTGTTATGTTACGTCATGCAGATCAAAAGTCCAGAGCCGGTTTTCATTCTCAGTCTGTTGCTGTTTGACAAAGAGATCTGTGCATTATGTCAAGACGTTCATTCTTGTCCTTTGGGAACATTATCACCTTTTTAGAGTGAGGCTAACTTGTTGGCAGATAATAGCCATCATTAACATTCATTTGGAGTCTTGTTGTTGGCCACCTGATACATGCAAGTTCAGTCTTCACTGTACTTTTTGCTCGGTTTTCCTCTCCACATGTTCCTGAGGGAAATAAGTGGCTTTTTTATCTGCTAAATGCTCCAAACACATTGAGCTTAGCTTACTTTCAGAGCTAGTTAGCACTGTACTGTTGTAATTATATTCTCATCATAACTTGGACATCATTTCATCTGTGATTCGATGAAAAAAACTTTTTCAAGAGTCATTTCGTTTCATGTTTTTAATAGAAATATTGACTTTTGGTATCAAAAAGCCTTCTAAGAAAGTGATTCCTCTAGTATGGAAGCCCATTCCCGCCAGCAAAAAAAAAAATAAGATCACTAAAAAAAAAAGAAATGAAAGAATAAGATCACAAAAAAAAAATAGTAACTTAAAAAAAAAAAAAAAATGTAATTCACAAAAAATAAAAAAATAAAAAAATCCACCCACAAAATAAATAATAATAATTCAAATAATTTTTACAAACTTTTTTTCCACCAGCAAAAAAAAAAAAAAAAACTTTTGGTGCATCCATCTGTAACCATAACACTGACCAGATTTTTCCAGTTGCTATAGGAAGTCGAAATTATGAGATACTTTAACACAACAGTCATAGAAGCAGCTCTTCATAGGTTACTCTACATTTGACATATAAATGGATTGTGAGTACATTGAAGACTTGAAAAAAGATATGAAAAAGATATGAAAAAGATATGAAAAAGTACCAGGTCTGGATGCACTCTTTACAGAGTATTTAAAATCTATTGACCAGGACCACTTCCATTGTGTGTACATTGCTGTACTGCTTTTCATGTGTGCCTGTCGGTGTCCACTGAAGAAGTAGCACCGCCCTCTGCAAAGAGGAGTGTAAAAAAAAGCTTACAGCACCTGGTATTCCCAGGCGGTCTCCCATCCAAGTACTGACCAGGCCCGACCCTGCTTAGCTTCCGAGATCAGACGAGATCGGGCGTGTTCAGGGTGGTATGGCCGTAAGCGAATAAACATCCTACCAAAGGGCATTTTAAAGTAGAAGCCCATTTCCGCCAGCAAAAAAAAAATAAAAAGTTCACAAAAATAAAAAGAAAAAAAGAAAATGTAATTCACAAAAAAAAAAAAAATAATCCACCCACACAATAAATAATAATACTAATCATTTTTTGTGTTTTTTTTTTTTTACTTTTTTTTCCACCAGCAAAAAAAAATGTATAAAAAAATAAATGTTGGTGCTTCCGTACATCTGTAACCATAACACTGACCAGATTTTTCCAGTTGCTATAGAAAGTCGAAATTATGAGATACTTTAACACAACAGTCATAGAAGCAGCTATGACATATGAATGGATTGTGAGTACATTGACTTACAAGACTTCTTTAAAACGTGGCTTTACAACACATGAAATACAGATGATGTTTCACATGGATTGTACTGAGCAAACGCACCCTTGAATAGAATGTTAAGCAAGAAGCAGCTCTGGAGTATAAAGAATGAAACCAATGTGGCTGAGGTGGATGCACCAAAAGTTTTTAGTTTTTTTTTGCTGGTGGAAAAAAAGTAAAATAAAAAAAAAATAAAAATTATTAGAATTATTATTATTTATTTTGTGGGTGGATTTTTTTTTTTTTTTATTTTTTTTTTGTGAATTACATTTTTATTTTTATTTTTTTAAGTTACTAATTTTTTTTTTTTTTTTTTTAGTGATCTTATTTTTTTTTTCTTTTGTTTTAGTGATCTTATTTTTTTTTTTTTGCTGGCAGGAATGGGCTTCCATACTCTAGGGAGGGGGCATGTGGATTTTTTTTTCTGCACATGTAATTTGGGAGAACTGACACTATAAGAAAGAAAACTATGGATCACACAAGTGTGCATGAATGAAAGGTCTTTGAATGTAACAATCTTATTTAAAGTGATGCCTCGCTCCTATTGGTCCAAGATTTTAATCCCCTGTAAATTTATTTTGGCCCCGTGGCTTTAAACAAAGCAGGTGCCTGCCAGACTTGGCTGACCACAGTAAGCAAAAGACACTTAGAAATTGGCCCTTGGAGGCAATAAAATAACCACTAACATTTGTCATTTCTACAGTACCAGACTGTAGTGGCAGGGCTCCAAGCGCTCTCTTTTCAGTCTGCGATCATGCCGTGGCTGATGAAATGTGGAATTCAACATTTCTCATCCAGCGAGCAGTTTCTTGCTCCAGCAGAGAGTCCTGAGAGGCTGCTCAGGAAACCTGCAACACCAGAATCGATCTCCTTGACAGACTGAATCATTGACGCGAATACTTAAGGAGATTAAAATGAAGCAACGTGCCAGCTCTCCACTTCACTCAAAGCAACAGGCTCGGGGCAGGGACACCCTATTGGTCAGCTGTGAACGGTTGATTGAGTGATTGATAGGCGGGGTGGACCTCAATCCGCACTTTCACTGCCCATGTCCAGGCGTAGCAACAGAGGAGACCGTACCTGTCATTTATCTCCTTCTAGGGGGTCTTTCCTTCCTTTGGCTTCATCTCTTCTCCACAAACATGTCAGGAAAGAGGCACCAATAGGCCCATATTGACATGTAATTGCAGGGTAAAAACAGGTGAGATTGAAAAAAATAATTATGGCCCTGTTCCATTTAGGTGGGCTGGGGCCCTGGTATTGTGCATGCTGGCTCACTGCTTTGACACTAAATAGAAAGGGATCAGTTTTATCAATTACATCTGTGTTTACCCTGAAATTACATGTCGATCTAAGTTCTGTTACCATTGTGCTAATGCAGTTGTAAGCATGTTTCTAGTCATGTCAGATGAAGGAATGGATATTAATGGCTGCCTAAAAGACAGGAAAAACACTGTGGTGATCTTGTGCTTTGGAAATTGATCGTCAGTGTGATAAATATAATGATTTGCAATTATTAAGCTAAAGTATGCAGAAACACTGAGAATATTGTCATACAAATGTCATCCAATCAGTACATTTAGACTTCTTTAAAAAGAGTTCTTCTAAAAGGTTCACCATTATTACTACTGACAGTTACATTAGTTTTTTTTAATTCACTCGCATCATCCAAAGATTTTTCAAACAGACCATTAGCAGCACGTTTGCTGCAATCAAATGTAATGATCTCAATGATAAAGTCAATGAACTCACATTCCAGTTGTACCGACGAAGAAGGCGTCAGGGTGGGAATGGCATTCTGGGGTAATTTTACGCGCCTCAAATGCTTCATAAACCACTGAATTTGCTTGAAACATACAAGTCCGATTTGAGGATGTGGTGAGGAGAGGGTTAAATTTAGTTGATGCATATCATCTATTCCATCTCATTTTCCTCCTGCAATCGATTTCTCTCTCTCCATATAGCGAAGGAGAGAGATGAGGAAGTCACTTCTCATTCCCCCAATAGGAAATCAAGTCAATATGATACTGCGACAGAAATAGTCAGTTTACTCTGATTATGAAATGAATTAGAATGACGATGTCATTGGAAGGTTATTGGTTGGTTTTCTGTTGCTTGGTAAGTCTGCAGAATCTCTGTTGTGTTACGTTCTTCAATTATTACCTTCCCTTCTTCTTTGCTCCTCTGTCTTCCATTCTTTCTTTCTTGCCTTTTCGCAAACACAGACTTCACTCTAATTCAGAATTCCAATACTTTATTTATTTACAATCAATCACAACATTTTAAAGACTTTCAAGCCAACCAATTTGCATGTCCAAATATGTAGCTATCTTAAAGCAGACTGTAGGAAAATCACAGGTGTTAGTAATAGCATTCACGATGGCACATAATTACTTAAATGTCCCAGTAAGCCATGACAGAGAGACAACATGTCGAACATCAGGCCCCTGAAACTGAAGCAGAAAAATGGCCTTCATTAGTTTAGACATTAGACTAAGTTTAGACACTTAGAGGAGGATGACATGTAATAATCCACCTGACTATGAGCTGTATTGTTCTGTAAATAAATGTATGAAATCACGGCAGTGCTGCTGTAACTTCAGTAATAACAGTTTTTAAGTTTGTGTGACAGCTTTGTGCGACCTCACTATTAATTGGTGAAAGAAAACATTTTCGCTTTGGAGAAGAATCAGAATATCACAAAGGCTGTCAAAGTGAGACTTGATATGAGTTAACAACAGCATGAACATTGATGATTCTGTGTACTTCATCCGTGTTTCATGCGACACAAACACTAGGTTACTCCAGAGTCTACAAATCCACAAAACTCAGTTCAAACAAAGTCTGAGTACTTAACTAATACTGCACTAAGGAAATATGTTGGCAAAAAAATGTATTAATAACTTGGGGCCTCCGTGTATTGACGGCATAATCTCAATGCCTGCGATTCAAGTTCGGCAAGTGACTTTTGTTGCATCATTTCCATCTCTTTCCCATCATCCTGTCTGCTTCATACAGCATCTCTAACAAAGGCAAAATATCCTAGAAATACAATAAATCCCCTCCAGCTCATTAAAAAGGCAGCAGCCTAGTCTTTACACATGCACAAAAAACACATTACTCCAGTACTGAAATCGCTTCATTGGCTCCCAGTACAATACAGAATCATGCTAATAGTCAATGAAACGTGCAATTGTTTGGCTCCTCAGTACATTTCTGACTTGCTGACTAATTATAAATAGATCAGGCTTCTCTGGTCATCCGACAGAGGTCTTCTAGCTGTACCCAAAATTAGATCCAGGTCCGCTGGGGTGTCTTCTTTTACTGTCGTGCTGCTCTCTAAAACAAACTGCCTGATGACTTTAGGTCCATCACAACTGTACAAATTGAAAAGCAAACTCAACACTATACTATGACTTTTTCGACACATTATACTATGACTTTTTAATGAATTTCTTCGACACACTATACCAGGGGTGTCAAACTCATTTTCACTCAAGGGCCACATTAGCATCACGGTCGCCCTCAAAGGGCCGGTTGTAAATGTAAGACTGTATGAATATGTAACTACTCCCTAACACCCGCGGGCCGTATGTTTGACACCCCTGCTGTAATGTATGTGACGGAAAAGATTCAGTCCTTGTCAGCATTCTGTTTGGGCAGCTTCCCCGCTTATCCTGCAGCGCTGTAACCAGCTTTCCAATTGTAACACTGCCAGAAATGAAAAAGCTGTAAACTGGTTACCTGTTTGTCTCCAATTCAGTTTTTTTTTTGGCGCTTTCTTTCTTCATGATCAAGCATTTTGGTTCTGAATGCAAGATTGTGGAAGTTTAATACAAACCTAGTTTCTGTGCCAGAGAAATCATCGCTAAAAGTCACTGACAGTTCCCAAAGTTTACTAAATGAGGCAATAAAGTAGTGTTGGCAGGCAGACGTTTCCTTCGCCGTGACATATTGAATCATTAAGTTGAAGGGGCCAACATGTTGGAACACTTGTCATGTGCTTCATATCTCCAGGCTGCAGATGTGTATAAAGGTAGACAACCTGGGTCAGTCCTATCCCATTATAAGAAGGGGAGAGATAGTGGAACAGATGGCTGACGGTGGAGAAAAGACGCTTGCCAATAAAGGAAGAAGCAGTGGAGCAAAGGAATGGAAGAGAATATGGTTAGGAAACAAAGGAAAACCGTGTAATCTGAAAGAACAGGATTACACAGGTACCACACTGTATACTTACAGCAACAGCCACCTGCAGCTTCGCCTTGTTGCTCTCTGTGGGCATGGTGCTGTGTTAACAGTGGGGGAGGACATCATGCGTCACAGTGACGATAACTTGCAATAATGGTGGCAATAAATACTATTTGTATGGGCTTATTGTGTTGAGTTAAAAGTACCCTTTTGGGGAAAACTGTTTCTTTTTATGAGTTTATTGCTTCTATTAGAATCGACATAAGGCCTCTCAACAAGACTCTGTATTTTTACATAAAGCAGCATAGGGCAGAGCTGATAAGTGAGGAACCGCGCCGACACGTGACTTCCTCTCTGCAGCACTACACACACACACACACACACACAAGCATAGACCTTGAAACAATGGATAATGGTGAGATAAACATACAATTCAAGTTCAAAGTGGAGCAGATCAACTTCTCACAGCAGGTAAAGCACAGGTGCAACTACATGAATGAGTGCCCTGGTAACACATGATACTAAGCCAACATGCACAATACCAGGGCCCTGGAACCCAACACCTGAATGAAATGCAATCTGTGTCACTTTGACGAGTCATAATGAAAAAGGTCTGGACCTATTACACAAATACTGATTACATGATTCACAGCAGCCTTAGCAGTAAAGGATAACATGTTCTTTCTTTTTTTTACATGACTTACATTTTTTATTTAATGATGAGGGATTTTATTTGTTTGAAAACAAATAAAATCAGAACAGAATTAGAAGTTATTTATTAGTTAGATATAGCTAAATATTGTTTCTAGAGGAGCAACAGTTATGTTTTACAACAGCAAAGTCACCATATCAAGTCATTAATATCTCACTGCAGACAAATGTAAAATGTCAATGAAATTAATAACATTTCTGAGTGAAGTTTATAAAGAGTGAAGAACACAGACATCCGTCAGTATCAGTCATTCCTCCTGTCCTCTGTCCTCCTGTCCTCCTGTCCTCCTGTCCTCCTGTCCTCCTGTCCTCCTGTCCTCTGTCCTCTGTCCTCCTGTCCTCTGTCCTCTGTCCTCCTGTCCTCCTGTCCTCTGTCCTCTGTCCTCTGTCCTCTGTCCTCCTGTCCTCTGTCCTCCTGTCCTCCTGTCCTCCTGTCCTCTGTCCTCTGTCCTCTGTCCTCTGTCCTCTGTCCTCCTGTCCTCCTGTCCTCCTGTCCTCCTGTCCTCCTGTCCTCTGTCCTCCTGTCCTCCTGTCCTCCTGTCCTCTGTCCTCTGTCCTCTGTCCTCTGTCCTCTGTCCTCCTGTCCTCCTGTCCTCTGTCCTCCTGTCCTCCTGTCCTCCTGTGCTCTGTCCTCTGTCCTCCTGTCCTCTGTCCTCCTGTCCTCCTGTCCTCCTGTCCTCTGTCCTCCTGTCCTCCTGTCCTCTGTCCTCTGTCCTCCTGTCCTCTGTCCTCCTGTCCTCTGTCCTCTGTCCTCCGGTCCTCCTGTCCTCCTGTCCTCGTGTCCTCGTGTCCTCTGTCCTCTGTCCTCTGTCCTCTGTCCTCTGTCCTCTGTCCTCCTGTCCTCTGTCCTCCTGTCCTCCTGTCCTCCTGTCCTCCTGTCCTCCTGTCCTCCTGTCCTCCTGTCCTCCTGTCCTCTGTCCTCCTGTCCTCCTGTCCTCCTGTCCTCTGTCCTCCTGTCCTCCTGTCCTCCTGTCCTCTGTCCTCTGTCCTCCTGTCCTCTGTCCTCCTGTCCTCTGTCCTCTGTCCTCCGGTCCTCCTGTCCTCGTGTCCTCTGTCCTCTGTCCTCTGTCCTCTGTCCTCTGTCCTCTGTCCTCTGTCCTCTGTCCTCTGTCCTCCTGTCCTCCTGTCCTCCTGTCCTCTGTCCTCTGTCCTCTGTCCTCTGTCCTCCTGTCCTCTGTCCTCTGTCCTCTGTCCTCCTGTCCTCCTGTCCTCTGTCCTCTGTCCTCCTGTGTATACTGTGTTTACACAAGTACTTCATGTGGTACTTGTGGTACTTGTGTAAACATAGCAGCACTGGCCGATGAATTAGGTTTCACTTTTGTTTACAAGTTCACGAATGTATTGATACGGTATTGGCTTTTAACTCGCAAACTCGAGTATCCTTCACTTCACCTGGTGAAGTTATTATTAAGCAGCGGGGTCAGCCAGTGTCCGTCCATGGCTGCTGTAGAAACATGGCGGTGCAAGATGGCGAACTCGGTTGAAGACAACCCGCTCCCTATGTAGATATAAACGGCTTTTCTAACCGAGTAGACAGAGGAGTAGACCGAGTAGACGAGTAGACCTCTGTCATAGCACAAATCCTGACTGTCATGGCAGGAAAAGCGCTGGTGAAGCAAATGTGATTAATGAAGTTCCCGTTAAGCCATGCTAGTGAGCCAACAACACACAGTACCAAGACCCTGGAAGTGGCTCACCTGTGCTCGTTAGTCATGTAAGTAATTACACCTGTGCTTCTCCTGCAAAGATGTGCCAAAATGTGAAAAGGGTCTATGAGACAGCACTTTGTGAAATCGAGTTACCTGGATGGAGGCATTTCTGTGGCCAGCAAAGTGAGCGTCATGTTTCTTACGTAACTGAAGTGTTCGTTGTGTGCTCCACTGTTGGACTAAATCAATGCATGTAAAAATCACCAATACGCTTTTGAAAGATAAAGAAGTACACACCGTTTCATGTTGGTTAGTGTGCTTGTACTTTTATACACCTCAATAATTCCACTGTCATCTGTGTCTTATTGTCACAAAGCCGCGCAATCTGGAAACAGTCTGCCGAGTTGCAGATTTAAGGAGAGTGTGCGTAACGTTCAAAAAGTCACCCGGAGAGCGGGTCCTTGAGCACTCGCCGACTGAGCCCTTGCACACTCGGCTCCTTTGTTTCTCATGAGTTACACTGTGGGGCAATAGTGTCAATCAACAGAACACTGAATAATCAGGCAGATTCTGTGTGCACACTAGTCTGTCAGTATGAGCGCTTGTCATTCCAGTGTGAACACACTACATACTGAAATAGGATCAGAGCAGTGTGGTATTGCATGGTAAGTGGCTCCATCTAATGTACGCATGGAGTCAACACAGGTGCCAGATTCACTCGGTCTCCCTGCTGATTGCCTTTCTGTCTCTCTGATTGCAGTCACCATCTTGAGCTGTCAGATGGCATTAACGAGCTGTAACCACTGGAATCTGCCCTGTTGCAACTGTTCATCCCATATGCCGCACGTGAATGCAGCATGACGGCCATTAAAGTGTGTGCATTTGCATGTTTAGAGGGGGGCTTTGGGACCAGCTCGGTCCTGAAGGCCAGAAGGGGTTATGCCTTGAATACTAAATGAGTGTAATCTATATTAAAAGGGTTAAATGGCATGACACTGATTAAAGGGTCATCAGGTTCATCAGAACAGAACATAAATGCTTAAAAGTCTTTCAAATGTGATTTATTCTACAGTCAAAAATAAAGAATTAGAGATGAACATCATTGATTTTGCACAACCAAATGTATTTTGGCTGCATCGCATAAAGATTGTTGTTTGCTCAGTTTGTGTTTATCCCTGCCTGTCTGCTAGCTAAGATAATTTTGTGTGTGTGTGTGTGTGTGTGTGTGTGTGTGTGTGTGCGCGCTTGCGTACTGGTGTCTGAACAAAGCCATCACGGGTGAGGAAAGATTGCCTGTAACTGACTTGAGACGAGAAGAAAGTGTGAGAAAATGAAAAAGGAAGATGGCCGAGCCTCAGAGCTTGTTCCAATTTCCCGTGCCAGCCGGTAGCGTCCATCTCTCCTGTCGCTCTACAGACATCTGACATCAATCACACATAAAACACCTTTACTTCATCTATCCTGACGTTTATTCTATTTTTTTTTTTTTGCTCCTCAGTTTCCGACTATGTCTGCACAGACACCTCAGAGATACAGAGGACATCAACGAACGTTGATGGAAATGTAATTGAGGAGAGAAAGGGGGCACAAAGAAGAAGGGAAGAGAAGCTCGCACACCATTTGGTGCAAAAAAATATCAAGTTGAGACAGAAAACGGATAGGAGGGAATAGGAAGGAGAGGGAATGCATCAATAGTGGAGAAGATGGAGAAAGCCATGAATCAATGAGAAGTATGGAAGCAAAAAAAAGAGTGAGAGTAAAAAAAGAGATGCAGTAGCAGAGCCCTCGTTGCTTGGTGTTGTTTACGGAAAATTTCCACAGCACTGTTGTGCAGTGCTACCTAGACTGTGCTTGGCCTTGCAGCGAGAGTGCTGCTGATCTATGTGTCTCGTAAGGAGAGGAGAGCTGCCATTATGGACCAACAGCACCAGGACAGACGCTATGCTTCTACTAAACAGAAAGTCTTCACATTAATCGTTATTTAACTGGAGCTTGTGTTTCCTGTGATCATTGTAGTCGCGCAGTTAAACATAACAATTGTTCATCTTACGATAAAAGCAACACAGATGTAGGTTTACATGTTATGAAAAGATATCGATATTTGCCTCCTGAGATTCTCCGTCTATTGCACTGCTAATGAACCGATGTAAAGCTGAAGATCCTGCCGATCTAAAGGTGTATCGGTTGTCAAGCACAGAGGCAAGGGGGTGAATTTTGACCTGAATATCTATATATTTTCACAATATATAAACCTACATCTGTGCCAAATGTGCTGCTTTTATCACCAAATGCACAATTGTCATGACACTTTTAGCCTAGCTGCCTCACCTATAGGGCAACACACAGCTGCTAGTTGTACTGAAATCAATCAAATAATGCATTTACGGTGCATTACCAAACAGTTGACCATCTCACCCTCCTCAGTCTCACCCCTCTGTTCAAATTGCATAATCCAGAGTTATGCAAAGCACTGTGGACTGCTGGCCAATAGAGGGCACTGTATGAATGTGACAATGAGAAATACAGTGCAGTACAAGAAGGTCAATTATAAAGAATGCTGCTGCATGTTTAGTCATCAGTCCACCTGCCGAGCGGTTTCACAGCATTAGAATTAGTTAGTTTAACATATAACATATTATGTATTTCTTGACAACTTGAAAGAAAAGGTTTAATCTGATCTGATATTGAGAAAACATACAAATTGAAAAGTCTGCATAAAGTACTTGATGAAACTGTTTACATCGAAATAGGATTTTATAGTTAAAGACCAAAAACATGCTGTCGTCTCCCACCAGCCACTAGTCCATTCTTCACTCCTAGTACAGGACTTTGGCTGATTGAAGTATAGTATTTTTAGTGACTCTAACATGGACTGAATTGAACTTACTGCCCTGCCTTACACCTGAACCCAAGGCATGTGGTTTTCATTTGAACTTTAATCCACAAATAATCCCTCTGATTTGCAGTCGTATACCAAATTTCATTCATTTCATTTCGGCGGTGTCAATTTTCCTTTCGCTGACTGTAAAAAAATAAATAATTGGTTCACTTGAATGGAATACAGCCAGTACTTATCTGAGTCACAGCTGTGTTTGACAAGATGAAATGTCCCCCATGAGAGGGGTTTGTGGAAGTTATCAAAACTCCTTATGGAACGATAAAAGTGAAAGCTGTGGCCGATACTGCCCTTCCAGGTGCAACTAAACTAACATGGGAGAAGGAAATGTCAATGCAACACAGTGTTTACACACTCAGACAGTGTAGAATGGAAAGTGGAAATTGCATAAGCTGTGTGAGTAGACCTACCGCACAGAAGATCACATATCATATAGTTATTTGGATAATGAGTAAAACCAGGTCTTCTCACAAAATCAATCCACGTATAAGATTTAAGGACTCTGTTTTTAATTATTTGTCTTATTTTTAATTTGACCTCTTCTCTGTGTGGGCGGTTACAGACTGTGCTCTACTGATCAGTCTCACTTTTCTTTTTGTTTTGTTGAATTTGTTAGGATGACGCGACTCAGACACGTGTTTGTCTATTCTTATGAGTAGGCAGGAATTGGTAACATGATGTTCTTTCCAGCATAACTCCACCCGACTTGGACCTGAGCTGAGGCCAAATGAGCCAGAACAATGGAAACGCCTGTGTGTGGGTGTGCAGAGCCTTTGACTGGAAGCTGTACAAAATAATAAATGTATTTATTTCATTTTTTCTGTCAATAAAACAAGGAAAGGGGACAACCTAACTATAAAATCAACAGTATGTGCACATTACCAAAAGCTATATAACAGTGTATTATAATAATAATAATAATAAATATAGACAAAAACAATATAATTAAAGCAGCTCTGTAAGTTATCAAACACTAATCGACTCACAACTTGCAGTGTTCCTGCAGCTTCTGTGCGTTAAGTAACCCCTAACAGTCGGGATGCTCGTGCACTTCCGGAACTTTCGTAATGGTTTTCTTGTGCAGAGCGCATCAGGACCGACCCTCGTCTTCCAGCGAGAAACTGATGAATGAGTGGAAGCGGCCAAGCCCTGCCCTGTATCTCATTATTACTTCGGAAATAAAAGCTCCTTTTCACTCGGAGGGACTCGCCGAAGAAACGGGGCACGGAAGGTGAGACATACACACCGGGTTTTATGACCGCGTGACACCTCTGTTAAACCTCTTTTTTGTTGTTGTGCTATTAGCATTTTGCATGGCGTCAATTAGGCTGCAGACAATAGAGGAGCACGCCGCACTTGTTCCCCTACGGTTCCTTGTGTCTGCAGCGCTGTTGCAGCCTCCTTCCGTGTTATGAAACGAGCGAGCACGCTGCTTTCTGTCTTTTAAAAAAAGAAGAAATCATAGCAAGTCGTCCTCGGAACGAGCCGTGACCGCGGCGGAGATTTAACCAGCGGGGCACACGAACAACCGACAACAGCTGACACATCTGCTGAAATGAATGAGCGCCTAATATTCTTTGTAAAGGCGGTGTTACCTAACAGCCGGTTCGGCTATAAAGGGCAAACACAAAAAAATGGAAGTTGCTTATGTAAAGTGTTATATAAATTTAAGCTTAAATGTCAACTTAGGTGGTTTAGGGAAGTGTTTGTGCGAAGGACAGACGTCTGGAGCTCAAGGGGTTGCGGAAGCCCCAGAGCAGGTCAGACGGGTCAGAGCAGACAGTGAGCCTCGGGGTGGTGTTTCGGTTTATCATGCGACCCGGTTAACTGGCGACGTTCAGCCGAACGCGTCCGTGGTTGTCGTAGTTACTACAGCTGTTGAGAACACGTAGCTGTCCTGGTGAATGCCGCTGAATGGCCAGTTTCTTCCCATCATATTTTTCCACACAATTATATTAGTTTGAATCCCGTTAATATATTTTTTTACTTTTTAAGGTGCTACAGAGTACTTCTACATGACACGCGTTTACCCAAAACAGGCTCCAAAGACGATTTATGTGTATTTATTAACTTCATTATTTCAAAGGAAGGGCAAATTGTTTCCTTCCGGTTTCAACACGCATAAACAACAAGTTAAATCCGGTATGTTTCGACCATAGACTGTATGACGCTGTAATAAAAAACTAAACAATGCGGCGTTCACGAGGACAGCTACGTGTTCTCTTCCTGTTTTCAACAGCTGTCGTAACTACGACAACCACAGACACGTTCGGCTGAAAGTCGACAGTTAACCGGGTCGCATGATAAACCGAAACACCCCTGTCTGCTAGCTAAGAGAGGCGTGTGTGTGTGTGTGTGTGTGTGTGTGTGTGTGTGTGTGTGTGTGTGTGTGTGTGTGTGTGTGTGTGTGTGTGTGTGTGTGTGAAATCAGCTGACTAACTGAAACATTTTTGGTTGAACTAGCTTCAATAAGCTTGAAATGTACACAAAAATTTACACAAAATTGGTAGAGTTCCCCTTTAAAAACAGACTTGTATGGTGTTCAAACACTGAGCCATGTAATTTAATTAAAGGGTAGTTCTGCCTATTTTCAACCCGGTGGCGTAGTGTCATAGCTACGCAAAGTTCATTTTACAGTCTGTCATTTACATTCCAACATGGTGGGGGCAAGCACGCTCTCCGACTGAAACAGAAGAAATGTGCATGTTGAGCTGCTCATAATTAAACCAAGTTAACAAACTGTGTTAGAAGAATGCAACGGTGTAACTAATAAGCTTAATTATGGCTGCATTCCATATATGTGTGCCGGTACCACAGGGTTGGTATTGTGCATGCTGGGCCAGATTGCCTCTGTCTTCTCCCTCTGTGATGTACCCACTTTTCCTCTATGTACGTCAGTGAATTACATTTCCCAGAATGCCTTTTACAACCCCGGAGAAGGGTGTGAGCTCGTTATATACAGGAGGAGAGTGTGATGCTGAGAACTGAAGAACCAGAGAGCTGAGAGAAGAGAGTCGTGTCATTTAACACATGTCTTCTAGTTGTCAATTTGATGTTACTGTGGGTGTCTGAATATGCGAGTAAAATAGCAGCTTCAGACAGAAGCCATTGTTTGATTTTGAGGGATCTGCAACAAAAATCTATATTATGTTGTAGACTTGAACATTTAGATAAATTGTCCTGCTGCATAGGAAACACATCATCTGTTGTCTTTGGCCATGTTATCTTCTAAAAGTCCATTTGGTGTGTTTTCCTTGAACTACTGTTTGGTAAAGCTGTATCACATGTCCTTTTTTGGAGGGAGTTTTGTAATGCTGACCAGGCATTTTGGTTCCAAGTCACAAAGTGTATCAGGTTGATCGACCGGAGGCGGAAAGATTGTGTTCTAATAGTCTGAATCTCAGGCTCTTCTGTCTGCCTCCACTGTCAGTCAGACTGACCTTGGATCAGGTATCCAGAGAACCACTTCAGCCAGACGCAACTTTAGCTGATGAAACCCTCCCGCTTTCTTTCTTTTTCTTTTTGATCATTCTTTCAGGCAAACTCTTACAGAACAAACGATGTTGCATGAGGTTTAGAATGTGTTTATCGTCTGTGTGCTTTCTTCAGTGAAGGTCTGTCTGTCTTTAAACAATCTGGACTGCAGTAAGTGGTTGTCAAAGATTTGTGTTTTTTTGTGAACCCAGACTCGTGATGGAGATATGTGTTGATGTGAAGGTCAAAGTGCACGTTTGCTTACATCAGAGTGTCCGGAATGCTTTGAACTTGAGGTACGTTAGACTTGTTGAAAACTCTGCTCACACATGAGTCTAATTTGCTCGTTTGAACGCCGGCCAAGGTTCGGTTGTTGGATTTTGCTCCCGTTTAGAACCATATTTTCTGTTTTTAATCCTGAAAGGATGATCCCAGGGCGCCTCTGTGCCACTCGTTTCATCACTCCTTCAATGTGTTCCTGCTGCCGAGCTCAGCCGCCCCCTGAGTACGGGAACAGAGCGTTCAGAACAGCCAAGGAGTGAAGGGGGGGAGGGAGGGAGGGAGGGTGGCTGCTGCTGCTGCCGGCCTCCTTGACAGTTATATTAATGGAGGATGAGATGTCATCTATAAGAGGGGAGGAACTGCACAGCTTGACAGCATGGCTGGAAATGTCAATCAGACTGCTGTGTGATGGACAAAAGTTGCAAATATTAGTTCAGCCTTATTATACAGCACACTGCCACAACAAATTGGCGGTTCGCGGACATCCGCACAGAGCTTACACACGGACCCTCGCGCACTTGCAGACATGGAAAGTAGAGCCTAACTTCAGCTTAAGTAGAAGACAACAGTTAGTTCTCACATTTCAGCAAAGAAAGACGTCTGTGTGAAACAAACTTTTTCTGCAGATGCTTTACTTGGCAATCTGTCAGTCCGATTTTCGTTTTTTTCTAAATGGTTGGCTTTAATTCAGCTTGTTGCAAACCAAAAAAAAATGAGAGCAAGGCACAAATAAAGGTTTATAGAGGGGGAAAGTGAGAAGATATGAAACATTGTTTAGTCTGGAAGGTGTGGTTCACGTGGGGGGGGTGGGCACTTAAGTGCGGTATAGAGATGGGTTCCCATAACAAACACCTGATTCTTTTGTTTGAAGTTTGAAATGTGTACAACTGTGTATATGGGGCTGTGAACAGGTGTTTACACAGGTGTGTGTGTGTGTATGTGTGTGTGTGTGTGTATGGGAGGAGGGGTGGTTGTGGGTGTGTATGGGGCTGTTTTCCATCTGATGAATGGACATAATCTAGTGTTTCCCATTCATTTCCTATGGCGGTCACTTTTGACCGGGAACACCATGGGTGTTACAAAATTGACTAAACCACTAAAAATGCAATGAAAGTGGTGATCAGCAAATTGACATGTTCAAATGCCTAGTGTGGAGGATATCAAGAGGCCTTAAAGTTGTAAATCGGTCAGATTTGACCCGAACACGACAGGAGGGTTAACACAATTTTGTACACAAGGATTACAACACAGTCATGTTAAAATGAATATATTGGGGTGGAAAACTGAAAATATGTGCAAAAAATCTCTCAAAGACGTAGCAAATAAATCCGTAAATCGGAAAAAGGCGAATGCATGTGTCTCTCTGAGCCGTACTGCCGATGAGGACGGAAAGGGAGCTTCTGGAACTCGCTGAACCCTACGACAGTGGGGGAGGGACGGAAACACCAGCGTCTCTTTGACCTACGCTCCTTGTAAAACGGCACAGAGTGACGGACGCCGGGCAGAGCCGTCTGACCGACCTCCGCCGCTCATATTCATACGAGACTGAGACATGACAGCGGGGAATGTTGATGTGAGCAGAGATTTAGGTTCCACCTTCCTCCTTTTGGCCACACAGTCTAAATCAGTGGAGCACAAAGGGACGGAGGAATGTAGGCCGACTGAGAGTCTGACCTCAGCAGCTTCTCGTGTTTTAGTCATTCGTAAAGAACCTTATGTAGGGAGTGATGGACAGCTGTGTGTGTCTGACCTACTAATACTTCACTAGTTTGCTTACTGTAACTCTTAAATCTTTAATGGCAGAAGAATGTGTTTGCACGGTCAGCATCTTCTAGTTGTCATCAAGAGAGGCGGGGGATTTGGGGTAAGGGATAGATGTTGTCCGTTGATGGTTTAATTGATGAATCCATCGGTTGTTTTTCAGCGTCAACAGATCAGCCTTCTTTTGACCGAAGCAGAGGTAGTTTTTCAACTGTTGTATGCTTGTGAGTTATTGTATTGTTTAAGGAAGTTTGTAAGTCTTGAGGGCACACACAGATGAGCGTCACACCCCAAGGCTCCGTGTGGGCTGTCAGCTGTAGTGAGGTGAGGTTGCCTTTTCTTTTGCCTCACAACTGTTTTTCCCTTTTATGGATAGATCCTACCAAGCCTGTGTTGTGGAAAATCCCCCCGTAATGCTGATGAGCTCCCTTCAGGGCCTCATCCTGTGGGGAATGCCTGAACCTTTAATGATTTAACGTCTTTCTCAAGACGCGAGCGCTCGTGAGTTATTCTCCGAGAGTCGAGTGTTTGTATTGATGAGTGCAAGCTTGTTCAGGGTATGAAACTAACTCAAAATCAGTACTAGTCCCAAGGACTAGTAGGTTCATAAAACTACTAGTCCTGAGCAATCTTTACTAGTCCTTCATGAAGCTTTGGGGAATGTACCAATCACGGGGTGTAGGGATGTGTGTGTGGAGGAAGACTCTCCCGAGGCAATTATCTAACAGTGAAACCGCAGAGATGCAAGGTACTAATCAAGAGTTTTATTGTTTGTAACATTATGGCTGTACAAAGATTGATGCATGTTACATCATGATGTCGTGATATTATACCACGGCAGTTTAAGCAGTGAACGCTCGGTGCCAAAAACAATACGCAGTCTATGAATGAAGCAGGCATTTGTTCTAATTTTAGATGAAGTATTTTTGTTAGATCACACAAAGATATTGGGTGTTAGTTCATGTGCTGCAGTGATAAGAGCTTCACCATCTATATTTCTTCCGCGGACGAATCTTGGCGGACCGCTGGTGAAACTGAAAGAGAGGCCCGGCCTGATCGATGAATATAGTGCCTTTCGCATTGCGTAAACAAAAAATTGTAATCGAAACAAAATAGTCTAATATCCTCAACAATTTGGGGAATAGTGGAATGTTACATTTACTTATTGGGAAAGTCTTTTTCCGGACATAAATAACGAATAAAGTCTCTCAAATTTCACTCGCCATGAGGACTAGTGAGTATGATAATTTAGGTAGTCCCTCCAAAAATCCACTCGCCTCGGGCTAGCGCACTAGCGTTAGTTTCCGACCCTGTTGTTTAGATTTGTCTGCTTTTTATTCAAGGTCCTCTCTGAGAAGAGAGAGTGTGTGTCTTTCTCTGGGCCTTCACGGACCTGTTTGCTCTTGTCCTTCTATCTTTGTGAGGGCCAATAGAGTTGTAACTTGGGAGGATGTATTTTTTTCTATTCAAGAATAACATACTTTAGGGTTATGTTGTGTGCATTTCTATGTCTTACGCCTTCAGTTTGGTACGGCACATGGCTGTCAATACTACGACACCCATGATTCCTTTTCTCTTGACTGACAAATTGATTAACTGACCAATTTAGTTTGAACACACTTCGAGGGGGTTTGGGTTATGTCGTTTTAGGTCACGGTCAGTTGCAAGTCAGTGACGGTCCTCTCAAATATAGAAGGACTATTGTGGGTGTGTGTTTTTAGATCTGTTTCATGTGGTTTCTTGACCCGACTGTGTTTGAGATTCCTGGAGACCCGACCTGTCTCTGGTGTGTGTGTGTGTGTGTGTGTGTGTGTGTGTGTGTGTGTGTGTGTGTCTGGATTACAGCAGTTGTTAGTGTTGATGTTTCATTTGTTGATGAGTAACCTCCGATAAGAGGCTCTCTCCTCTTACATGGGTACAACAGATGCATGTGTTATTGTTGACATTAGTCATTTGTTGACCAGTATCCATGGCTACACCTCGCGCTCGTCTTGTTATCTTGTTTATCTTCATCTGGGTCCCATCTAAATGACAGAACTCTTGTTTGTGTGTGTTTGTGAGCGAGTGTCATGTTTGTCCCAGTTCAAAAATAACAGCATGTGTTGTTTGAGGGTCACAAACAAGGCGTGACACGAGCCTCCACAGAACATGCACCACAAAGGTGCTCATGTCGTAATTAACTGTGAACTCGTGTGTCATATCAAATATTCATGGACAAACTTTATCCTCTTTGTACGATCTCTGTAAAGAAAGGAGTCCAATATTTGGAACAACAAATGAGTAATAAGGAAGCTTGCTTCTCACTTGCATCCACTTGAGTAGCTCAGATAACTGCTGAGTCGTAGCTATTTAACTCTGCAGACTTTGTTTTCGGGCCTTTTTAATGATTAAGCTCAGAGGTCAGAAAGGGTCGCTGCAGATACAAAAAGACACCATTTCAGTAATGAGGGAGCTAACAGTTTGGCAACTGTTGGTTTTGCGTGGTAAGACTTAAATGTTTTAATATAACGTGTGTAATAGAACGACTATATTTGATGATTATTTTCATTATCGATAAAAATATGCAGTTTGACACTTATCGACTTTCATTTCTGGACAATGTGAAAGATGTGAAAGTCTATGAAGAGGAAGTAGCGACGGATCGTTGGATACCTTAAAATGACTAATGAAACAGTCGGCTCAGGTGTAAACAAACACCTTTAACTCGTCACATTTTTGCTTATTTTGGTTCAGCAATCCATACTTTTGACACAATTTATTCTACACCATATTTTTGATGAACGATCTGTCCTCCACACTTGTTTTTGCCTGTTGGATCTCATTCCCTTTTAGATGTTTGTGTGCCTGATAAACCTGAGAGAGGAGGTACAAGTTGGAAGAGATAGATGGAAACTCTAAGATTGGAATTTCTGATCAATATTTTCTGGCTTGCCCACAGGGTTTAAAAAAAAAAAGAATCGGTCTAACATCTTGATGGTGGAAGGAAATTGATTCCTGTAGTGAAAAATGATGGCTGGAGTCCATGAATCAGAATCAAAGATATAATTCATCAAAGTTCACACAAACTTTTTTCCCACCGCAAACTTTCAGTTTTTACACCATCAGGAGAAAGGTGCCAAACTGTCATGTCGTCAATTTCATGTTTCAATTGTCTTACTGAACTCTTCAGTGTCCGTGCAGTCGTCTTCTTCTCGGTGTCAAACTGTTAGTTTATTCTGCCTGTGTACAAAACCAGTGGCGGCTGGTGGAAAATGTTCTTGGTAGGGCTGTGCCACATCCAATCAATTTCAGCAAACATCCCAGAATGATTTAATGCAAACAAATTAAGGTATCAAACGCGCATTACTACTTTGCAGTTAAATATTTAACATTTATTCCAACACGAAAAAAAGCAGTAAATAACACTTTCACAAACACGTCAGGACATCTTATTTTAGTCACCCTCACAGGGAGTTCAGTATAATATAATATATATAACATATAATAATATTCTGTATAATATAATAATATATATATATATATCATATAATATTCTGTATAATATAATAATATATATATCATATAATATTCTGTATAATATAATAATATATATGTCATATTCTGTCCCCGTTGTTTTAAAAAGATAAATAAGTTATTATCATGACGTCATCCAGCTAGTCAAACCTGTCTGGTGTACAGCTAGTAGAGAAGCTTCATGTACTGCTTCTCTTTCCTGCTAGTCTGCTGTCTGATTGTGAGGTCAGGCTGATCTGGGATCAGCTCTTTTAGTAGTTTCTCCTCTCAGTTCTCCTCTCAAACGGGTCTTGGAGGAGTAGTGCTCGCGCTGGCGCTCTCCTGTAGAGACTTCTCCTGACGAGAACGCGCAGCTTGGGGCAGGAAAAAAACTGCCCCAAGCTGAATCTATTTGAGGACGCTGATTGGCTGAATTGTATGTCACTCATTTATATCTTTACTCAGCATTGGCTAAACTGCTTTATAGACCCGCCTCTTTGGGGCAGTTTTTCCAGCGCCCCAGCCAGCTGAGACGTGCACACACAGAGAGGAAGAGCAGACAGGCAGAGAGGACAAGCAGGAAAAGCATATATTTACCGCAGATATCATATTTTACACATATTACTGGGTGATTCCATGTTTCAAAAACACAAATATTGACAATTTGTATAGTTTATTTTTATTTTAAATTTTATTTTTATTTATATTTTTATTTTTATTTTTATTTTTATTTTTATTTTTATTTTTTGTAGCTCTAGGGGGGGCGGCGCCCTAGCGCCCTCTATGGACCAGCCGCCACTGTACAAAACAGAGGTTCAGGTGGGTTGAGCAGAGAAAACCCTTCCCCTCCAGTTGTCCGCATGTGAACCCAAAACAACCCCAGTGAACCCTCTTCACCCTCCCTGATTGGCTGGAAAGCAGCCAGCAGCATCCAATTAGAGATCATCTTTGCACAATGATTTCTGATCCCTCCCTTGCTGCCTCTCGACCCCTCCCAGTTCAACTACATGGACTCAGGAGCTATTGATTAAGTGTGCGGACTCCTGCATTACTCAAAGGCTGATTATCCTCATTTGATGCTGCTCAGACATCAGAACAAAAAACAAGTGTTTTGACGTTGTCTATAAGAATTTAGAAGAACTGCATTGGTGTCTCCACTGTCTGACTTCTAACAGCTCCACAACAAGAGGTGTGATCACTGATGGGTGAGGTTTCCTCCTTTTCTTCTGCTTTTCTTTGTTAAACTGTGCTCTGATGCTGCAGGCCAAAAGGAGCACAGGTGGGCAGGGATTAGATATGACACCGCGGTGGGATTAGCCCGAGGCTTTACCTCCTTTAAAAGTATTCTGTGAAGGGAGTCGGTGCAGGTCAGCATTGTTCACACATTCAGGTCACTAATTTGTGTGAGACCTCGAGTCCAAAGTGTTAAATGCAGGCCAATCCCGAAGACACTCGAATGCGTTGGTATTTACAAGTTCAAAGACAGAACAAGAGAAACGGTTTGTGTATCTGAGCCCACATTACTGTCAGCAGGCTGCGGGTAGGAAAGACAATATGAAAACACATTTCTGTCAACTGAGCTAAAGTAACACAGTGTGGCATTAACAATAAGTCAACTAGTCAAATTAGTCGATCAATAACAACTTTGATGGTTACTTAGATAGTCTTTTATCAAGTAACATGAGTAACACTGTGTCCTACTTACATACTACACACAGGTTTTTAATATGTCGTGTATTCACACTTTAAAAGTGATAGACTTTAAAACAGTGTGCATCCTAAATACGGCTTATTTTTGAGCGTGCTGTTGATGGAAACTATTCGCCCACAATGCAATGCACCGAGAAACGGAGGAGCTGCTCACACCTGGAAGACATCAAAAATACATGGTGGGTGGTGGTGAAAGGAAAATAATACAATGAAGGGGACGTATGCCTCATATGTCTCATACATGTGCCTCAACATTTGGGTATCTGGAGAACAGACCAACCCACAAACTGTGAGTTAACACAACCCAGAGTGCTTCTTTGGGGACTGCTTGGAAAACTTTCAACAAGCATTTCAGATTTGGCTCCCCTTCCTCTGTCACACACAGGCTTATTAGTCCACGGCTTGAGAACTATACCTTTGCAAAGGTGTACTATATTTTTCTTGCAAGCCAATCAGATCAGACTGTTTTTTTTTGGGAGGGAGGCTTAAGGAGACGGGGCCCTAAAACGGAGCGTTTCAGACTGACGGTATTAGAATTTATTTATTTTTAACATTAAAGCATGAAAACATGTTGTAGTAGAAAGAATGATCCTGAAAATGGGAATGAGTTTTTGGAAAGCTACTGCCGGTTAAACTTCACAAAGAGGCATCCAAATGTTTTTCTAAGTTGCACCTTGATCGACACCCGACGTCACTTTGTTAATTATTCTTGACACAAACTGCTGAAACAGTTTATTACAAAAGTGATATGTAGAATATACTTCATGGATTTAATATGTTGTATGGATTTGAGACACAGTCTCTCTTACTTCTTCCTTTGGAGTTTGAATACACTTAGTCTGCCAATGCATGTGATGACATTACATTTTATTTTAAGCAATAAACAATTTGAAAACACTACTTTAATTCACTTAACAATTTAATGAAACAAGGTCCCTCTCCTGACTTGATGTGCAGTCAGTAAAACAAACCCACAACAGAATCAAAAAAGTACTTAATTCGTCATTCAGTATTCTGTTACACAAGCCAGGGGATGTGATTGTAAGTCTGTAAGCCAGTCAAGTATAAAACCAAAGGTGTTATACAATATCTGTTTTCAGAGACACAAATTGAAGCGTTGTTGTTCTTGCAAATGACCGGCAAAGTCAGTTGACATCGGTGTAGTCACTTCATCATCAAACTGTCGGTGAGTTCATCAAAGGAGGAGACCGATCTGTTGTGACTGGTTATAAATTAAAGGAAAATATCTCTGTGTACAGCACAATGAATCTACAAAAATGTTTGTTTTTATATACACATGGCAGTGTTGACACGTTCAGCAGTGGTTATTTCATCCTTCTGATGTTCGGGTGAGGTATAAAGAAGAGCCTTTTTAAAAACACAACAGTGAGGAGAATCATGCGATCGGTTGCTCTTGTGCGTGCCTTCATGAGTAAGTGTGCACCTCCGTGTCTGTCCACAGCTACTCTCGCATTCTGCTGCAGCAAACTGCATCATATTTTGGGTGGCCAGTTATCGACGCATGCTCAAGGACCTCTTGTGGTTGTGGTGACTCACACTTTCTCAAAACAGCTTTTATTGCCTGTTTAATACTGCCTGCTGAGTCCTCACCGACCCTCGGCCGGTAGGGGCTGCTAGTGATGACACAGCTGAGACACAATGGGGAAAAAACAGTTTGCTCACTTTTATTGTTTTGGACGGTGTGTTTGGCTAACAGCTAACTGACCTCCCTGTAAACACACTGCTGAGTACCTCGCCGCTGCTAAGCGGTCATACAGCTTGATGAATTTGATTTTTGGCAAGATTGTATGAAATGTACGACAACTTCGAGCCGATTGCTTATATGTTGCCGCTTGTTTTTGAGTTTGAATGAAGTGCATTTTACGACACCTTACAGCCCATTACTGTCTAGACGGGGAGTTAGGGTTGTATTCATTCAACCACACATTACAGCAATGGTCATTGCAGACACCGGGATCTGCACTCCAAACTGCAGCCACCACTCAGTCTGTCATGCTGTCATTTCCTCAGAGCTCATTTTAAAAATAGCCCTGAACTCCAGATTAATTTCATCAAAACAGAGCATTTTTTGGACTTCAACAGATAATGCTAAATCAGACTTTTTAGAAAAGTTTGACTTGATGCAGTTCATGTCCCCACCCGCCCTCTCTCTTTCTTTTTTATCTCCTCCCTTTAAATCTGCACTGAGCTCCTGCAGGGCTTATAATAAGGCCCTGATACAAAATGTTAAATGCTTCTGACATATGAACCTAGGGTACAAGGTGTGTGTGTGTGTGTGTGTGTGTGTGTGTGTGTGTGTGTGTGTGTGTGTGTGTGTGTGTGTTTTCTTTGTATGTACTATTTGGGGTTTTCAAATCTTGAGAGAGCAGGCATTTCTGAAAACTAAGGTAATTAAGGGAAATTGGTTAGTTTTAGGCCGAGGATAAGGAGCACAGGAATGAATTATGTCATCAAAGGTCGTAGAGGTACTAACGTGTGTGGGAAGTTGGAAAAAAAAGAAACTGTGTGGTGGTTTTCAAGCCGACTTTCAAGCTCTGAAATAGAGGGAGGGAGTAGTGGAGAAATTACAGTATGTGTGTGTGTGTGTGTGCACAATGTCCTTACAGCCTGGCATACATCTTGTACAACTTTTGTTCTCGTAAGCTGAACAGTGGCATTATTAGCCAGATCTTATGTAAGGCAGCTTATGCAAGCAGCTGTCTTCTCACTGCCCTCCTCCTTTATCATTCTCTCTCTCTCTCTCTTACTCGCTCTCTTTAAGGAGGTAAAGAGGTAATTACATGACGTGTTTGTCTGTGGGTGCATATATGAAGTATTTCGTCTATTTTAAATCCTAAGTAGGACACACTTCTGTGTAAGAATGGTCCTGTGTTATCAACCTAAATCACAAACTAGGGTCTGTTCGTCCACCAAATTGAGTCAAAACTTGTGCAGTTTCCTCTTTAGGGGCGTGGCCGTTAGGAGCATGTGACCGTTTGGAATGGACTGAATGCTCGGCTACATGTATTGCTCCTTGCAGCGTAGTCTGGAACCGTAAAGGCCAGCTGCGGACGACATGCTCGACTCTGCAAGAGCCGTGACGCCCCGCTGTTGCACAACGCGCTGTTCGGTTGTTTATTCATATTGAACGTGTCACGTGTCCTAATTGTCCCCAGCAATACACCCACTTAGTGTGAAGTAGATCGCATGGACGGTTCTCAAGATATGCGAAGAACACAAAGGCATACGTATGTACGCAACAACACGTACGTATGTTCCTCGCTTTATAGTTAGTTATGTGTAAACTAAAGATAGCAAAACAACATTTAAACAATATTGAATGTATGACAAAAATAAACGATTTTGTGGCTGTTGTTTGGGAAGAACCTCCGTCACATTGACTGTCTGATATTTAACGTTAAAGTCAGAATTTCCCACGGGCAGATCATTTGATCTGGTTGGAGCGGGTGGTTTCAAAGGAAGGTGAAAGAGATGCTGGAAAACAACATTGCAGTCACAAGCTTTGGCATTTATGTACAATTTATAAAACGTCTGAAATCGTTACTGAATTTTTGTATTCTGGCCAGACTGAATATTACATTTTATTTTCAGATTGTATCAAAACAAAGGAATGCAATAAGCTGTTCTGTTTTGGCCTGCAGTCCATATAAATATTAAAAAAGCATCACACATCAGTCTGGGCTCCCTCCACAGTCTCCCTGTGGCTACTGGTGGAGCTCAGAATGTGCTGGGACCCGTCTGCCTCCAGGATGCAGTGAAACACCTCACTGTAGCAAGAACTGTCTCCATAGCTCACCTGGAGCCACCTTTTCACAGAGGGACCTGAAAGTACCCATTATGCATGCAGCCCAAAGCATTTTGCAGCATAACAAGGAGCAAATTATTGGACTGCACAGCGTGTTACTTCTAGTGCAGATTTAGCCAACTGATTACTCAAAGTGCAAAATAGACATAAAACCTATAAACAAGTCTGAAATCAACATTTCACTACGATATGGACGAGAAGTTGAAACAATTAGTTGATCAATAGAAAATGGATCTGTAGTTTGTCATTATTAATGTGGTTGCTTATTGAAGACATCTTGAGCACTGGCATTTGTACTATTTTTTTGGGATATTTCAAAGACCAAACAATCAGTGAATGAATGAATTAAGTAATTGACAGAGTAACTGATAATGGAAATAATCAAGAAATCTGTACAAAGAATGCTGCAAATGTTACGTCTATAAAAAAAGAAATCTTTAAATTGTAGTATTTGGAGCTTCAGTGGTTGTGATTTGACATATTCAGAGTGGTAGGTTCCTCATTTTGGGAGGAGATTGCACATGTAGCTGACCTCCTGCTGGGTCAGGCTGCTGGTGTTGTCCTCTTTTCTACTAGAGAATTTGAGGCTATCTTGTCCCCTCCCCCCTTTGGTTATGGGGGTGTTTTTAGGACACCAGACAGACCAGACTGCTCCCCCTCCCCGTGCCTCTCCATACTCCTCCCACATCTCCTCCTGTCTTTGTCCATCTCCCCTATCATCCTTCATGCCTCCCTCTTTTTATTTGTACCCCCCCCCCCCCCCCTACTTTTTATATTTTGCACTCATCAGCATCCCGTTTCCATATTTACTGAATTTAAATTGCTTCTCACTCTGTCTGGCCGAGCCCAAAGAAATGCTGTACTCCATAATGCAACGTTGGCTGAATCAGATGTCCTTGGCCCACTGTGTGAGGTTATATAAGGTAAGATGGTGTAGGGTGTAAAACACAGATGGTTTCTTCTATTTTCAAAAGAGCTTGAATGTTATTGTAACTTTGTGGTAGCTGCTTTCGGATGAAGGGAGATTTGTCCAGTGTTGTCCATTCTTCCCCCAGTGGTGCAGTTTTTTTGTTGTACAGACCGTCAACAATGTCGCCCGACAGTATTACTGAACTCGTGACTACATTTTACATGAAATGCGTGCATGCACCAGCTTTTCCCCCCCCCCCCCGCATTACAAACCAGTACATTACACGCATCTTTTCCTGTGAATCACTTATGCGCGTTGTGGTAGAATATTTCTATGTTGATCGGGAGAAGAGAGTTTTGTTCACAAATCAATAATATAGTCTTCAGAAGATTCAAAGTTGTCTCGTTCGTTTATTCGCTTGCAAGGGAAAAATGCAACACAGCCACTCAGTCAGTGCCTGTGTTGGAAGCTTCAACATCGTACAGAAACATCACATCATTTAAGCAAACCCAGGTTCCCGCCTTCAGATCAATCATAGACAGAGAGTAGATTTTGTTTACAGCCTAGTTGTCGTTCTTATCTGGACTTATGCCAGGTATGTTCAACTAGGAACTAGTTTATGGTTTTATGGCCTGTCCTAAACTCATCACACAGACAAAGGAGAATCCTTCACCTTTGTTCAACTCTGGGAGTGTGTGATGAGTTCGAAACAAAGCCAGACACTAGGCTCATAAATTGATTGTTTACTTTGCAGGACTGCTGCGTTTTGTCAGTTTCTCCTCTCTCTTTCAGTTGTTCATCTGTTAAAAACATTTCATGATACAAAATATATTTTTCCCATTACATTCCACTCTTTTGATTATATATAAATCACACAGTATTGCTAAAATATATGATAAGGACATTTCAATAACATCAGAAGTATTATCCCGGAACATACAAAAGGAAAAATAACTACAAATGCAAACAGAGATGTAATACAGAAGAAAGCTTGTGTGCCTCCCACTCTACGGAGAGGACTCCACGGCCTACGTACATCTGCCATAATGTGTGTAAAAGAGTGAACAGCCAAACAGTTTGTATGGAATTCACCCGAGCAACTGATTCGTATGAACAGTTCTGGTTTACGTTGGCACCGTATGGTTTCCACCAAAACTGTCAGAGACACTGTTTTCACCACTCTTTTTGTTCTAAGTGTGTGTGTGCAACTATATGTGTATTTTTGGGTGTGGTGCTTAATAGACAGCTCCCTCGATGGTAGATCTCTCGTCCGCGTTGGAGACCTTTGTCACTTGTTGATAAGGCGGTGGTAACACAGAACAAGTCTGTCGGTTACATGCAGAGTTGGTAACACAGAACAAGTCTGTCGGTTACGTGCAGAGTTGGTGACACAGAAACTACGTCTGTCGGTCACTTGTTGAGGTGGTCCTATTTCGTCGCACTGGCATGTGCAGGAGCAGGAGGATTTGTAGTCGTCTCCGCAGGAGGTGGAACTTTTTTACAGTGAGTGGCGTGTATCCAGGTTGCTCTCTCTGCCACCTTCACAGCCGTGTGGGCTGTGGCTTCCTTTGGGAGTGCAACTGCAGCTACAACCTGTTTTCTTATGTCAGACAGAGTAGAGGACAGTTGAGTGCAATAGGTTAGCATGTCATTTTCACACAGTGTTGTAGATGGAAGAGGTGATCTCGGAGCGTCCACGCCAATGTGAGGAGGTGCTGCAAACAAGATTTCAAAAGGGCTGAGATTACTTCGCGTTCTTTTCCTCATCCGCATGTACATCAGAACCAGGGGCAGAGCTTTTGTCCATGATAAACCTGTGTCAGTGCAACATTTAGCTAATTTAGTTTTCAGTGTTCCATTCTCCCGTTCAACAGCGCCTCCACTGGCTGGATGATAAGCACAGTGTGTTTTTAAGTCAATCCCCACGTATGCACTCAGTTCTGTAATTGCTTGATTGACAAAATGTGAGCCATTGTCACTAGAAATCTTTGTCGGAATACCCCAGCGAGGTATAATTTCTGAGATTAGTGCCTCGGCCACTGTGGCTGCAGTTTGTTTGCTAGATGGAAAAACTTCAACCCATTTAGACCACATGTCTACCATTACAAGACAGTGTTTCTTACCTTCAGATGGGGTGAGTTCCACAAAATCCATCATAACGTGTTCAAAAGGTCGAGTTGGCGGTGGATGTGCCGCTTGATGTGTTACAGGTACAGGTCGACCTATATTGTGTGTAGCACACGTTATACATGCCTGGCAGTACTTCTGTGCATATGCTGCAAAACCCTTAGTGAACCATGTTTCATCAATCATGCTTAACGTCCCCCCTTTTGACACATGGTCCAACCCATGTGTTAATTTAGCATAATGAGGAAAGAAATGTTTAGGCAAGCAGGGTTTGCCGTTTGGACCAATCCACGTGTCGTCAGTGAATTTAGAACCTGAGGAGGACCACAGACGCCTCTCCTCTGGGGTGGAGAAGGACTGCATTGCTGAGAGGGAAGAAGGGAGTGAAACCATGAGTGGTGTGTCGACTGTGTCAAGAGGAAGCTGTGCAGCAGCTTTTGCAGCCGTGTCTGCGCGAGCATTCCCTTTAGAAATGTCACCAGTGTTTGACGTGTGAGCTGCACATTTGCAGACAGCGATCGCTGTAGGCAACAAAATGGAGTCCAATAGCTCTGCTATGAGTGTGTGATGTAAAACAGGCTTACCGTCTGATTTGAGGAAGTTTCTGTGCTTCCATAACGCGCCAAAATCGTGAACAACGCCAAAAGCATATCGTGAGTCTGTGTGAATGGTGACAGTTTTACCAGCTGCGAGTTTGCATGCTTCAGTGAGTGCGATGAGCTCTGCGGCCTGTGCTGAGAGGTGACATGGGAGAGGTCCAGAACAGAGAACAACTGAGTCAGAAACAACAGAAAAACCAACAAGATTAGTACCAGTCTGGGGATCCCGTGAAGCAGACCCGTCAACATACATTACCATATCACTGTTGGGTAGAGGTGTATCCAGGAGGTCAGGTCGAGGAGTGCACTGAGCTTGGAGCTCAGCCAGACAGTTATGCTCCTCACCGTCACCAGGAATAGGGAGCAGTGATGCAGGATTCAAGTTAGTGCAGCGTTTCACTGTAACGTTAGGCATGTCTAGGAGACATGTGTGATAACGCAAATAGCGAGCTGCAGAAAGATGAGAGGATTTCTGTTCTAACAGTATTAGTGACACAGAGTGAGGAACGAGAAGGGTCAACGGCGCATAACCCACTATGTCGCGAGAGGCAGCGAGAGCCTTTTCTGCTGCTGCCACTGCACGGAGGCACTGCGGTAGGCCTGCAGCGACAGGGTCAAGTTTAGCGGAGAAATATGCTACCGGACGTAATTTGTCACCATGAGATTGTAAAAGAACTGACGTCATACAACCTGAACGTTCGTCAACTGTTTGAGTGAAAGGTTTGTTTGGATCTGGCAAACCCAGTGTGGGAGGAGTTTGCAACGCACATTTCATTTTGTCAAATGCCTGAGAGGCCGTCGGTGTCCATAGGACTTTGTCATGCGCAGTGAGGTTTTTACCGTAAATAACTTCGGACAGAGGTAGTTCAAGTTGGGAATAGTTAGGAATGAACGAACGGCAATACGAACACATTCCCAAAAAGGACATCATCTGTTTCTTTGTTCGCGGTTTTGGAAGCGTCACAATGGAGGAAATACGTTTAGGAGATAGGGTTTTCCCTTCTCCTGAAATGTCATGACCAAGAAAATGTACATTTTGAGTTACAAACTGCAGTTTGGACAGGCTGGCCTTGTGGCCCTCTGCTGCCAAATGTGTCAATAATTTCAATGTGCCTTTTCGACATTGTTGTGTTGGAGCTGCAATAAGGCAATCGTCTACATATTGCAGGAGAGCAGACCCTGGAGACAGGGTGAGGCTCTCCAAACTTTCCCTGAGTGCTTCATTGTAGATGGTAGGAGATTCAGTGTAGCCTTGACACAGACGAGTGAAAGTGTATGGCTTACCGTTGAAGTTGAAAGCGAACCAGAATTGACTGTCTTTGTCCACAGGGACACTGAAAAAAGCATTTGACAGGTCAACCACAGAAAACCATTTAGCAGTAGGAGGAACCTGTGCTAAAATAGTATAGGGGTTAGGAACATTAGGGGCTCTCGCGTGGACCGCAGCATTGACAGCTTTAAGGTCTTGAACGAAACGCCACTCTGTTGGTTTGCCTGCGTCACGAATCTTTTTAACTGGAAAGATAGGTGTTCTTACCGGAGAATCTGGACAAGGAATGATTACACCTGCTTTCAGCAGCGAATCAAACACTGGTGTGATACCGTCAATGGCCTCTTGGCGCAGTGGGTATTGATGTTTTTGTGGGCGGAAATCTGAGCGAGGAGTGATGACCACAGGTTGACAGTTCTTGATGAGTCCCACGTCATATTTATGCGATGCCCAGAGCGACGACGGAACGGAGCTAAGGGCAGGAGAAATAGAGGAGACATCAGTGGCAAATGTGTCAGTGTGTGCGTCATGTAATGCGTCAGATTCATCAAAGAGGTACACAGTTCTGAGAGCAGTAATTTTCAGATAAAACGGTTGTTTATAAAACCCAGTTGATGGTGAATACATAACCAAAGGGTCAGATGAAGTCTGCCAATCAGTCAATGCTTCACAGGTTTTGACAAAAGGGCCCAAATCTCTCCACCGATCTGTCCTAGATTTGGACAGTGAGATGTGTGGGTGGGAGTGGTCCACCTGGAACAGGTGTTGCTGAGAGGGAGACAATGAGACAGAAACAGCAGATTTGTGAGATGACCAAAAAAGTGTGGTACATGCAATCTGATCATTTAAGTCTTGACAAAAAGGAAAAAATGAAGTCTCAAACTGTTCATCACGACCATGAGAGACATGAGTAGTACAATGCAAATGATCTGGGCGCATGCGCTGTGCTTGTGGATGTACTCGAGAGTCTGTGAAACATGTCATTAGTCGTGCTTGGTCCATTGGAATTCTCCATTGATATACATTCAGTGGTTCAGAGTCTGCCTGTAGGGCGGTCAATGTCATAACAGGTCGCTGTCTGACAACTGTCAGTCCATTTGGAGTGGAGAGTAGGCTGATACCTAATGAACACATTAAGTCTCTTCCCATTAGATTGATAGGGCAGAGAGGCGATAAGAGGAATGAGTGTTTAACTCTTACTTCAGGGATGGGGTCGGTTTCATCAGTATGTACACTTGTCATAGGAACCGTGAATTTTTCAGTTACAGTTAAACCCGATGCACCTTGCGAATATACATATCTTCCGCACATTCTTTGAGACGGGAAAAACTTTTGTTGAATAACAGAATGAGTGGCACCTGAATCAACAAGAAAAGATAAAGCTACCCCACTGACCACAACTGTGGTTAAAGGCATGTCTTTAAATGAACCATCAGAGAATTTAGTATAAGTGTGCGTGTTGGGTGTTTGTGGCGTGTTCTGTTGTTCAAGGTGAGCAATGATGTCAGTTAGAGCTGTCTGTTGCTCTTGTGTGGGTATAAATGTTGGTGCTGTTAGTGCAGAAAGCGTTTCTTCATTGCAGACGGCGGTGTTTATGTATTTATGACTTCCCTTATCATCATGTCTCATCAGGCAGGCAGCTGTCTCCTCCTCACGTGCACCAACCGCGTCACCGTCCACGCGTCAATCTGAGAAACGATTGTCTGGGCGTTCCTCTGAGCGCGTGTCCGTGTGCTCGCGCCCCCAGCCTCCTCTTTGTGGGCCTCTCTGTGGGCAATCACGTGACCAATGTCCACGCTGGCCACAGCGAAAACATGTGTCGTTTCCAGTGGGCGGGTCTCTTTGTGGTCCTGCTTGGTTCCAGGAAGAACGCCCTCTAGTCATGCCTCTTCCACGCCCTCTGAAACGCCCCCGTTGGTCGGATCTAGGTTGGTAGCTGTTTTGTCCCTGCCCTGGTGGCTGGTCATGATTCATAGACAGCTGAGTGACAGCTTGAAGCATGGAAAGCTGTGTTTCTTCAGCATGCTTTTTCTTCTTTTTGTCTTCTTGCTCGGTTTTGTCTTTGGTCATTTTTTGTGTGTGTGTTGCATGTTTTTTCACTTCCGCCAGTCGTTCGTCTTCCATGCATATGACAGAACATTCTGTGCCCACTTTGATATCAGGCAACAGTCCATTGACAAAAGCATTTTTCATGTGTGTTTCCCACACACCTGCTACGTCACCCAAAGCAGCTGGTCGAGTGATACCGCTGTTCTGTTCGAACACTGTTAGCAGACGTTGATAGTAGTCATGCACACTTTCACCTGATTTCTGCTTTGTGTTGTTTATCTGCCCCATGTCAACTCTTGCGGGAAAAGCAGCTTCGATGCCTACACAAAGCGCTGCGAGGAAGTTTCTGTAGGGTTGGTTCGTATTATCAGCCCAGTCAACATTTATGACACGAACGTCGACGTCCAGTAGGTGCTTGATGGTGGCGTAGTGTGTCGGACCCATGTGATGCATGAGGAGTCGTCTCATCTCATAGCCGGTAGGCAGGAACTGCTCACAGAACACCGTATATTCTGCTGTGAATGTAGCTCCAGAAAGCTGAACTTTTGGCAGGTGGGCCATTGCAGCTCGAATGTCAGTGTCAGTCCATGGTCGATGAACTAATATCGGACCTTCATGTCCCGGTACCTGGATCATCGGGGCAGTGAAAGTTGTTGAGTGGCCTTCTGCTCCTTCGGCTGAATTGAAATCAGGTTGGCCCATAGTTGGCAAGGAGGGAGATGCCGTGAGGTAGTTGTAGAGTCTCTGTGGGCTGAAGAAGGGGGGTATTAAGGTGGAAACAGATGAGGCGGGTTGCCTTGCTGCTGGTGTGGAGGGAGTGGGGGTGAAGAGAATGGGGGTGTAGGTGGAGGGAGAAGGTGGATTTTGTTGGACCCCTAGGTGTCCTGCATGAGCTGCGTCAGCAGCCTGTTGCTGCCATCTTGTCTGCATTCCCTCTGCAATGTGTAGCTCCGCTACGGCTGCTGCTTGAGCCACGAGGTCAATCTGTGGTTGGTATGGAGGTGGAGGTGGTGGTGGTGGATGCGGTGGACACGTGTTGAGGAGAGGGCCGCTGGTGCCTGTCAGACTCGGATACAGAGAAGGAGAGAATGGGTTATGTGGGCTGAGTGTGGTGTTTAGATCTTTTTCTTTCTCTGGTACATCTGTTTTTACACATGTTAATTGTTTCTGCAATTGTTTTCTTTCCCTACATTCACATTCCATTTCCCATTGAACCAGACACTTTTTGTTCTTCTCTAATTTTTCTAAGTCTGTGATTTTGACTGTCTTTTGACTTCGCCAAACTTTTTCTTTCTCCTCTAACTTTTTTCTAAGTTCAACAAGTTGAGTTTTACTGAGAGATCCATTTGCAGGAAACCCAAACTTTTGGGTCCATAATGAGAGATATTCTACAGAACCTTCACCATATTTCTGTCGCATAACGTTCACTATGGGTCCCGAGGGACTCTCGTCTTTACTTTTACCCTGTGTGCCACCCATCTTTCAGGTGTGGTAAAGTACTTTATTTATAAATACAGTCGTCACTGTAAGTCTTAGATTTTTTTTTTTACTGGAAAAATCAAGTGAAAACCTATCGGCGTTATCCACCAATATTATTTAGGTCAAGGTCGTGTACAAAATACGATCTCGAAAGTAAATTTAATTCGAGTTCAAGCGTTAATTCGTATTTGACATTCCTGTCTTCCTATCGGTCAAGGGTCGTGATAAATAGAACACAGAGGGTGCTGTATTTCTCATTCCCTGTCTTCCTAGCGGTCAAGGAGCATAAACCATATGATCTCAGACAAACACAATATTCATCCAAGTGCAATCGTTATATCATATTTATCATTCCTGTCTTCCTTAGTAAAGACTCATAATGACGTTATACACAGAAATATGTTCTTCTAAATTAAAACAACCTTATTCAAAATAAAACCCACAAAAGTAGAAAAAGACAAATTATCATACAGGAAGACCAGATTAATGGACAACTCTTATTTCAATTTTCAGTTTGTATTACGATATTTCGTAAATCAGGAGTTAAGTCTGATAGACTCACACCGTCTTCTATTAAATCAATGATTACTGTTTAAATTTGGAATTTCAACTTCTTACCCGATATGAAGAAATTCTTTCTTTATCTGGATCGTTGTGAAGTCAATCAGGTCTCTTTGGTCGCCGGTCCCCTCTCTCTTTGTCTGACGAGGTATGGGGCAGGATCACGTTGATGGATCCTGAAGTGGCCACTACCCGGACGTCCTCGGAGTCCCGATGGAGCTTCAAACGATCCCACTTCTGACACCAAATTGTGGTAGAATATTTCTATGTTGATCGGGAGAAGAGAGTTTTGTTCACAAATCAATAATATAGTCTTCAGAAGATTCAAAGTTGTCTCGTTCGTTTATTCGCTTGCAAGGGAAAAATGCAACACAGCCACTCAGTCAGTGCCTGTGTTGGAAGCTTCAACATCGTACAGAAACATCACATCATTTAAGCAAACCCAGGTTCCCGCCTTCAGATCAATCATAGACAGAGAGTAGATTTTGTTTACAGCCTAGTTGTCGTTCTTATCTGGACTTATGCCAGGTATGTTCAACTAGGAACTAGTTTATGGTTTTATGGCCTGTCCTAAACTCATCACACAGACAAAGGAGAATCCTTCACCTTTGTTCAACTCTGGGAGTGTGTGATGAGTTCGAAACAAAGCCAGACACTAGGCTCATAAATTGATTGTTTACTTTGCAGGACTGCTGCGTTTTGTCAGTTTCTCCTCTCTCTTTCAGTTGTTCATCTGTTAAAAACATTTCATGATACAAAATATATTTTTCCCATTACAGCGTGTAGGCAATTTAATTCCCACTCTGTAGAGGTGGACCCTGCCAGTGACAATGACAACTACTCGAGGCAATTACAGAATGCAAATACATTGAATAGCTGCCGCTGAAAAAATGCTGACCAAGAAAAATGGGATTTGGTTTAATGAAAACCTGAAGGATTATGAGTTGTGAGTCATATTGAAATATGTTTGACTAATAAGCCATTTTTTTCCAAACTTGACAGCACAGACTTAACATTAGCCTGGTTGTTAATTAAAATGGCTGTAATAACACCTAAATGCTCCTCTGGTGTCATTTGTCTTGTTCAATGCCAAAACGACAGAATTCGCCGACGATGCACCCTGTGGAGGTTGTGCAGAGCAGAAAGCAACTTATTGCGACGTTTGTAGGTTTGTAAGCTCCTTAGTTAGCTTTTATGGACACAACGTGTCAAACACCTGCACAGAACAGTGTAATGCAATCCATTGCAACATCCCTGCAGTAAATCCTACCTTTTGTGAAGCCTCGTTTTGGAACTATGTCAAGGATTTACACGTACTTTGGTGGTCATAAATTGGGGCTGTATTTTGTGGCGAATGGGTTTTTATTGCATTTCAAACGTGTTCGTATCATTTTTCACAAAATAAAACTGAGTCAATACACAGTCTTGAGAAACGCTGAACGTAATCTCCACAAAGTTATTGCAGGCCCGTAGCACGGGATTGTGTTATAGCGGTCATGTGTCATGTCCGCCTCCAGGTCGTTAAAAAGGTCGTCTCGGGTAAGAAGAAAGAGAAACGAGAGCCTAACCTTCATGCTGCTCCAACATGGAGCTGCTTAGAGTAGCTCACATATACTGTATGTTTCGCAACTGTTATTTTACAGCCCTGAAGGCTTGCATTCCCCTGGTGTATAAAGTTACATAAAACCTGATGGCTGGTCGTGACTTCCAAGTAATGTAGGCTAATAACACGCTAATAACACGCTTGTCTGCGTGATTTTCATGGGAAAGTTTTCTGTACATTCTTAAAGGTACAGTTACAATAGTACCATCTGCTTCGGCACCAGTCGTGTTTTTAGCAGTGACCTCTTGATGAGAGGTTTTCCATGTTGGTAACAAGATAGTTACTCTGTTGGGCTTTGAATGGAAGCCTTATACATAGCTGCACAAACAGTATGTCCACAAGTAACGGGCGCACATAATGGCCCCCCGAGCCCAACGTCTGCAGCCAACACTTCCCTGGCATTTAATGCTGCATAAGAATTTCACTGATCCAAGAACTGCACTTGGAGTGCACTTTTCCCAACAGCGTGTTCTGTGGCTGATAACGTGATAACAGTGTCTGATGCATGGGGTCTTTGTGAGGAATCGGCAATTAGAGGGGGAACCCTCAGTGCTCAGTTTGTGATATTATGTGCAGGCCTACATGATGACTGGCCGTTTTTACCAACTTATGTGAAGACCAAAAAACAACAGTCATGTGAATAACAACTGGCTCCCAGAAAATAAAAGCATTTGTTATTTATTAAAAGAACATAAACTTATATTTAGTATTGTTGAGGGATATAGTGCCACAAAAAAAGGTCCTTGGGAGGAGGTTGTGTAGGATGTTTGGGTCGCACAGAGCAACTGAAACCACAGGTCATGTCCTGTCATACAGACAGTAAATATTGCTTTCTTCTACAGGAACTGTGTGTGTAGGATTTAGTTGCATCTAGTGGTGAGGTGGCAGATTGCAACCAACTATACACCCCCCTCTGCTCACCCCTCCCCTTTCCAGGTGTTTTGGAGAACGACGGAGGCCTTTCAGGTAAAAAAACGTGAAAGGTCCTATCTAGTGTTTGGTTTATTCCTTTAGGGCTACTGTGCGACATGGCGGTTCTACAGTGCAGACTTTGTGAAGAGGAAGATGAGCGGCTCGTCCTAAGCTCATGAAAACGCAACGATTCTTAGTCTCAGGTTGATTATATAAGGACAACATAGTTATGAATATTATATTCCATTTCTGCCAAAGTATCCCCCACACTGTTCCCTTAACTGAAGGTCTTTTATTACCTTAATCCAGGGTAGGAAACAATGAAGAATAAAACGAGACTTACTGAGAGCATGATGACTTTGCTCTCCAGCTTGCTGCTATCATGTGACACACTACGGCCGTAAGCAAAGCTCAAAGCAGCTCAGATAACAACACACACAGAGGGAGAGTGACTTCATTCTCACAGGTAGACATTACTCCACTTATCGTTACATAACTAATGGTCGAGATGCTGTATTGTGCTCTGAATAACAAATGGAGAACCTTTAAAATAGATTCTGAGATCTTATATACATCTCTATACATGTTTTGGGAAAGCAGAACATCAGAGCAAAGGTGAGTTCACCAGGTTTCTTGGTCGTAGTGTTGTAAAACCGCCCCGTCTGGCCAATAAGTCAACTTGGCCGGAGCTGCGTGTTGTGTAATCTGCGGAGTAACGTTATGCAAGGTGAGCTGGCAGGTGATCAGAGTAAACCTTGCTGTGATGCTGAGTGGGAGCGCACATTACTCAAAGCCTTTGTTTTTAACCAAGCGAGACAACTAAGGCGATAATTCTTGTTTACGGTGGTAAATGTAGGCCAAGGAAGGTGTTTCACCATAACTCTGGAGGTTTTGTGATTTAGACATTTGTCTCTTTCGAGAAAATGCATCGAGAGAGTCTTGTTTTCTAAATGGCTCAGAATGACATTACATCTTTGTGTTCTGTTGTACAAGATAATGATTATGATTGCTGTCGTACATGACAGAATAGTGCTATAAAACAAAAACAAAAAGGAAGAAAAGAAAAAGGTTTTTAAAGGATCACAGCTGATAGTGAAGGGCATAGCAGGAGTCTGTGGTTTCAGATTATGATTGTCTCACTCTGGCACACAGAAAAAGACTGGGAGTAATGCGAATGTAATTGTCTTGCTGCTGAGAGATGCTTTAAAAGCATCCCAGGAACTCTTGAGAGCTCTCTCTCTCTCTCTCTCTCTCTCTCTCTCTCTCTGTGGTTCATTTCCCTCTTTCCGTCGGCTCTACAGCTCTGTCTTTCATCTGCAGGTTGTGATCTTTATGTCTCTCACAAAGTACCTTTTTATATGCTCCTGATCTGCCTTTTAGTGAATTCAAAACCTTGGAGGTTAACTAAAAGAACATTTCCCCAGGAGAATGCACACATTATATAAATATGAGAATAGACTCAAATACTCAATTTTAAAGTCACTTAAAATGTCTTAAAATGACAGAATTCCCGACAGAACAGGCACGTGGTGCATTTTGCAGCATTGAGACTTTTGCAATTAACTTTTTGATGTTTGGTCCACATGTCAATGATGCTTTGGATGCAGGTTAGGGCACTTGTGCGGTGTGGCAGCTGTTCAGTATTTCTATAATTAAAACTGAGAAGTATATGATACCAGAAGACTAGATCTCAGCTTTAACTGCAGACTCATGGCACACAATACATGATGATTATTACTCCCAAAAACTCCCTCCTTGAAGTAAATTTCAGTGACGTCTTGTGGCCATTCAGTCCGTCGTGGTGTGTATCTGCAGCAAGGGTGTGTTTTACCACAGAGAAAAGTAAACACTGAAAACTGAACCACCTCTTGTATTTCGGGGAAACTTAAAAGCACTTCAACAATGTTTACCCTGTATGAATACACGTTGGATTGGGACATTAAGGCAAGAGGAATTCTTAATCCTACAAATTCAATTCCAATTGCAGGTCACTTGTTATGTATCCGAACATATATATATTTAGTGATGGCACAAAGTAAGGAGGGGCGTGTGTACTTGTATCAGAGATGCCCAGATCATGTCTTTTTTTGGCCACAGATATCCGTTTGCCGATTGTCGATGAGCCTTATTAGTAGATATACGGACGATATCAATCTTTAGTTTTGCTTGTTTTGTTATAGCGTTGGTATACAAGGCTCCAAACTAATTTTTTTCACTACAGTTTCTAAAAATAATTTCAACCATCCCGAAGTCAGTCCTCAAATATTCGAACGGTCATCCTTTTACTTTGTTATTGTCATCTATAGTGGTATAAACACGCACAGTTCAAATGAATCGGGAATACATTATTGTATTTTTATTCAAATATTTCCTTAAACCTAAAGAAATCTTGGCATGAGTAGTTTTATATAAATAATTTCCTTCAAGCAACTGTATTTAAGTTTCTCATCAAAAACTACGTTTTTCAAGATTATGTTTGAACACATCATGAGAACGTTATTATTTACCTTTGCCTAATACTCAATTATACTGGATAGATCTTGAACGCATCATAATGTAGCTGAATGCTGCAGTTGGAGGATCTGTATGTAACATTGTGAACGTTAATAAAGCATAATAAATGTAAAGACATAGTGGAGTAACGCCTACCTGAGCAGAGAAAACCGCTCTCCTTCGATGTAAGTTGTTCTATGAGCTTCTCTGTGCTTTGTTGGCGCGTGCTTTTAGTTCACGTGCCCCACATTGGCTATCTAACGGCCACCGGTCTGTACCGCTCTCGTACCGTTACATTATCGGTTACGGCTGATAATACCGCCACGACCAACCGCGTTGTCACTTTGAGCCGCGGTCGACATGTTGAGAGCTGCTGAGAGTCGATGACAATGCTCCCAATGTCGGATTTAGCCGTTAGCTTCATGTTTAGCCATGCAGGCTGCTAACGTTAGCTAGCGCCCCTATTGCCAAGTATCTGTCTCACACACTTTATAAAAGAGAGTGTTCAACCACAGGTGTGTCGTACTTGCTTGACTTTTTTTACTTTTTCTCTTTGCGTAGACTCAGTTGCACTCAGAGGTGTCTGCCACAAGGGTTGTGATGCATGTTGGTAATTGTAGTCCATGTGAGTGTACTTTTTTACTTTGTGCTGCTAGTTTCAGATTATGCAAAATCACCCTTGTGATACTGTATGGAGGGCTTTGGAGTGAGGATAAAGCGGCAAAACGCTCTTCTCACGAGAAAAGCCGAAAACCGTCAGAGGAGGAAGTCACTTACTGTACATCAAAAACCCATTTATTTTGTCTGTTTGTGTATATCTGTGTACTTGTTCATCTATTCATCCACACCTGTACCTTTTTTTTGTTTCAGGTGTGTAGTGCGGCCATGCTGAGGTAGCAGCAGCCTGCAGGTCAGGATGTCCGCTGAAGAAGAGGAGCGTCTGAATGGGAGGAAGAGGGCGAGGGAGATCGGCCACGTCACTGATGAAGACGAAGACAACGACGGAGATGATGATGATGAGGAGGATGACTGGATACCTGGTGAGTCGGAATGCTCCAAGTACTAAAACACAAAGGATTATGGGTAAGAAGAGAGAGGTTGACGACTGACGAGCACGATGAAACTAATGGAGGCCTGGCCATAGTTTTGCTACAATTCTTTCATTGTTTGCGTCTACTTTTTTAAAGACATAGAGCCGTTGGAACAAACTGCACCAGCGGCTGTACCGTCCACATGTGTGACCAGACGAGCTCTCCACATCAGCCTTTGAAACCTTCTGTCCTCCCTCAGGAAACAGACTCCTCTAAACTCCCTCGTCTCCTCTCACTTCTTCTGTTGCCAGTATTTGTTACATAACCCAATGAATCATCATTGGTTCTATTAGACGCTGAGTTTGTGTGTGCGTGGGGGTGGGGGTGGGGGGGTGTCTCTTGCAGTGTGTTTTTGTGTGTAGGAGGTAAGATTTCAAGTTTGCTTGGATAACTAAAACGGCGTCAGTCTTTGGATGACTTTGACCTCATTAATGGGAAAGAACAGCCTGCGGTTTTTTAGTATTTCAAGTTTTTAGGCGTTGTGATGAGAGGGGGCAGCGCGATCAGAAAGCACCTTGTTGACTTGACGTCTAAACATTTCATAAACCTAATGTACCGTAGTAACGTTCCTCCCATGTGCTTTTTCAGTTAATGTGCAGTAAAATAAACCTCAAGTTCTGAGGTATTTAGGCGTGAACTAAATGAGATTAACTGCAGGAACAACAGTCGTCCTTGAATGTAAAATCTGCCTCTTCCATTTTATTTGGTGTTAATGCAAAAAGGAGCTATAGAGAGCTGTGAGTCAGCGTTGGCTAACCCTCTCAACGTGGCAGATTGCTGGATATGTTTGGGCCTCGGCAGCAGAGACGTGTGAACATGTGAAGAACTCTTTAACAGACACAGCCTGTACATGTTGTCCTAATTACAGCAGCAGTACCCCCCCGTTTGATGCCATATAGCCGCTATCCTAGTAATGTCGGCTCTCAATGTCTTTGTGTGAGAGAGCGAGAGATGATGGTGATTATGATGCTGTACCAACAATCATCCAGCAAAAAAGGGGATCAGGTTCCTTCCTGCTTATGTCCGGGTTTATAAGGCACTTTTACCTGAAATAATGAAATAATGAGGCCAGTTTTACAGGTTCTTTGATAGGGTTGCTGCTTGGCAGCCACATTTTAATGCCCCTCTGAAAGTGCATCAACAAGGAGGACATTTTAAAAACAACCCTCTTGTTTTGTAACCTTGACAGAAACTAAAGCAGACTAAATGTTCACCGTCTCACGCGGTTATTTTGAAGCAGTACTGAATGAATGCAAAGACTCGTGATCTGCTCTTTGGTGGCGCCGCAGCGATGCACTTGTCCTGAGGGAGTGAACCGAGCAGATTATTGAAGCATTTATTTAAGTGACTATAAAAGTGTTCAGCAATCTTTTTGAAATATATGCGTTGTGCCACGATAGTGTCATCGTGTATTCGCCTTAGCAGGTGGTGGAAGGACTGAAAGGTCTGATGGAGGACAAACACGTCCACAGGTTTATCTTCCTCACTTTGTCTGTTTGTGCTCTTGAGATATTACACCCCCCCCCCCACTGTCTCCTGCGTCTGTCCCACGGTTGCCATAACAACTGTCACCAGGACGCCGACCCCCTTCAGAGTTGTGACGCTTTCCTGCTCAAGGTTTGACATCCCATCATCTCTTCATACTCTTCCCTCCTCTGATCTGAGGAATAATAAAGAAAGTGGGAGTTTAATAGTCATGTGACAACATCATCGCAAATAGAATATGGAAACGTGTAGAAGTTAAGTTTGAAGCTCTATGAGGATGTGAAGAAATGAACAACAGCACAGAAGGAAATTACAGTTTTATGGATTATGAAAAAGCTAATTGGAGTACGGGACTGATGGTACCACCCTCGAGCACGATGTCCCGTCACATTGTTACAGATTTATTCCATAAGTGCTTCTCTCTACATCTGTCTCATGAACACTCTGCGTACCTCAGTCCTGTTCTATCAGACGCACAAGAAGTGATGCTTTTTCATATTTTTGATTTGCTCTTTTTAAATAGGAGAAGGTCAGGTGAATTTTTAGAAAGTTGAGTTTATTGTTTGCTTGTCGGTGTCAGTTTGTCATGGTGATCACTGGCGTCACATAACACACATACGTGTGGGGAATGACGCGTTCTGTTGCTATTTGCAGGCAAGTTTTAAAAGTAATTTCCCAGCATGTATAAAATGCTGGTTTCTGATCAGGGTTGTGTTTCTATACGAACACTGTATGTGTGTTTGTAATGTTACTGTTTCCTCTCTGCTCTCTTATTCTCCTCATTTAGAAGTGATGCAATAGAAATGTACCACTTGACTAAGACTGACTGAGATGGAAGGTCAAAAGAGACTTTAATGCGTCTTTCAGTGTGAAGAACCTTGATTTTGATTCACCGGATTAGCATAAAGCAGTCGTGTGGTTACTATCATGGTTTCTATTTCTATGACTTCCAGATGTATTTTCAAGTCAATATCGACAATTAGTCCCAAATATCTGCACAAATTGTGAATCAGTGTATGTTTAAATAAGTGCAAGGACATACATGTGCAATCTAATGGGAATAACACATTGCAATAACATAAAACATAAAGCGTGGCTATATCCTCAGTGACCAAGTGGACTTAATAGAAAATAATGAAATGGCAGATAACCTTAAAAAACTAAATTCTATATCGCTAAACTGTAAGATATGCAGTCATCTGATAGACGATGATTATAATGAAGTATTTATATCGCACTTCTCAAAACCAATGTTACAAAGCAAACTGAACAAAGATACAAGAATACAATTAACAAGACAGAAATCAGTCTAACAGACTCAAGCATGTTCTCAAGCATAACAAAAACGTCATACACATTTAGCTAATCACTCAATATGAGTTTCAGGAATTTTAATGTGATTTTGGCAGAGCCAGAGTGGCTCACTAATTTGGAGGCCGGCCACGAGGAGCCTCTTAAAGTTGCAATCAATCGTACATAAACAGTGTAGCGATGCCAAAAGGAGAGTGATACGTTTAGTACTTTTTGTACTAGTTGGAGCATGTTGAGTGCTTCTTCGGATCATTTCAGTTGTCCCAATATGAGGAAACAAACCAAAAAGTTGTCACCGCTGCATCTTTTAATATTAAGAGCTGGTTGAATTTAGGAAATCCAAGACTTCCTTTACCGTTCACTGCTCATTGTTAACGGAGAGTCTAAATCTAAGTGTGTGTGTGTGTGTGTGTGTGTGTGTGTGTGTGTGTGTGTGTGTGTGTGTGTGTGTGTGTGTGTGTGTGTGTGTGTGTGTGTGTGTGTGTGTGTGTGTGTGTGTGTGTGTGTGTGTGTGTGTGTGTGTGTGTGTGTGTGTGTGTGTGTGTGTGTGTGTGTGTGTGTGTGTGTGTGTGTGTGTGTGTGTGTGTGTGTGTGTGTGTGTGTGTGTGTGTGTGTGTGTGTGAGAGAGAGAGAGAGAGAGAGTGTGAGAGAGAGAGAGAGAGAAGCCATTCGTCAAAAACTGACAATGAGAAATGAACTCGGGGAGGTGGGACCACTACCCAAAAATAAAAATCCTCCTCCTCAGCAACACGGTGCTGCTGGGATGTCTGTTCTGGGTCAAGTGTGTGTGTGTGTGTTCCCACCTTCTCATCGTGTGTGTGCGCGTGTATGAGAAAGATTCTGTGTGTGAACAGACTGAGGTGTGTGTGTGTGTGTGTGTGTGTGTGTGCTGCATGTTATTGGCTCTCTGAGCTCAGATGAGGCTGTCATGAGGTTTAGTCATATCTTTCATAAGACCCACACACATACATATATACAAACACACGCACACGCACTGACTCCAGAGAGCAGGAGAGTAATAGTCCGTTAATTAGCCTGTTGCTCCCCCGCCTGTGTGTAGGCGTGGGCAAGCAGAGTACACTCTCTCTCTCTCTCTCTGAAGAAAAACAAGTAAACATGTTTACTCCCACGAATGCCACAGACACCTGTTGGTTTAATCAAGATGTATCACCTTGCCAACTTCCATCGACACTGCACCGGTGGAACACCAGGTGGTTGAGTATATATTGAACTTAGATTTGACGTCCTTTTTTTTTGCCCGAGTCCTAACTGACCCACTGAAATATCAGCTGTATACTTAATATGACACACCGTTACTTGATCCAAATCCTGAAGGTCCTGGTTCTGAAGGCTTAACTGTCAGAACAGGATCAGCTGTTGCAGTTGTCTGAACTACAGAGAGTCTTGTTCAGCTGAGTTACGAAGTGGACGTACTTCCCTCACAAATTATCTTCGGCAGAACGCCGCCTGCGGAGAGAGCACTGATGTGGTTAATAATCTTTGAAAGATATCTTGTCTGCACAAAAGTGATTCACGACAGAGATTAAAAAAGGCCTAAAAGAAACTGGCTCGTACACTTATCAAAGAAACCTCAGCTTGTCACGCTCAGACATGGTTTTTTGTTTACGTTTGCAACACTCGGAGGTCGGGAAGTTGGGAATTTCAACTGGGAAAACCCCGGCCTTTGAGCTTCTAGAACGCAGCATTAAACAACCAAACAGACAAAAGGGACAGCAGAGACACAACACCAGCAGGATGAGGTGAACTAAACAGTCGAGTTCAGACAGAAATGTGATTGTCTTTATTTACGATCCATTAAAATATGATCGCTTCAGTCAGCTTCGATACAGTCACGTCTTTAAATGTTGTATACATGTTGTATTTAGTCAATACAATTGGACCACACTTTAATGTTATTAGAATAAAAGCGTGTGTGTGTGTGTGTGTGCACACACGTGTGTGTGTGTGAGTGACTTAAGAGCTACACAGAGTGAAGTGTAGGTGGTGATACAGTAACACCAGCTGGTCCACATACTGACACACCAGACTGCCAGATCCTTGTGTGTGTGTGTGTGTGTGTGTGTGTGTGTGTGTGTGTGTGTGTGTGTGTGTGTGTGTGTGTGTGTGTGTGTGTGTGTGTGTGTGTGTGTGTGCGTGTGCGTGTGCGTGTGTGTGTGAGCAGACTTCAGAATCCCGAGAATCCCTTATCTGAGAGTTTTCAGAGAAGGACATCAGACACATATCTGGTACTTAGAAAAGAAAGAGGAGGGAAATAAATGACACGGGGCAGATAACATCTTTACAAAACCCAAATGTTTGCAGGCAATGCAAACGCTAATTATTCAGCTAAAAAGCTTTGGATTTAATACGCATTTCTTGACTCTACCATGTCATGATCCTCAAGAAATCTGGAGCTTTTAAATCATTTTAGCAATTTTTAGAACACAATTATATTTCATGACTGTGGCTGTCGTTCACACCAAAAAACAGCCGAAAAATCCTTCACTCGTAGGAAGGAAATAAGCACAAGGAAGTCATTTGCACCTCTGATTCTCTTAAACCAGCATGAAAAAGACCGTATAGTGCTCAGAAAAAAACTAGACTTTCAATTTTATATCTGCCGAAACAGCTGCTGAACTACAATTGTTTCCTCAAGTACATCTAACGCTTCATTAACCTTGTATTGTTTGTTATGTTGGTTTCAAAGACGTCACGGGTACATGTGAACCAGAGCTCCTGTGTGTCCTCTAACTGCTCTAAAACTCTAATAACTGAAACAATAGAAATAGAAGCAGTAGTATTGACACATACTATCTACCCTCTACACACACATTCAAACCTGACAGATGCCCAATACAACCTCAATCTGATCTCATGTTGCTCTGCAGGCAGCATGTGTTTCATCATTTAAGAAAAAAAAAAAGCAGCAGCATATGTGAAGTGTTTATAGCGGCAAAAGACACACAGAGATGTTACAGTTTGATGCTGCGTCGTTGCTCGTTACAGGGAATGGATCTGATTGGCTGCGGACAAAATAGCAGTTTCACACGTCTTTACTGCAGTTACTTTCTTACAGTTATTTGCAGAAACAACTTTGGTCCGTGTCGCAAATGCACACACGATACATTTCATTACTAAAAGTCAAGTAAAGGATCTGAATTCTTCTTCTAAAGCAGTGCACAAGAATCCAAAATTCTGTGACTCAAAATGCCATCTCTCTCTCTCTCTCTCTCTCTCTCTCTCTCTCGCTCTATTGGTCAATGTAGGTTATGTAAACAGTGAAATGTGAGCCTCGCTTCCTCACAGGAGGAGGCGTGGCTGGATGGAGAACTGTGGTAGTGGGGCAAAGGTGAATGTGTGTGTGAGTGTGTTGATGCTGAGCCAGGCAGTCCTCTGCTTCACATTGCTGCTGTCACCGCCTCCTCCCCCCACCTCAGTGTTTCTCACTGCGCTGCTCCTCCCCCAGGCGCCACAGCAATGTGGGTTAGTGTGTGCAGCCATGTGGGACTGGGCTCTCACCTTCAAGTGTGTGTGTGTGTGTGTAAAGTGATCTGTGAGGATAATCCCACACCACCACCGAGGGTTTAAAGGGGTCCTGAAGTTCACAGGATTGTTTTGAAACAGCCCCCTCTCCTTGTTATCACAGATTTTTTTTCTCCTCCTGATTGTTTTTTGATCATTGACTTCATCATTGTCATCTCCAGTTTCCAATTTGTATTGGATATACTCTCCGTAAATCCTCTTGCCATACTCTATGTTGATGTGTGATGTTTGTGGTGTTTATGATGTGTTTATTGGCGTTTTGATGTGCGACACTGTCCTGTGAAGCCAAACAAGAGTTTTCTGGAATAAGGTATAGGAGCACATGACTTAATTCATCTTTTTTTTTTAAAAAAAGAATTTTTTGCTAAAGAGCGGGAAGTGAAATCCGATCACAAGTGGATCTCCAGACGCATGTGGAGACACATTTTAATGCCAGGTGTGGACTGATCTCAGATCTATATTTGCAAAGTAACTGTTGCCTGCTGAAGAAATAAAGCCCTTTTTTTTACATTAAAGACTCCAAAAATGTGACTAATTTGATTTTAATCAATTTTAATTTAGGTGAACCAAAATGGACTCATTTTATTTTGGATATTTTTGCTAAATGTAAGTTGTAGACTAAATAAAAGGAGCGTTTTACAACAAATAAGGCATTTACAGTCCATCACAACACCACGATCTGACGCTGAAATGTTGAGCTGAAACAGTAATTCATTTCACATTCAAAGCTTCACAAAGAAGCAGTCAAATTCACTTTTCCTGCAGAGCTCTGTCAACCTATACTTACCATAGTTTAAAGTGGACACGACTTGCTATGAGGGACCTAGAGTATAGTTATTCTATACATGCCTCAGTCTGTCCAGACTAATGATGGTGATTAATGTTGGGATTCATATTTTGATTGATTTCTTTTGTTAATATAACGATGATTTGGCTGTTTAATACCTTCCTCTTTCTCTTTCAGTCATTATATATTTTCCTCCTCCTCATTCCCACACAGTTTTATCTTCATACACTCAAATTTCAGTCAGTCTTGAAGGGATTTGATATTATTTTGAATGTGTTGTTGTTAAAAGAGAAGTCGTGGTCTTCACAAGATTCCAGTGAAATGACCACGAATCAACACGTCCAGATGTTGTAGTAAACGCTCTTCCTCTTTCCCTCTTTGCTCGTCCATCTCTTCCTGCTTTAACACTATTAAACCTGTTACCTAAGGCAGCCTCTCTAGAGGGGGCGTGGCTTGCTGACATCACACTCACTCCTGTGTCAGTTGGCCAGGGGGAGGGGAGAAAGAGAGGGAGGAGGAGGAAGTAGACGTGAAAACCAGCACACGGTGGGAGGGGGGGGTTCCTACACACGACAGGCCGGGGCAGCTTTTAAGCGACTCATTGTTTTGTAATTGTCCCAATGGCCTTCTGTCCTCACTGGGGTGCCGCTAAAGCTGCGAGACGACACTAGAGCTAGATGTTGAGAGCCTCACACACACACACACACACACACACACACACACACACACACGGTTTGGACGGGACACTGATTGTGTCAGCGGCACGAAGGAGGAGCACGTAAGAGCCGGAGTGAGTTTCTAACATTGAAAGTGTAGAGGAGGCATGGATCTCTCACCAGAGTAGGAAACAAAAGCAGCTCTCAACCACATGACATGGGTGAGTAGCTTAAATTCTTTCTTTGACTCACTTGTTCAGTGTGTGACTGCTTTTCTCGTTAGTTGGCAGTTGTTGTTTTGTTTTTTTGGGGGTTTCTTGTCACCTCTCTTAGTCCCGAAATCTCTTCTGCTGTATGTCTTCTTATAAGTGCATGTATGCCGACACAGCTATCACACTGACCTATATGTAGCGCCGTGCCAAGTCTCTGGCCCGGGCTACTCAGGCAGAGCAGAGCTCGGAGGTTTCATGAGGCGTGTTATGAAATGGATGCAGTAAGTTGTCCTTGTTCCCAAAAACTGTATCCTTATCTTGATTCACAACAACTTTAGTGGCACTTTATGTGGATAAAACTCAATTCATGTGGGTGAATTGTCCCCTTTTAAGCAGACACTGGCATGACGACTTAGGTTGCTGTTTCTAGAAGAAGCCTGAATTTAGTGTGATCTCTGTTATTCCATTCAAAATCAGTTTTTGCCGGTGAAAGTAGCCTCTAGTGTTGGAGCAATGAGCCATTTAATCCAGGGTGAAGTGTTTCCTGTAACCCTTCATAACAGTGCTCCTTCAGGTCTGTGGGAAACTGTAACAAATTGGATTAATTAGCAGCAGAAATCCGACAAATTTGCCTCTGGACATATTGTACTCCCTTTGGATGGATGTACAGTTGTCAGTGTGCTGTTATACTTCTGCTTATTTATTTTAACAAGCAAACATAAAACACCACAAGGTTTGTGTGAGACTTTTAAAAACAAGGATTTGTACAAACATGTACATTTTGTGATTCTAGGCTGGTGCTAAAGTAACTCCAGATGTGCAAGTGAATATATGGTTTAGTAGTTTTGTTATGTTTCACATATACATATACACATATATATATATACACAGACACATTGACATTGCCAGTAGAAGAGCCTCTGTTTGTTATTTTTGTGGTGAATCGTGTTTAACGTGTGAGATGACACGGAGATCAATGCTGATCAGAGCTGAGAATCAGAGGTTGTTTTTGTCCAGTGAGAAAAGGCCTTAACTGACGTAGACCTCGTTTAACAAGTGAAGGAAACAGGCGCGAGCATTTTGCTTTTTAAAAGCCGTTGTTTGACACATTAGATCCGAGACAAAGTTAAGAGTAAATTACCTTTTTAAAAAAAAACAGCGTTTGCTGAATAACCACCAAGTATTAGAGGACGGTTCAGCATGGATCATGTAACTTTTGTGACTTGAGTTTTTTTGGAGTTAGTGAGCGGGGGGTTTTTTCAGGGACCTTGACACACATTTCTTCAACCACATTCCTCCTCTGTGCCCTTCATTCTGCTTCACACACACACACACACACACACACACACACACACACACACACACACACACACACACACACACACATGTACAAGCTGTCATCTGTCTGGGTCAACAGAGGCCCCCCCCCCCCCTCCCTCTGTCATTTACAAGCGTCCATGTGTGAGAGGAAGGAGGCTATTAGTTTGACATAGTACTGTTAGTATCAGTCACGTATTAATACTTTCTATTTTAGTTGTGTGTGTACTTAAATGTGTTTATTTACTGACCAACAAACACACAAACAGGCCGCATGAATGTGTGGGCGGCTGCTCCCGTACAGGCTCTGTGTTCCTGGGTGTGTTTTTAGAAAGGGGAGGGGATAAGGGACGATCGGCCGTACGAGGCCCCCCTCAGTGGGGCCCCGGCTTCAGCACGAAGGGTTATGTAAGTTTTTCAACTGCCAACCCTCCCGCATGCCTCTGCCTCACATTCTCATTGCATTTTACCAGAGAGGAGCACACGGAGCGGTCGGCTAGTAGTCAGTGAGGCAGTCAGTCATCAAAGACCGGCCGGGTTTAAAACAAGGCTGAGAAGAGGAGAAACACACCTCCTGCTTTGCTTCTTTTGAAAGTTCCTTGAAAGAGGAAGCGTTTTCTGTGAGTTCAACAGCAGGAGATAAAAGAGGAGAGGAAGAAGGAAAGCTGAGAAGAAGGACTCTCGTCTTTACTCGGTAACCATGCTGCTCCTGGACGAAACGGAGTCATTCGCAGGTAGGTGACATCATCATCATCACCCCCGACCCGTGGGGCAGGGTTGGCGAAGGGACAAATCCCTGACCGTCGAGGAAAAAGGATTAGAAAGTTTGCTAGAAATAAGAAGGATGGCTGGATGAATCTGGAAGTAGCATAGAGAGGAAACACAAGGGGATGCAGAAAGGTTTGGGACGAGGCGATGCGCCGAGAACGGGAAGAAATGCTGCAGAGAAAGCATCTAATGAGATGATGACTTCCAGCAGCACCCGGCGAGGAGATGAATGTGGGTAAAAGAGGACGTGATGAGCAGTAAAGGAGGTGTTTGGTGTTTACAACCGTCTCAGAAGTGTCTAGAATGTTCAGTAGCTGATTGACGGCTGTCAAGTTACTTAACCTTGTTGTGTAACACCGGCTCCATACCTGCTTAAGCATGCACGGTCCATCTATCTCCTTGTATCTCTGTTTTCTCTCTCTCTTCTATCGCTTCACATCTCCTCTCCTTTAACTCACGTTCGTCCATCTCCCCGCTCCCTCCGTTCTGTTCTTCCCATTTTCTCCCTTTTTTTTCTCCCCCGGTCATCCCTCCCTCCATCTTTCAGCCGGTCTCTCCCACGCGTGCCCAGCTCTCTCTCTCTCTCTCTCTCTCTCTCTCTCTCTCTCTCTCTCTCTCTCTCTCTCTCTCTCTCTCTCTCTCTCTCTCTCTCTGTCTCTCTGTCTCTCTGTCTCTCTCTCTCTCTGTCTCCCATTGGCTGTCTCTACGGTTACCTAAACCAATGCCGTTGCGTGATTGGTGGACCCGGCTAGGATTGGGCCATGCTGGAAGTGTGAGCATGTGGAGGCAGGAAAACATATGGTTCATCCGACCAGCGGGTTGGGGGGGGGGACGTGTGAGGAAAGGGCTTTCTTTTAATATGCTTCATTTATTCATGTATTCACTCGGCAAAGATCAGCAAAACCTAAAGAAAGACAGTACCACTAAAAAGACTGAAGTGTTAAATATTTGAATGCTCTATGAAGTGATTTGTGCCATGAATGTTGTTTTTTGTCACTTTTTCATCAAACACACCTTTTTAAAACCTCAGTAACAGACCTGTATGTAGAACGGATACTATCGTTGTTTTGTGCATCATTCAGTGTGACTCTGCAGGTTTCTTCTGCTGATGTCTTCTTACTGTGAAGTGCAGTCTAAATTGTATAGGACGGTGTCATTCCTTCTGCTGTCTCTGCACATTGGATTTGAAGTTAAAGTTCAAACAGCTGACTTTTAGCTTTAATTGATGGGTGCGAGAATTACAGGCCTTTCTATGCACCGTCTGCCGATTTTAGGGCACTCAAGTACATGGACATGTTAACATAAACAGAATAAAGTCAGTTGTGAATTGACCGTCCAATACCTCCGACTCACAGACCCTCAGAAGGTGAAACATAAAGTCAGGTGGATTAAAGTCGTGACTGAAGTTTGGCCCTAATAAAGTCTCAATGTTTAGTATTGTTTTCCTGTTGCCTCGTCTTAAATGTCCTAAAGTGTCCCCCCCCCAATATAGATGTGAACACTAAAATCCATTGTGCAGAGACGAGACGAGGAAAAACATATTACTGAAGGTTACAAAAGCAGTGGACGATCATTTAGCCCAGGGCTAAAGATGACATGACAAGAAAACAAAAATGTTTCTGAAAAGATCCTCAGATCATTATTTCGATTTATTTATTTTTGTATCCTGAAAAAACGCGTTGTCATCGGTTTAGGTTTTGCTCAGGGTGCACCGTGTTCCGCCGTGTCTGCCTCTCACCGTGTCGGGATCTGTTTAGAGCATTCTCATGGATCCTGAATGAAAAACATAACAAATGTCCACAATTCACGCTCGTAACTCTTGGGATTGTTTCGGGTGTTTGGCTGGTTGTGAAAAGAGACACTGAATGCTAAAAGAACACACTGTTCTCCCTCAAATAGTGTAGTGTGTGTGTGTGTGTGTGTGTGTGTGTGTGTGTGTGTGTGTGTGTTCTTCCTGCGAGTACAATCTGTCCGTCATCAGTGATGAACCGCTTATTATAAAAAAAGAAAAAAAGAAAGTGAGACAATTAACTGCTCTGTGGTGCAATGTAACAGGAAGGATCTTGTTGTACTGTTTCTCTCTCTCTCTCTCTCTGGCACACGCTGTTCGGTAGTAATTGGCCTTGGCATGCCGGTCAGGAACAACCTGTACAGTTTCAGACCAGCGCCGGCTCGGGCCGAGCGCCGGGAACACGTGTAGCCGGCGCTGCTTTCATAACGCAGCAGCTCAGAGGATGTAGGCTTTGCCAGTCCGGCCACATGGCTCTAATTCCCACTTCCTTAAACGTCCAAGGGTTTTAGATCTCTCTGCCCCCCCCCCCCCCCCCCGTCACATCATACAACTGCTGTCTTTGTTCTCCTTCAATATAAATATCCTCCTTTTATTAAGTTCTCTTTGTTGGGCGACGGCTTCTTTTTTTTCCCTCATCTCGGCGCTGCACAATGCCCCTTCCCTTTGTTCCCCCCTCCTTTCCCTTCTTTGCTTCTTCTTCTGCTCGTTCTCTCATTCCTCAGGTTTTTATTAGTCTTACAGATTATAGATCCCCATAAGTGTAGAGTTCATCTCTAACTCTATTGTTGTTGTTTTTTTAATCCCTCTGCTAAGATGAGACACACTTTTAATGTCCCCTTAGGGCCTGTAGTGCCACAGTCGATAAGAACACACGACACCACACAGCCCCCCATGGCCAACGTCCTACGTTACCTGTTGAGAATTGTAATGAACAAAGGCAGGAATGTGTGTGTATTATAAGGGTTCAGCCTGCTCTGGGGGACCTGACTCTCTGAGAGCTGCAGCTCTGTGTAGAGACGATGATGTGACACTATCATGGTCTGAATGCTTCTGAAATATGTAACTCGTCACCTGCTGTTGTGCTCCATGTCGACATGAAGAAATGATGTTGAAAATACATCACAGGTGGCAGAACATCTATTCGTGTCCGACGTCTACAAATCCCTTCTTTAATTTCAATTGTTTATGGTCCGACGCCTGATTGTCACTTAAGTAAATGACGTAATACATTTGAGACTTACAATCCACTTCTTTGAGGTCAGCATGCAGTTAAAGCTACGACAAACTCTGAATCTGCTGCTGCACCAACGGATTCAGACACAGTGAAATGCCTGTGTGTAGTCTGATGTATTATGACAGGTATTTCTGCGGCGCTGTAAAGGTTTGGGTGTTGTTTTTTTTTGGAGTAGGTCAGATTTCTTAGACGTTGATCAGAGGCTGAAAGTACACACCGTGTTCTGAATGCTGCTAACAAGAGCTTATGTAACAGGCTATAGTATGACCAGCACAGGGATAATGGGTGGCAGCCTCCAGACGTGTGTGTGTGTGTGTGTGTGTGTGTGTCTTCCTCTTCCTCCCTCCTCTTCCTCCTCAGCAGCAGTGACACACTGGCCTACAGAGTGAGCATTCCACCTCCTCTCACCCTTCTACTGCTCTCTCCCTCTATCGCAGTCATTGTCTCTCTAGCTTTTTCTTTTTTTTTCTTCCCGTCTGTGTCGTGTTTGTCATTTCTCTGACGCACACACACACACACACACACACACACACACACACACACACACACACACACACACAGCCAGTGGGAGGGTTTCATAACTCACCTGCCTCGCTCTAATAAAGTGGCCTTAATAACTCATTCAGGGCAGCCTGTTATATAAGAGAGGGGTGTGCGTGTGTGTGTGTGTGTGTGTGTGTGTTTGTGTGTGTGTGTGTGATGTCCAGAGCTGCAGTGGTCTTTCAATTTTCGTTTTTTTGTCTTTCTCAAGGCAAGTTATGCAACCCAGATAAATCTCGGTTTGTCTCGGGAAGGAAACCACAAGTATTCCTTGGTTTGGTTTGGGCTCCTCACAAAGCCTGAGCTTTATGTCTCAAAGTCTGATCTTTGAGATCTTCTTCCTCAGTTCACCCCTGCAGACACTGTGATGAGTTGAAAGAAGAACGTGTGGAAGTGTATTTATTATTGTTCTATCGATCAAACAGTTTGTCATTTTTACTTCTTTTAGTCTCGTATGATAGACGAGGACTAGCAGTCTTTTATTATTATGATCACAATTTAAACTTGATTGATTGATTATATGTCACTTTTAAAGCAAAAATATCATTGACTTGAAATATAATCAAAAACCGGTACATTGATGTGTTTTTTGGATTCATCTTCTTCATGTGGTCATCACTCCGTCTGTCTGTCCGCCTCACATCGTCTCCCACACTTTTCCTGTTGCTGCAGTTTGGAAAAGGGTCGTAAATGTAAGAGAACATTATGAACTCTTCTCAACAGCCAGAGAGAGGCATAAAAACACACCGTCACACGCACGCACACTCAGGCAGACACACTCATCACTGCATGTCTGCCACTGTGTGTATATTTGAATGTGTGTGTCTATAAGTATCGATGGTCTTTAAATGTCGCAATGCTCTTTCTCTCCTTCGAGTGTGTTCCGCGTGTCCGTGACGTGGTTCATCTTTGTGTGTGTGTGTTTGCGTGTGCGTGTGTGTGTGTGTGTGTGTGTGTGTGTGTGTGTGTGCGTGCCTGCCTGCCTGCGTACAGGACGTGAGGTTCTTGTGAACATGCTGGTTGTGTAACAGCCAGAGGCAGCGGTTACATAAGCGTCCCCCCTCGCCAACCAGTCTCGGCGTCGGTGGCCTCCCTGTCTGAGTGAGACTTGGTAGGTGTGTGTGTGTGTGTGTGTGTGTGTGCGTGTGCAAACGGGACTCTTAATAAAGCAGGTCGTCTTACTGTGTGCAGCCACTGTTTGAGGCGCGTCGAGGTGGAAATAAAAGGGAGAGTGAGACAAGTTTTGATTGTAACCTACCGACCTCGTTAGGGATCCGTTTCAGTCGTGTTGACCCCCTCATTCAAACACAAACACCTCATCCAATCGGCTAAAGGATAAAATCATCCCCGTTTTCTGACGTCTGTGTTCTGCCACCTTCTGGCCTTTTAAGCATTAAGAAATGCTTGTACATGCGTTTTGCCTTGTTTGTCTGTGATTCTGTTGGACAAATTAAGAAAATCAACAACATATTTTAAGTCCACTTATACGTCCTGTTTGTTTGTCTCAAACCACACCTGTATCTGCCCGTAGCTCCTCACAGGACGCTGATCGTTCCGTGCTCTGGCTTTTTGGACACGACCGCATTAGTTGAAGCGTGACCAGATGGATTTTTTTGTTTGATATGTGATGCCGTGATTCTCGCGGGATCTCGTGACATAGCGAGAATCCAGCTGCCGTGCAAGGAGAGGCTGACCACCAGTTAACTTAAACAGGGTTGTAATATTAATAATTATAATAAGAATGTTAAACTCTTAAAGTTGCACATTGTATTTTTAAAAATGTGTGTATCCAGATTATTTAAATCCATTTTTTGAAGCAAGATTTTTTCTTTTATTCTGATTTTAAAGATCTAGACCTTCTAAATAAACACGGATCAAAACCAAGATTGTTTTTATTTTTGAAAATCAAGAGTCACTGGAGAAGCATTCTAACAGCCAGGTGTGAACCTCATCTCAAGCCTGGCATGTTGCCTCAGACTCGTGTTTTGCATCAAAAGCTGCCCTCTTAACTCAAAAGTCAGCTGTTACACAATTCACATTAAATTTGTCCAAAGCTTGTTAAGTAACTACGAGAGAATAGATGTATTCATTAGGGGTGTAACGGTTCACAAAATCCACGGTTCGGTTCGGTACGGTACAGTGGAGCCACGGTTCGGTACGTTTTCGGTACGTTTCGGTACGTTTTCAATACAGTAGAAAACTATAAATGCCAGAGAAACGTACTTGATTTTAAAATATATTTATTCATTAAAACTAACATCATAAAGTTATTCTTTGAACAATGATGGAACTATACCTGAGTGACCCATCTTCTGGGGTGTCTTCTTAGCAGCGTGTAAAATAAAAACATTGTTGCATGTAGCATTGTTTGCTGTAGTTATAAACAAATAAAAGAAACAATCCTGTTTTATATGGAACTATGTGTGTGTGTGTGTGTGTGTGTTTCTACTCAATGTTTAAGTTTTTTTTCAGAAAGATGAGAATGTCTATATATATATAATGTATATATACACTATATTTATCCCTTTATGGGGGACATTTTTCTCTGCATTTGACCCATCCCTGTATATAGGGAGCAGTGGGCTGCCAATGACAGGCGCCCGGGGAGCTAGGGGTACAGTGTCTTGCTCAGAGACACTTCGACACATGACACGGCCCAGTCAAGGATTGAACCTTCGACCTTGCGGTTACCAGACAACCCTCTTAACCCAGGGAGCCACGGTCGCCCCCTTAAAAAAAAAAAAAAAAAAAAAAAAAAAAAAAAAAAAAAAAAAAAAAAACGTATGAACGGTTCGTTCGGTTCGTCATGCGTACCGAACCGTGAGCCTCGTACCGAACGGTTCAATACGAATACGCGTATCGTTACACCCCTAGTATTCATGCTTCCTAGTAGAGAGGGGCACAAAATTGATTCATGTTTCTCTCTGGAAACCACAGAAATTGTCCTCTTATGAAGAATTATTTCTCCCTCCATTTCCTGTCTACTTCCTGGAATCCCCCCCCCCCCCCCCCCGCCCCGCCCCGCCCCGCCCCGCCCCGCCCCGCCCCGCCTGTGTTGGATAACCAACCAGTTTGACCTCTTGTATGAAATGTATGACGTGGAGGATTCTCCGCCGTCATCCATAATCTGTTTTCGTAGACGGTTGGAGGACAGCAGGCCGTGTCACAGACAGACTGTCCTCTTCTGCCGTTGGATTGATTTCAGGATGTAGGTCAGTGACTCACGGGGACGAGGAACAGAGAGCAGGCGAGTTTAGACCTGAACAGATGGATTTGTTTGTCAAGGAAGCAACCACAGAACACACACACACACACCTAAAAATAGTGGATCTTTAATTCAGTGGCTTTGGAGTTTTCTCAGAAACCAGATCTCATTGGGGAAAGCACAGACTGTTACGTCTCAGTCCGCAAATAATTATTAATGGAGCAGATCGGGGAAATGTTGTGTGACGACTTTCCAGATTTTCGATCTTTCCTGGTGTTTGGAGCTCGAGGGCAGTCGTTCATCCATCTGCTCCTGAGAAGTCCAGGGAAAACCTGCTTCAGTGCCGTCTCGAGCTGTTTCCAACACTGTTGAGTGAACACTTTGTATCACTTTTCTGAGCCAAGAACACAGCCTGAATGTATCCAGTGAGGGTTTAGAGGGTTCTCACACCTAAGAGTAACGCTAGTTTGATCACAGAGGAGTTGATGGGACAACACATTGTGAGGTTTTTCATATGCGGTATATTGTTGCTGCTTTTAGATACCGTATACATTCATTCTCTTTAGGGGGGTACGTCTCCTTTTCTTCCTCTAGTGCTTTAATCTTTTCTGTGGTCTCTCTCTTTCTCTCTTCTCTTTGAAACACTGACACACACACACACACACACACTCACACTCACTCAGAGGGCCGTGGCATGGTTGCGGTGTTCATCAGCGTCGTGCGAGGAGTTATATAAACAGTTAACGTATACGTAGATGCAGTTACATAACCTTGTGGTCGCCAAAGAAACTTCCCCACTGCAACCCCACAGAGACACACACACACACACACCAACGATGATGAATTAGGTGCCGATGGCTTCACATTCTTTGGAGCCGCATATACAGCCCAAGTACATGTTAGGGTTTTTTTTTTTGTGAGGAGCAGCAAGTCTCAAACCCACAGGGTGTGTCCAACACAACAGATTAATGGCTCAGAAAAATGTTCTGCAGGCGCTTGTTTCCTCTGTGACACTTGCTGACTGACGATGACTCAGCACTTCATCAAGACACCTTCTCCGCTCAGTGTGCGCCTGCGGTGACGCAGGTCGACGGCTCGACTGCGTTCGCACTTCATCGTCTCGTTTTGCCGACGCATTGTCACGATTGTTTTTGCTTTAAATTCCCGTTCGCATCTTCTCCTCATCACTCGCAGCCGAGTATTTGAACAAAGCTTACACCTCAGTGAGCAGCCAAGGAAAACTCAACAAGCAGACTATTTCTGGTCTTGTTAGCCAGCAGGCTAATTAAGCAAAAAAAACGTTGTTAATGTGACAAATAAAGTGCTTCTGTCATGAGAATAGAAAACACTCTTCTTCTGCAGGCTTGGAAGGCGTCTTGTTTTGTTCTCCTTTTCAAGTACATGTCATGGTGGGAAGAAAGTGTCTAAACATCATTAGGAACTTCTCAAACCCACTCCTGGAGTTCACTACACTTCTTTACTGTCAATTCAGACGATCAGCGATTATAGCGGTACGACTCGCCTGTTACCTGAGTGGTTGATACGATTGGAGGGGTGTGTGTGTGTGTGTGTGTGTGTGTGTGTGTGTGTGTGTGTGTGTGTGTGTGTGTGTGTGTGTGTGTGTGTGTGTGTGTGTGTGTGTGTGTGTGTGTGTGTGTGTGTGTGTGTGTGTGTGTGTGTGTGTGTGTGTGGGCACAATTCCAGTTTCGCTTTCTTGGGTCCTCCGTGGTATTTATGGAATGATTCATTAGTTATATAACGTATTTTGTGTGTTTGTTGTATAAGCTGTCCCCACTCTCTGCTCATAATGCGCCAATAGGCTCCCCGAGGAGAAAGTGTTTTCAAAGCGTTTTTTTTTTAAATTTTCATTACCAATTCATCTTTTATTTGGGAAGTCTTGTGATGGCACAAAATCCCCCAGCTCAAGGGGACATCTTCCAGTTGCATTTATTCGATTTTTTTTCTTCTTTCTTTTATGCTTAATTTCTTTCTTTAAATTGACGAATATGTGACTTTGCTACTTATTGTAAATATTTCATATTTATAAAGTTTTAGTTATACGCATCATGATAATAAACACAAATGTATTGTGTTTTTTGATGCTTTACAGACCTTCATGTCAACAGAAGTTCACCATCCCAGCATAACTAAGATGGGTGGGGAGCCCCCCAGGAAGCTTGACCACAGTCGAATAAAATAAATGAAATCTCTTTTTAAGAAATTAGCGCCATGCTACGTCGTCAGAGTGACGGTCTGCAGACGCTATGACCAGTGGTTTTTGCCGCTGTTTTGTCCAGGTGTCTTGTGTGGAGTTGTTGAAAACAGTAGGGGCAGATTCAATTCAATTCACACCTGAATGAACTGAATTTAAAGCTGCAGGTCAATTCAGTTCATCTTTCTAAAATGAAGTACTTTATTTTAAGATGCACAATTTTTAAAAGCTTTCTCTTTTGTATTTTATATTTTAATTTATTTAAATTCATGTATTTGATTATTAATTATAATTCATCCAGTTCAATTTGAAAACTGACTATAAATATTGTTGAGATATTATTCGGTTGCACGTTCTATATTTGATTTGACAGTCAGTTGTTAATACTAATATAATGCAGACGTTAATACAACTGTTTGGCTACTTCAACACATATGGTACTAAATCATTGCGCAAGTTCCACATTATTGTGATGTTCCGGACCTTTGCGTGAGGAAATGGACCTCGTGAATTTGAATTGAATAGCCCTGCTTTAAACTATAAAAAGCAACGGGGGAGGACATTTTCAGTAAACTATTAATGTCAATAACTCAAATAACCGGAGACATGAACACGAGCCAAACATCCTGATATCAGCCCGATGCTGATACCGAGTGTCTCTCCTCTTCCAGCTGCTCTCAAAGCCAACCGGAGGTCCTTATCTTTCTCTCAAACAGATAAACGTTTCTGGTAAAACCATTAAAGTGGTTGTTAAATGTTTGGACTCTTGTCAGTAACTGCGGCCAGTCTTCTAATGGCCCGTTCCGCTCCATCCGACCCACTCCCATAAATCAGAAACCCCGTACAGAATTATTAGTCGCTAAACTGGAAGCAGGTTTCTTACGTTATAATATTATCTCTTATCGCTCCCTTTCCTCTTGACCCGAGCAGAGGAAACAGTCTTGCTTCCCAGAATCTACGACTGTGTGTGCTTGTTTGTGTGCGTATCACCGCCATGTTTTTTTAATGTGTGTGTGTGCACCTGTACGTGTGTGTGTGTGTGTGTGTGTGTGTGTGTGTGTGTGTGTGTGTGTGTGTGTCCACCCCCTCTCACTCTGAAGTGCATCTCTTTGAATGATGACCTCGCTTTCATCTCTCTCCTCTCTCCCTTCCTGTCTGCCCTCTGAGTGTCTCTTTAGAGTGCTGTGTGTGTGTGTGTGTGTGTGTGTGTGTGTGTGTGTGTGTGTGTGTGTGTGTGTGTGTGTGTGTGTGTGTGTGTGTGTGTGTGTGTGTGTGTGTGTGTGTGTGTTGAGGCTCGGTGCATTTCAGGAATCGTTATATAACTGTTCTGTAAGGTTGAGTTGGAGGGGGGCAGGGGTACAACGGGGACGTGTAAATCAAATCTGGGACAACTTTATGCGAAATAACTTGCAGCTCTTATCTTCAACTGATATTACAACCATTCAACTTGTGTCCAGTTTTATTAAAGCGTGTGCATTTACTGTCCGATGCACACAATGTCTGGAAGCTTAGTCCTGAAAAATCGAATCGTGTAGCTCACAGGAAAATGAAATATGTGCAGATTAGCACGAGCAATAAGCTGTAAACTGTGGAAAGACGTCACAATAAGAACTCATGGTCTGTTTTTGATCGTTATGACTTGTAAAATCTTGCACAGAGGTCTTCATAGGTCCAAGATTTTGGACAGTCTGGAAAAAAAACTATGGAAAATGTGCCTGTTCTCCGACACGAGGACTTTAAACGTATTGTGATGTACGTTCATGATTGAATAGCTCTTTTTACTTCTTCTCGGGCAGTAACTAACTTGATATCACAATGATTGCAAGTGAACTGTTTTGAAATGCCACTCTAAGACACACACACACACACACTAACTACTGAGACAGGCTGGTGTCATTAGTAGCCAGATCTAGAAGTTGAGTTGTTTTTCAACGCGCAGCGAGCTCATCACCAGCATCCATGCTTCATCATTTTAAGAATGAGTGTGTGTGTGTGTGTGTGTGTGTGTTTGCCAGGTGTCATGCAGTGAACATGTCTTGTATGCATTTCTTCGTGTGTGTGTGTGTGTGTTGGTAGTTTGTCCTTGCTTGTCCAGTCGTCCCAGGTGGATTCTTGGCTGCACTGGCCTACATATGTGTGTGTGTTGATATATATATATATATGTGAAAACTTGTCCTCTGGAATGTTTTTGTTTTTTTATGTGCGAGTTTGTGTGTGTGTGTGTGTGTGTGTCAGTGTTTGTGTCCTGTCTTGTGTTTCATAAGCCGTCCATATTTATGATCCAGCTCTTACATAAGCCTCAGATCTGGTTCAGTGTGTCTCTGCCAGAGAGAGAGAGAGAGAGAGAGAGAGAGAGAACTAGAAAAGAAGAGGAGTTTAGAAAATAATACAAATAAGTCAACAGAACGGTGCTAAAGGTGTGATTTCTAAATGTTTTTATTGAAGTGTGCTTCGGCTCAGGACGAGCGGAATCTTCTTCATGGTGTTTTGCAAATGTAGTTTAGTTAAATATCAATTTGAATACATTTGAAAACTTAAATCCTCTCAGCCTCCAGCTGGCAACAGCATCTCGAATGAGTCAAATGAGTTTGGTGGAAGTTTTCATGTCACACACGGTAAACATGCCTGATTAGAAAAAACGCCAGCAGCTTGAAAAAGACGAAAAAAAGTTGTGATAGACGAGCTGTAAAGATTTGTGTAATGAACGACATTCAACCATTTCTAGATAGATTTGACCAAGTCCTTTATTCTTTGATCTTAGACTACAATAGTGGACTTTTAAAAGTGGGAAATGCTGAGTTTAATCCTATCGGAACAAATGCAGTATATATAATTTCTCTTTAAAATAATGTCGGGCAGAGGTCATTTTGTTTTCTCACTTTAGAAACAAGGATTGTGGTTTGTTTAAGACTTTCACAAACCACGCAGTATCGTTCATCCAAAATAGAAGAATGATCTTAATATTAAGTTCATCTTTTGAAGTAATGGAAAGATAATACAGCACCAATACAGTAAAACTAGCTGTGTTTGACACATCACCTATGTGATATGATATGAAATCGATAATGATTTATGTCTTCCTGTTTACTGACCGTTATAATTAAAGGGTTTGTGACTTCAGGTGTAATCTGCTGAGACACCAGACACATAAAGAGAGGGCTCTCCTCAGCTTCAGCCTTTTTTTTGACTTTGCTCATTTTTGGAAAGACACCTGAAACTTGTGGGAAATGAATCACAAAATAATGGATTTTTATTGGCCTACCTTCACATAGAATGTACAATATTCCATAGACCAGTTGATATAAAACAACAGGATACATTAAGAATCAACGTCGGGCTCGCTGCCTGTAGGAGAATCGATTCTTGGATCTAGCTTTTATTTTTGTTTGACCGTTTTGTCTCAAGGCAGCACGATTCTTTGCAGAGGACTGCATGTAATATCTTTCAAAAGTTTCCTCAAATGTGCACTTGTATAACAGTTAAGTTTGTAAATCGATTCAGAATCGTGGGCGATAAGAGTCTAATCTCAAAACATGCATCATGTCCCGTCACAGTATGTCCATTTTTTTTTTAATCACACGTCAATAACCATCCCGTACTCTCTTCCTGTCTCCCTCACACAGACCAGTCCCACAGCTCCCCCTTCAGCTCCGAGAATGAGGCTCAGGGAGGCGACTCGGCCGCCTGGCAGTGTACCCCTCCCCCATCTACCTCACCTTCGGGGGGAACTGCGGCCCGTCCTCCTCCCGCCCAGCCCGCATCCAGGTCCCGCTCCAGGCCGGCCAGCCAAAGCCCCCCCCCTCCCTCCGCCCTGACAGGCACCAAGAAGAGGAGCTCCAAACCGGCACACATGAGACGCAACATCAGGTACTAAACTCAGCGCCCTCGCTTCAACTCGTCAACCTGCTGTATTAACAAACTGATTCCTATAGTCATTCTATGTCAAAACTACACGGTATATACGTATATATACAGTATATACAAACACAATAACCTATTATAACAAGTAAAATCAATCCAGACTACAAAGAGCAGTTTCTTTCAGACATTTTTAAACTAGATTTTAGAAAATGACTCGATGCTTGGCAAGCAGTAACCGGTCAACTTTGGGATGAAAGGGATTACTTTACAATCACATGACGATGTTTCTGCTGAGGTGCAGAGTATACAAAGACTCACTCAACTTTGTTTGACTATTGTTTTATTTTGCATAACATTCATTGTTGGCTGGATAATCAGATGTATCATCTCTCGTTCTGTCTTCCTCCTCTCCCTCCCATTCTGAGGAACCAAAGCACAACACTACCGATGAAACCTGTCAATGATTATACGAGCGTATTCTCAGTCTGCAGCTTCATTCCTCCGGCTGCCAGTAACCACAATACCGCTCAGCCTCAAATATGCTGCTGCTTTTACATAACAGCGTCTTTACAATAACATCAAACAGTATGTCAGAGATGCAAATCTTTGTGTATGCGAGTGTTAAATAGTGGAATTATTTCCGTCTTTTTTAATCAGAATGAGCTCTCGTGTTTTATAAATCACTAGTCTAACATCAGCGTCTCTCTTTTAAATAACTGAACTATGCGGCTGTCAAAATAATTTGCAAATTTCAGTTTCTGGCTGATATCTCCAACACTCGGTAACTCACACCAAATCAATCCAGATTGATAAATAGCACTACGGTTAAGAAGAAACGTATGTATTTTTGATTTTGGGGTTAACTGTCCCCTTTTAAAGCTGGACTCCTCAACCTTTGGCCCTTAGAGGGCAGAAGAACTCAAAAACAAGCTGACGGACACACAACCCTTTTTCTTTGAAAACCATTGTTGTCTTTATGCAGTTAACAAAATACAATGACGGTTGTTAGTTTGTAAAAACACAATACCGTCTACATACAAATGTTCTGTCTGTGCAGGAAGTTACTGAGGGAGCATCAGTTAGAGTCAGTGACCAAAGCCGCCCAGCAGGACGAGTTGGAGAGAAGGCGACGTCTGGAGCAGCAGAGCAAACAGGATTTCTCCGTACCACTGCTGCCTGAATACACAACTGGTAAGAGCATTTACCACCCAACAATATGCTTACATGAATATTAACAGCATCCACCGGTCCATCAAATCCTCCAACATAGATTCCAGATGCCCAGCCTGCATATAACGTACGAACTAACTCTTGTCCTCCTTCCCTTTCTTTTCTTCCCTTCCTGTCCCTCATTGCTTCCCAACCTTCTTCCCTCTTTCTTTGCATCGTCCCCGTCCTTTCTCTCCAGGTGATGTGTCAAAGCATGTGTCGTCATCGGCGGCCTCTACAGCGTCGCAGCAAGAAGTGAAGTCGGTCCGACCGGGAGTGATCTGCCTGGACTCCAGCAGCACCGGCCTCAGCGAGGACGACAGAAAGACTAACGTACCCACCACAGAGCGCTCACCCAAAACAGGTGAGACATGCAAAACATTTCTCTCGTCACGAAGCACGTGTTTTTATATGCTGCCCCAGTTCGACCACAGGCCATAAAGCCAATCCACTGGTGCAATTTGAGGTCCAATACCTACAGTAGCTCGAAGGCTCGTCTGGCAGTCACTGAGGGAGGGATCTATCAAAAGGAAATATCACTTGCATACACATTCCTGGTAGTTTGTCGGTGTCGGGTGGAAACCTCACATCTCGAACACATCCGTCTCTCAGAGATTAAGCCAAGCGGCCTGAATAGCCTTGTGACAGCCATGCGTTTACTAAATTACACACTCTGTTTCAAATTGCTTTCTGAGCCCTGGGGTCTGGAAAGAAGGCACATTAAAAGACTGTGTCAGCTTGAATTTCCAGGATAAATAACGGATGATTGAAAAACAAGCCAAATCTGAATGAGTGTTTTTTACTCAAAGGGCCACAACACGGCAGATATCTGGGCCAGTATTCATCCGACATCTTGGGATGATTTGTTGGTTTGATTTTTCGGGATGTTCAACATCATGTCCACAAAGACAATTTAGTGTTTAAAAAACGCTTGATGTATCAGAGTGAGGGACTTCTCCGCTCATTTCAGCTTTAAGTAAAGACAATATAAAGGAAGTTTCACTTCATTTCAGACAAAAACTTCTGATTTCTTTGAATTCTTTCGAAGGTGAACGAACATCACAGCCTTTTTGGAAACTTTTAAACCCAATTACTGAAAGTCTCCCTGTACAAATCTAAACGATGAAGGTAAAACAATCACCACAGTTTTCCTGTTCGGTGTGTGTGTGGAGTTTTCGTAGATTAGCAGCCATGTGCATCAGAATATTTAAAACCTCAGGGTACATCATGTACCGTTCCCTTATTGGCCAAGTGCGCGCACACACACACACACACACACACATTCAGAGCCACTCAAACAGCCAAGGATAAACACACACACACACACACTCAGTCGGGAATAAACACACATATGTTCTACGTTGAACGGAGAACTAATATAAACTGTAGGCACACACACCTACAACACAAACACAGATGAGAGAGAGACCGATGAACGGTCTCCGGAGGGTCAGAGTTAGCTAACCCGTCGTTTGGATGAACAAAGACCGATATGTCGATTTGGGAGCTGAAAAAGACCAAAGGAGAGAAAGAACAGACGGAGGGAGGAGCGAGATGAAGGGAGAGAGAGAGAGAGAGTGTCTGCGGGGCAGAGCGGGTCTTTGGAGCAATAAAGCTGGCTAATCCTGGTTATGAGACAGAACACACACACACACACACAACGAACACACACACACTCACAGTGGCACAGTGACATTTCCAGTTGGGGTTGCATAATGTCTCCCCCTCCACTCTAATCCTACTTGTATAACCAGCCATTCACTGCAGTTATATAAGCTCACACACACACACACACACACCTCTCCCCGCCGTTCCCTCGCAGGCCGCCAGCTTGTGTAACTTTCACCACTTGATACCGTTGACTTTTAACATCGTGACGGCGCCACCGTTCACCACATCACTTGAGATGAATGTATCAAGGCCAATTAAAACAAGTTGTTTTTATTGGAAAAGCTGCAGTCTTTCTGCCGTAAAACTGCCTTAAGTTTTCTCTTTGGATCAGTTTGTTTTACTTATGTGGAGAAAAAAAAGACCTCTAATAGAATTTCTTCTAAAATGTCTCCATTCTTACCTTTTTAGTTAGTGTGAGAGAGTTTGCTTAAATACATCTGTGAACGCAAGGTCAAATCCTTTTTCAATCGAGTTGTCAGTCTGAGATCAAAATGGGTTTTCTGAACATTGAGGTGGAAAAACAGTTTGCAAGACCCGCGGTGTCCCTTTTCGGAAACCTAAATCTCGTCCCTCCCCGTGCAGATGTGATAGATCTGAGCTCGGGCGAGGACGACACCGTCGAACACGTCAGCAGAAAATTCACCGTCGAGAAAGAAGAGATCGAGAAAGAAGAGATCGAGCCGAGCGACGCGCACGCCAACGACGCCCTTAACCTACCGGACCCCCAGGGCCGGGTGCTGGTCAACTTGAACCATCCGACTGCGGAGGAGGACATTTTCCTGATGCCTCAGCTGGCGCGAGCAGTCAAACCTCACCAGGTATTTTTTTTTTTACTTCTGCACTCAAAGCAAACACTTGGTGCTTTTTGTCTGGTTGTCCTGCACTGCTTTGGGATGTATATAAGGAAATAAGTACCTGAATATTGTAAAATCAAGAAGTAACAATGAAGACGTTCTTTCATTGTGTCCAAATCTGCCTTTGATGAGACTTTTTTTTTTTTTTAGTCATACTGTGAAAATTACTTTCTTCAAAATTTGGATTTGTTGACCTTTTTATTCAGATTTCATGACCTTTTTAAGAGACAGACGGCCTGCTGAGTGTGATCTTTTCATTCAGTTTTAATGAGATATCGCAGCTCTTTCACCACAACCTTCTGTCTCGCTTCCTCCTAGTTCTAATTTCATTTTTTTTTTCTTCCTTCTTTCTTCACCACCTCATTCGCTTTTCTTATTGCCACGGCTCCAACTATCTCTCTGTCACCACCTTCTCCTCTTTTCCCTCCGTTTCACTCTCTTTCCTCATTAATTCTCCTTTCCGTCCCGCTTCATCCTCAGATCGGCGGGATTCGTTTCCTGTACGACAACCTGGTGGAGTCGGTGGAGCGGTTCGGCGGCGGCGGCGGCTTCGGCTGCATCCTCGCTCACAGCATGGGCCTGGGCAAAACGCTGCAGGTCATCGCCTTCATCGACGTCCTGCTGACACACACCCAGGCTCACACCGTTCTCGCCATCGTACCTGTAAGCACCCGTGGACTTAATGTTGGAATGCAACTGATCGGATCGATGAGTGCTCAGATTTAGACACACAGTAGGATCAGTGAATAACGCTGTTGATTAAATCAGGTGATATGAATGATTAAGAGAACAAGAGCTTGGGCACAAAATGCTTGCCATCAAATTTATGGTAATAAATGTGTGAATTAATATTTTGGACATGTGACTGAGGAAGCGTTGAAAATGATATTCGTCATTGATGTTTTTACCTCTAAAATGTCGGAACAGTAAAATATTTCTTCCATCAACCTGGTCAGTGGATGATTTCTAGATTAGACATGAACAAAATCAATTTGGAGACCGGAAGACGTGAGGATTGAAGATTGACTCTGATTATTTATCCATTACTTTCCTCCCAGGTGAACACGCTGCAGAACTGGCTGTCAGAGTTCAACATGTGGGTCCCACCCCCGGAGGCGTTGCCTCCAGATACCGACCCGGGACTGGTGACTCCTCGTGCCTTTAAGGTTCACATCCTCAACGACGAACACAAGTGAGTAACAGGAACGAGACCTTTTTTTTTTTTTTTTTGCATTTCCTGAGTATTGATTTCTTTAAAAAAAACAAGAAGTAAGAATAAAATACTTTTTATAGGATTTTTAAATCCTGCAGGGCAGGCTGTATCTCCCTCAGACTCATGCAGCAGGGTCACTGGTTGATTTTAAAAGCCTAATTTAAAAGACTGGATGCAATAACATTCATGCAAAACACTGAAGAGACTTTCTTTATCTCTAAAAAAAAGACAACGCTGACCTTCTGATCTGAACTGCCTCTGCACTTTATCCCCATCTGGCTCGTCCTCTCCCCCCGTCTCTCCATCATCCTCTTTTTGACAGCTGCCACTGCTGGAAAGATTTTCTGACTCTCTCTCATGCATTGTGTGTGTGTGTGTGTGTGTGTGGATTAGAGAGGAAAGAAGGGATGCTGCTAAAAGTGACACAGTACTCTGAAATCATTATTAAATGGTAATGAATTGGTAATTTATTACAATTGGATTGATTACAACACATTCTTGTTTTTTCTTTTTTATACAAGATAATGTGTTTTTTTATTCCCTTCTGTCTCTCTAATACGCTTTACAAACAATGACTTACATTTTCTTCCGTCACCCAGGAACACAGCGAGCAGGGCCAAGGTGGTGGAGGATTGGGCTCAGGACGGCGGGGTGCTGCTGATGGGCTACGAGATGTACCGCCTCCTGTCGATGAAGAAGAGCTTTGTGGCTGGGAGGAAGAAGAAGAGCAAGAAAACAACCGGACCTGTCGTCATCGACCTGGATGAAGAGGACAGGCAGCAGGAACTGCTCAAAGGTGGGAAAGGTGGAGAGGAGAGGGAGGAACTAAGAAGTAAAAAAATGGAGAGGAAATGTAATATATGCTACTTTTTAAAGCACCAGTGTAGAATGTCACTGAAGATATTTTTGCCTGTTCTCCTCCTCCAGGTATCGAGAAAGCCTTGGCCCGGCCTGGTCCAGACGTGGTGATATGTGACGAAGGCCATCGCATCAAGAACTGCCACGCCAGCACGTCGCAGGCTCTGAAGAACATCCGAACCAGGCGCCGCGTGGTCCTGACCGGCTATCCGCTCCAGAACAACCTGATCGAGTACTGGTGCATGGTCGACTTTGTCCGACCCGACTTCCTAGGTACGGGCCGTGATCAGCGTTTTGTTTCAGGGGTCGTTTTTTAACAAGCGCTCGCTGAAATTGGCACGAAGATGTTTGTCATCAAAAGACTGCATTGGTCCCTTCCTTTTTCCTGTTAATCTTCCGACTTCAGATTCTACATCCGATATGTATTTCAGGTACGAGGCAGGAGTTCAGTAACATGTTTGAGCGTCCCATTCTGAACGGGCAGTGTGTGGACAGCACGCCTCAGGACGTCCAGCTGATGAGGTACAGGAGCCACGTCCTGCACAGCCTGCTGGAGGGCTTCGTACAGAGGTGAGACTACTGCCCAGACCTCCCTCAAATATTTAACAGAGAACACAAAGGTTCTATTGACATTTTGTCTCTCTTAAAACCTGAGAGCATTTCCCCACATATTCGTCATTTTGAGTAACATTTCACAAACATTGACCGTCACTTTACTTCATTCCAGGCGAGGTCATGACGTCCTGAAGGACCAGCTGCCCTCTAAAGAGGAGCATGTGATCCTGGTGCGTCTGTCTCCCCTGCAGAGGGCGCTCTACACAGAGTTCATGAACCGCTTCAGAGAGGCAGGAAACTCCGGCTGGCTCAGCCTCAACCCACTGAAGGCTTTCTGCGTCTGCTGCAAGGTGAGGAGGAGGAGGAGGAGGAGGAGGAGGAGGAGGAGGAGGAGGAGGGCATGTGTGTGGAAAGCTACCTGGATACAAAAAGACACATATTTCACATCTATGGATGTGTAATAGTTACAACTATTTTTTTTACATCAGTGTCATAGATACTATTACTAAAGCCTTTTATTTCGAATTCCACAATTTATCAGAGTCAGTTCCTGCAGTCCTTGAAATATTGTTACACAAGTCAACATGTTTCTGCACCAAGATAAATTCCTGTGTATGTATCATACTAAATCCAGTTATTACTACCGTGAGTGTGTTTTCACACCACTGATCTCTCCTGTCTCTCAGATTTGGAACCATCCAGACGTGCTGTTCGAGGCCGTACAGAAGGAAAACCTGGCCAGTGACCAGGACTTGGACCTTGATGACATCACTTCCACAGGTCTCACCCGATGTCCAACCGCACCCAATCAAAAGTCCAAGCCCCTTGAGAACCCCAACCCCATTGGTGGGCTAAGTCTCAACCAGCTGCAGGAGAAAGCCAATCAGGTCATCACCTACGAATGGGTACGTCCAAAGACTGGAATGCTAATTGAATAGTGTGAAGTGAAGCATTTCAACAGAGTTCACAGCTTCGGTTGTTACCTCTGTTGAGGTTTGCAAACCTCACTTTTCTGAAGTCAGTCTTAGTTTGCTTAAACAAGGCCCACATCTCTTCAGCTGATCTATGTAAAGGTGGTGTTGTGTAATAGTCCAGTACGTTCTAACCGTCCCTCTCTTCACACGGCCAGGCGAAGGACATCCTGTACGACTACAAGCCCGGCTACCTGGAGAACTCTGCAAAAATGATGCTGCTGTTCCATCTGATAGAGGAGAGCGTCAGGAAGGGAGACAAAATCCTCGTCTTCAGGTATCTGAGCTTCTGTTTCAGTTATTTTCCCACGTATGTGATATAATAAACAAAAGCTATTAATAGCTAAAGACATTATGAAATGGGAAGTGAATCTCACCTCAAACCTGTCCTTTTCTCAGCTTTTATTGTTCTGACTTGGTTAAATTCTACTTTGCGTTACATTTACATTACTGGTCCTTTCTTGCATGTGATCCACTCCTTAATTCTGCCCTTTTGTCTGCCTCCTGCAGTCAGAGTCTGTCCACACTGACAGTGATTGAGGATTTTCTGGCTAAGAGACCAGTGCCTCCATCGCCCAACACGTCCAGCAGGGACAGACCCAACCAGAACTGGGTCCGCAACCTCAACTACTACAGTAAGTGATCAAACAGTATACTGTAGAGATATTGTTCATGGTTCAGTGTTTGGTTCAATAAATATCCCAAACTAGAAACCTGCTATGAAGGCCACATGACGAGGGGACTTGGAATAGGAGGAGACGGGTTGAAAGGATATATTTTAACACAGTGAAGGTGGTCTAGCTGTTCTGTACGTTTATCAGTCATGTTTTCTGTCCACAGTCCTTAAACACTGGAACATACTCATGAATGTGTTGGTTTGTCTGGACTCCAGTGGTTTGGTTGTGCAGTGGTTCCTGCTCCTCTCATTGACTCACAATGAGTGCTGCCATCTGCTGGCGTGTCTTGAAAGAAAAGCCAGACTTTGGTTTATGGTTCTGAAAGGAATTCACAGCTTTTGTAGAGTTGGTGTTTGTGTTTTTCACGGATATTTAAAGCTTGGCCTTGTAAAATATGAACTGTATCCACAAAGACACGTTGTCAGCCAATTAAAAGTGAATTTTAACTACGTCATGGTTATCTTATTTAGCACATATGTTCTCTTTATTCTGAACTTGTGTCCTCTGTACACGCTGTCTTATTTTACCTCAGGAGAATCAAATGGGACACAGTTGCACTATATAGTGAAGGTAGTTAGTCAGGACTCTATTGGTTGTGTGATGTCTTGCAGGACTGGATGGAAGTACAACGGCCTCAGAGAGAGAGAGGCTTATAAACCAGTTCAACGCTCCGTCCAACACCTCTGCGTGGGTTTTCCTGCTGTCAACTAGGTAAAACACACAATAACGGTCATATTAATGGATGATAACGGATGTGAATTGTCAGGACATAACAACGACTTGTGACCTCTCTGGGCCTCAGGGCTGGTTGTCTGGGCGTAAACCTGATTGGGGCGAACCGCGTGGTGGTGTTTGACGCCTCCTGGAACCCGTGCCATGACGCCCAGGCCGTGTGCCGCGTCTACCGCTACGGGCAGAAGAAGCCGTGTCATATCTACCGGCTGGTGTGCGACTACACGCTGGAGAAGAAGATCTACGACCGCCAGATCTCTAAACAGGGCATGTCGGGTGAGTCGCAAAAATGGATTATGTTTGAATTCCCCTTTTAGAAAAGAATTCAACTAATGTGCTGGTGTGTTTTCGTTTCTTGTTGTTTCTTGTTTGTAAAATTCCTTACAGATGGGCGACAAATACAAGCATTATCTTATTTCAATCTGTTCTTTTTGGCCAAGATAGCAGCACAATCGCAACAAACGGACCAACACAGATTATTGTTTTTGACTGAACCACATTTAAAAGAATGTGATTAGAAAAGAAAATCTGAAACACAGTAACACACAATGAGCTCAATCCATTTAAATGACATCTTGAATATGCAACTATCATGTACTCTTGTCTTTTCTCTCATGAATATACCGTATAGTGAACATCACCGCCTTCATTTCTGTCAAACATCGTTCAGTAATCAGACTCACTGAACTCCCAGTGCAGGCTCTTCTGAGTGAGCACCAAAAACTAAATAATCAGCTTTGTGTTGAAACAAGAGTTCTGCCCCCGAGAGGCTCTTGTCTGGCAGAGTAAACGGTCTCAAGTGTCTGCTGTAAGCCTTGACTGGCTAGACAGACGCGTTGAGGCCGCTTATGCTTCGGAGAGCCGTAGGAAATCATCCTTGTTGGTCGACAGTTTGTTTTCTTTCTTCTTTGTTCCTATTTAACGTCCTCTCCCTCTTTCTCTCTCCCTCCCTCCATAAGACCGGGTGGTGGATGACCTGAACCCTGTGCTGACCTTCACCCGGAGGGAGGTGGAGTCTCTTCTTCACTTCGTGGAGGAGGAGCCGGACCCCTCCCAGGTCCAGCTGCAGCCCCACGACAGCATGGAGAGCGTCCTCCGGAAGGCTCTGCACCTCTATCCTCACCAGATCACTAAGGTAACAGAGGAGACACCATCTCATACCGTCGGTTAAAGGTTGTGTGGGTTTCCCTGCCTCCAAATAGTGCATTATTCATTGTGGTCTTGTAAGGCTTATAATTGACTACGCACAGGAGTCATTTTTAAGTGGGCTGTACAAGATGATTGACAGTCCTCTACCAATTCAATAAGTCTGTTATGGTGGGTTTTTGAATGAATATGTCATGAATTGTCAAGCTTTTTAATTATCCATATAAATCTATTTCAACTTATCACTTAAATGTTCACATTCTAAATGTATTTGACACGTGAAGGCTTCCTCGTTGTGCCCCTCTGCTCCTTTCAAAGGGAAAAAGAATGAACAATCATGAATCTGACATTTCTTTTCATTCTCCCTTCCAGCAACCGTTCCCCCACGAGTCCCTGCTGATAGACCGCAGGGAGCTGAAGCTGACCAAAGCGGAGAAGAAAGCAGCAAAGAAAGGTTACGAAGAGGAGAAGAGGGCGTCTGTGCCCTACACCCGCCCGTCCTACGCTCACTACTACCCTGCCAGTGACCAGAGCCTCACTAACATCCCCGCCTTCAGTCAGAGAAACTGGTTAGTGACTCACAGCTGCTTCAAAGTTTTCATCGTCAACATCTAAACATGAACACGAGGCATGAACTGATAGAAACTCTCTACTCAGGCGTCCGCCTCCTCGCTCCGAAGAGAAGCCAGTCGCCAGTGTCCGGCCGGTCCAGTCAACTCCAGTTCCCATGATCCCCCGGCAGGCGTCTGCAGGCTCTGCTCCAAGCAACGACTCGGAATCCAGCATCGGAGGCTTTCCTGTCAACTGCCTGGAAAAGGCCGGGGTGTTTGTCCAGAAGATCGTCACCACTTCTGGTAGGCCAACTGTACATGTGCCGGATATTATTTCATCGCTTTAGTATTTTTTTAATTTAATAATCGATGTGTCTATCGACTCTTAGTAAATTTGTCTTCTTTCAGACATAGTGATTCCAGGCACCAACAGCTCAAACGATGTCCAGGCCAGGATCACTGCTGGAGAGAGCATCCACATCATCAGGGGCACCAAAGGTACAAAGACGCTTGACTATACTCATTGATACTTAACTGAATATCATGAGCTGTATCCATACTGAGATCCATCTAAGCTTCATTTAATGAAGCAGGTCAGGGTAAGCTTTCACTGGGTGCTGATCATTTCTCTCACCTTTGTCTGTTTTAGGGACTTACATCAGGTCGTCTGATGGTCGAATCTTTGCCATCAGAGCAGCTAATAAGGCCAAGACTGCAGAGGAGAGTACTAAAGCACCACCCAAAGGTAGGACTGACTTCCAGGTTTTTTTTAGACAAGCAGAGATGTGAAAAGATGAGGCACAAAACATTATTAACATTATGATATTATTTAAGCCAACCCAGGTCATTTAAAGGGTTTAATTCTTTATCAAAAGGTAATATCCAACCCCTGGTTTCTTCTTCTCAGACTCCCAGGCCCTACCAGAGGAAGCGTCAACCAATGGCAGCAACGGTTGCCTGTCACCTGACAGGAAGCAGCAGCCCCGCCCTCTTTCACCTGACAGCCCGGAGATCATCAGCGAGTTGCAGCGCTACACGGGTGGCTCAGAAGCCGGCTCAGAAGCTGGCACCGCCTTAGGCTCCGGAGCTCCGCCAGAGAGGGCGGCAGAGGGCGACACGAACAAGCTGCCTTCCGCCAAACTGGCCCCGACCAATGGCAGCAACGGGAGCAGTTTTGCTCCTGGAAATCCGAGCCACCATGATGCCTCTGTGACTAATGTGATCCAGCCCACTGTAGCTCAAGACCTGAGAACAGGCTCCAAGCGCAAAGCCTCCACCCTGTCCCTGGAGGAGCAGCCCAGTAAGGAGCCCTCAGCAGGCCAACACTCCTCAGCCCCTCTGGCCACACAAGGCTTCCCCTTCACCGGGGGCTACGGCCTCCCTCCTCTGGGCCTTAACCCCGCCATGTTGGGTGGGTCACTGGGGCACCCGCTCTACATGGGGGCGGGCTCGCCTTACTTCCAGCCCCCCCAAACTCAACTGAGGGACCCCGGTTACATGTACCCAGAACTTTTCGGCTTTGGCGGAGCCAGCGCAGTCCCCACCTCCTCTTCCTCCTCCTCCTCCACGACAACCACTGCGACTGCCGTCTCATCTTCCTCCTCATCTTCGGCGTCGGTCAAAGCTGCCAGTTCAGTCCCAGGAGCCCTGCCGCCGTTCATGCTGAGCCCCAGCATGGTGGGCATGGCCGGGATGCTGCTGCCAGGCTTCCCTCTCTCTTACAGCCAGTCTCTGGCCAGCCTGTACACGGGGTCGATGCTCCCCGGTGGGCTGCCGGGTCCGGCCGCCACCCCTGGTCCAGCCGGAGCCAGCTTCCTCTCCCAGTACCCTCCCACTGCTGCCTCCAGTTCCTCCTCATCTTCTCCTTCCTCCTTCTCCCCTTCAGCACGGTTCGAGGGCCACCGGGGCCCGGTGCTGAGGAACGGCAGGAACGGCAGCAGCGCCAGCAGCTCGGATGATGACGACGATGTAATTGACGTGGGGGGACAGTGACAGACCAATGACGCGGTGGTCTGAGCAAGCTTGATTCAATTTACAAACCATCAAAATGGGACGACATCCTGTTTGCCGGGAGGCAGGCCACGAACGGCCTGCGCCGAGGCCATGAGGGACATGGACAAAAACAATGAAAGACAATTGTCACTGAAGTGTTTCCTCTACTTGCCTTGGAGAAACAGTCTGAATGGGGATGAAGACAGACTGGACACAGCGACAAATCTTAATGATGGGTATCAGAAGATGAAACCTGAGGAAGAAAAAAGAAAATAAAAATCCGAAGACTTTGGGCTTCCAAGTTACTGTCCAATACTGGCATTGAAATACTGATCACCGGACTTAGAACTGCTGAGCTTGGACCTGCAGTGACCACAAATGGTCACTAGTTGTAGTGTTGACGTTAGAGACTCTAGTTCTGCAGCTTTGCTAAATGTGGACGTTTTGCTTTTAAAAAGATGACGTAGGGCGGAGTTGCTTTAAAAAAAAAAAGGGGGGGGGGGGGGGGGGGGGTAATTAATTGAGTTAGCTGGTGGTAACATTTGTTAAATATCAGTAACTGAAATGGTATTGTTTGTCAGTTGTCGAATATTGCTACTGAATATTTCTTCAAAAGGTAAAAAGATCAAACTTTTAAAAAGCATTTTGATTGAACGTAATGATTCACTACCAGGACAGGACACAGGGGTATTGTACGTTTCTGTTCTTAAAGAAAAGGAGAAAAAAAGAAGCGGGATCATCTTAAATTGTAGAAGAGGCGGTTGAGGCTTGTTGAGGATGAAGTTAAAGACAATTACTGAAACCTTAAATGTCTAATGAAAGAATGTATGCCTAATGAAATGCCTTTAAACCAGGCTTTTTTCAAAAGACTCCTTCTATCCAGGCGTCAGACGTGGGGAAATCTGATTTTTCTTTTTCTGCATTTTATATTTACTTTTCAAAGAAAACTCATTGCCTAAAAACAGCCAGGTGTGTAGGTGAAAATGAAAAAAAAAAAAAAAAACTGTGTAACTCGTAGCGGAGGAACAACCAACAGAAAATGCCTTTTTGCCTCCATCTTTCTGAATGTTAACTGTGAGAGAGGGGAGGTGAAGAGAGACACTGCGGCTCTCTGGACCTCACCCACAGTCTTACTGTAGCCTAGCGAAAAGCGATGCAAAACACTCACTCAAGCCTATATACTGTTTGTGTTCGTACAACCCCTGAGGAAGTACTCTTGGTTTTGGTTACGCTTGTGTCCGTATCTGTGTGTCGTGTTCTTAAAGGAAATATATATATATATATATATATTTAAACTCTTGTTGCTCGGTTTGGTTACTTGTTCTGACGACGACACGGATTTGTATTTCCCTCTCTCTCTCTCTCTGTCTCATCTCATTTTGTGAACAGAGGTCATTGTGAAACCAAACAGTTTATTTTTTTGTGTTGTTTTTTGGAGAGAGACGATGCAGCTTTGCCAAAAAGTGAGAAATGCACGAGCGCATCGGAGAGACCGACATCGAAGAGGATCGTGTCTCAAGAGACCAAATAATGTAGAGCAGAATTTGATCTCTCTCTCTACATCGTCCTCACAGCCACAGTGCAGAAGTCCATATCCACCTCTCTGCAGGCAACACTGTACACTGCACTGTAAAAGAGACGCACACCTGTATACGTCGTCTGTAGACCGCTCGAAAGCTGGGAAAGCTTCACGTGACCCGAGTTCCACCGTTTGATTAACCACAAACCATCGTTCTGCTGTTCCAATTGATCCCCTCTGATCACACAAACCGATCGACTAAGGTTCTGCACTGTTCTCGTGTGGAAGATCTTCTCCTCCAAAATGGCTGCAGAAAGAGCTTTAAAAAACCCACCAGCTCTTCGGCTGAAAAAGAACATTCTTAGGGGTATTTAACACCGTCAAGTAAAGACCGATCATGTCCTGCTCTTTCTTTTCCATGTCCTTTTTAGTTTACTTATGTAGAAAATGTAGTTCTCTTCTTTTTACAACATTTTGAATTTACCAAATGTATTTATTTATGACGGTGTATATTTATTCATTTTTATTTTTGTACAATGTTTTTTGTTTTCTTTTGTTGCTCTTCTCTATCTTGTTTCTATTTGTTTTATTGTCATATTACTGTCGTTGTTACTACAGATGGAAATCCCTGAGTATGTAATAACATGAGACATTTTTGTGCATGTAAACGAAGCTCATTCACAAGTAAAGGAGTCGGAAACTGAAGCGGTCCAACCACTCGTCGTCCGAGAAGAAAGAAAATAATGATATCAAGTGTTTCTCTGTCTTTGTTTTCTGTGGTTCATGACCATATCTCCAGAAATGTCCGTGTGTGTGTCGATGGCAAACAAGCGAGTTTCCTCAGTGTTTAACTGTTCGGTTGTCAGCTCTGCATTTGACTGACTGCTCTTTTATTTCACAGCTTTCTACTTGAATTTACTTATTTATTTATACAAATCGATTTGGTCGGACGAGCCGAGCCAACTGTTTGGATTCCATTTTTTCGCCGAGGAGTAGATTAAAGCTGCTGTCTTTGAGGATTGAGGATATGACCGTGGATTACTTTTAGATCCTTTTTTTGCTTTTTGAAGTTTGTAAATAAAAAAAAAAACATGTTCTAAATAATACTTTTCCTAATTTCTTTGCAACAATAGTAGTAGCATGATGTAGTGCCTACCACCCCTTTGTGTGTCTCTCTCTCTCTCTCACACACACACACACACACAGCAACCGAGCTCATGTATCGCTGACAACAATGAACCACTTTTACAGTCACACAACAAGAGTTTAATTTGCTCTCAACTAAAACCCTATGATGTATAAACAATGGCATATTTATGCAATTTTAACACTGTAATCTACAGTGTCTTGTATGGAAGCCCATTCCCGCCAGCAAAAAAAATAAAAAAATAAGATCACCAAAAAAAAATATATATATTAATTCACCAAAAAAAAAAAAAAAAAGAATTAATTCACAAAAAAAAAAAATATATATATATATATTTTTTTTTTACTTTTTCTCTGTCAGCAAAAAAGAAAAAATTGGTCGCCACCTCAGCCACATTGGTTTCATTCTTTGTACTCCAGAGCTGCTTCTTATGGAAGCCCATTCCTGCCAGCAAAAAAAAAAAAAAAGATCACTAAAAAAAAAGATAAGATCACAAAAAAAAATGCACCCACAAAATAAATAATAATAATTCTAATAATTTTTTTTTTTTTTATTTAACTTTTTTCCACCAGCAAAAAAAAAAAATGTTGGTGCATCCATCTGTAACCATAACACTGACCAGATTTTTCCAGTTGCTATAGAAAGTCGAAATTATGAGATACTTTAACACAACAGTCATAGAAGCAGCTATGTATGGAAGCCCATTCCTGCCAGCAAAAAAAAAAAAAAGATAAAAAAAAAAAAGAATTAATTCACAAAAAGAAAAAATATATATATATATATATATATTTATTTATTTTTTTTACTTTTTCTCTGTCAGCAAAAAAAAAAAAAAAAAAAAGATGTTTCCAGTTGCTGTTTATTGGTCGCCACCTCAGCCACATTGGTTTCATTCTTTATACTCCAGAGCTGCTTCTTGCTTAACATTCTATTCAAGGGTGCATTTGCTCAGTACAATCCATGTGAAACATCATCTGTATTTCATCTGTTGTAAAGCCACGTTTTAAAGAAGTCTTCAATGTACTCACAATCCATTCATATGTCATAGCTGCTTCTATGACTTGTGTTAAAGTATCTCATAATTTCGACTTTCTATACTGGAAAAATCTGGTCAGTGTTATGGTTACAGATGGATGCACCAAAAGTTTTTTCTTTTTTCTTTTGCTGGTGGAAAAAAGTTAAATAAAAAAAAAAAAAATTATTAGAATTATTATTATTTATTTTGTGGGTGGATTTTTTCTTTTTTTTTTGTGAATTACATTTTTTTTTTTTTTTTTTTTTTAAGTTACTATTTGTTTTTGTTTCTTTTTAGTGATCTTATTTTTTTTTTTGTGATCTTTTTTTTTTTTTTTGCTTGGAATGGGCTTCCATAGTCTTGTTTTTGTCTTGAAGTTAAAAAAACAACGTAGTCAATTAATACAGGTGCAATCTGATCCAAGAGTCAGACTTCCAGTAAATGGAGAGTAGAGGACATTTAAGAGAGAAAATGTACTCAAAAGCCTTAAAAGCACCTCCAGAAAACAGCAATTGTACTGTTTGTCTGATGTATCGTTACAGTACTTGGTGTCTTTTTCTCTGTCCTTTGCATTAATATTCTAACACCCATAATATAAAAGTCAGAATCTGGGATTCGCTCCAGACAGTGCTTTATTCTGTTTAAGTGTTTTACATGACAACCTAATATTACATTGTTTAAATAATGTTTGATATTTTTTATTCCTTTGAAAAAGAGATGAATGTGGACACTAAATGAGCCAAAACAATAAAGGCCAATTTAAATACTCTTTCAATATGATAGGAAAAAAGTAAAATACATGGCACTTTTTAAAGAAAAACTGGTAATCCATACGAGTGAAAGCAATTACTAAATGAATCGTCAACATTTTTTAAAATAACTTCCTTGTTGTCTTCTGTCTTATTTATTTGCACTCATATAGATGTCAGTATATTCATTGTCATTGCTTTTGCAGTATATTTGATTATCTTCTCGTAATGTAGTGGTAAAATCAATGGAATGTCACATTGAGAGTGAAATCTGGGATTAAATTGTACCGACCCACTTTCTACATCTTACTTTAATAAATGGTCACTCACATAGTGGAGTTTCTGTGTGTGTGAGACCTCCATATACAAGTTTATTTATATAGACTTTGGATCAAATTGGGCGTGAAACCAACAACCATTGTAAAAATACCCAAAATTTGCCAGCCTTTATTTTGCAGGTTACTTGAATTTATGGCGGTGTTGGTGGCGGTTATAAACCAGCGTACAATACTGTCAAACTAAAGTAAAAGAAATGTGTGACCTAATATTCCTTATAAATATAATAATATAATAATTATAACTATAACAAAATTTAAAATAAAACTATATATATAAAAATAAATACCCTTCTGAGTCCCGTCATTCGTAAAAAACTCGGTTTCCCAGACTGCTCTGGTGTAGAAACGTCACGTGACTTGACGTTTGTTCACCGATTGTTGATGACGATGGCAGACAGCGCAGGTCAGTAGCTCAGTGGTGTTCCTGGGAGGAGGAGTGCCTGCTAAGATAAAAACATTTTCTCCGGCGTACTGCTCTCAAAACACGGAAGAACTACCCAGTAAACGGATGAAGCTCCGGTAGTGTGACAAACCAGTGAGCTATACGCGAATTGGCGCAGGTTCAGAAACGTCTCTAACATTGTTTTGAAGGCCTGTTGCTAGCTACTGGGGATCCGCGGGCTAACCCGGGAGACACCGGGCCGAGAGAGCGCAGGGGACCGGGACACGAGCTCCGTGGGCTAGGTTTAATCCACCAGGTTTTATCAAAACGAAGACGTAACCTCTCCTGCTCCACGGGGGCGGTTATAAACCAGCGTAACTCGAGGCGCTCTCAGTTTGACACCTAGCTAACATTAGCTACCTTGTGTTTACAAGCTAACTCCAGACCCTCACAAGAAGTTGGTACTTGGGAGCATATTGTTCAGTTACCTGCTCGCTGGTGGTGACTTGTAAACTTGTTCTACTCGTGTCTACGGGGACTGAAGGTCGGCAGCCAGGGAGCGAGATCAAAAGTTCTCCCAGCTAAAGGTTATCACGTCTTCAAGCTTATCTACTGCTGCCTAAAGTGTGTCACCTTATTTGAATAGAAGAAACAGACCTCGTCGTGTTGATTACCGAAGCTACCTTTAACCAGTTTGAACGACAGTGTCCCGGATGAAGGCTCACAGAAAAGTGTGGAATCTACTGCTGTCAGGACTTACAGGTGTCACCTGTTCTTCTTGGCATTGTTAGTCTCGCGCATCCAAACATCTGCTGTTTCTGCTTTCTCGAGCCGATCTGCTCAGGAAACAGACCGCAATGAATCGTTACCTGCCGGTGGCGCGGCAGCACTTTCTGGCCGCCCTCGCCAGCACCAGTGTGGTGGTAAAAAGTATAAGTGCCGTGGTGGTCCTCCTCTATCTGCTGTCATGGGTCGTCGACACTCCGTACGCGCTGGGTGTGACCCCGGGCTACCTCTTTCCGCCCAACTTCTGGGTGTGGACGCTGGTGACCTACGGGGTGGTGGAGCAGCACGTGTGGGGTGTGGCGGCCAACGTGGGGACGGTCATGGCCTGTGGCCGTCTGCTGGAGCCTCTGTGGGGCGCTCTGGAGCTCCTGATCTTTTTCGCGGTGGTGAACGTCTCTGCAGGCCTACTGGCGGGCCTCTCCTACCTGCTCACCTACGTCTCCACCTTTGACCTGGACTACCTGTTTGCGGTGCGCGTCTACGGAGCGGCCGGGTTCGTGGGAGGTGTCCTGGTGGCGCTGAAGCAGACCATGGGGGACACCACGGTGCTCAGGGTGCCACAGGTGAGGCTAACGTGTACCACAAGTCATTTCTGCTCTGCGTGGATGCTGATTGGCTGTGAATAACACCAGACCAGTGAGGAGTTGAGTTGAGAATGTAAACAGCACTGGAAACCTAACCAGTAGTCATGGAGGTGTGTCCATAAACCAGCCTGTGTCAGATTATGGCCATCACACATCAAGGACACCCCTCCTCATATTCACTAAAATGTGCTTTTCTTTGTTTTTAGTTTAAATTAACATATGCTTTCAAGAGGATTTCCCTAAGTAAAGACAAAGTGATGGATCTCATGCCTTGATTTACACAACGTGTAACTCTACATCAATAAGGAAAACCATTTGTGTAAATATACACACTTACCGACAGCATACTCACTCGCTTGTTTTTGGATTTGGATAAATACAGTTTTATTTGTGCTGGAAGTCCTTGTGTGGTGAAGCCCATGATGTTTGTTTCTTTCTGATGTTCAGGAGTTGCAGTCACCCTTTAGGCTGTACCTTTTGGTTTTACATGAAAGCATCTAGTTATGTGTCTTTAGGGCCCTTACGAACACTTTGGTGAAAAACACCCAACAGGACACTTTAAACTGCAGCCGTTAAAACAACAAACTAATTTATATCTACTGCAGGACTTTAAAGTGTAAGTTTTTTTTTATTTACAATGTGCCTTTTCAGTGGGATGACTTCCCAGATTCTTGAATTGTGATTTTATGCTTGGGGAGGCATAGCACACATGTCAAATATAGTGATCATGCTGTTATATTAAAGCCATAAAAGCCAGTGGTTTAAAGCATGTTGAGTGTTGGTTTGCGTTTAGGCATGTGATTCCAAAATTTGGACTACAGTGTAATCTGTTAATTTACATTTTAGGAATAATTCTGATGCTCTTCTGTAGAGCCAGTGTCAGAATAAGGATTTAGTTGTTTTTAAATTAGTTTAGATAATGTGTATCTGTGAAACTACCAGACTGCTTTTTGTACTTGTTGCGAGTTTGGATAAAACTAGGATCCGTCACTCTAATCCTCCTCATCTCAGCTGAGCAGGTCAGGAAATGTCCTCCAGCAAAACTCTGGTAACATTAAACATGACTCCCGCCCTCCACCCTGGCATGCAACCAGCTATTGTTTGCCGTTCCAATTCCTGAATCTGTCTGACTTGAGTGAATTGTGGGAACTGGCAGCCACTGTGGTCTGTAGACGAAGTGGTCGCCGTCCCTTTTGCCTGATTACTCTGGTTCCCTGGAACTGAAAGCTGTCTCTCCCTCCCATCGTAGGTGAGACTGAAAGCAGCACCGGCTCTGGTCCTCCTCCTCCTGGCCTTGCTGCGCCTGTCCGGGCTGCTCGACAGCTGCGCTGACCTGGCTGCGTACAGCTATGGCGCCCTGTCCGGCTGGGTCTACCTGCGCTTCTACCAGAGGCACAGCCGGGGCCGCGGGGACATGTCGGACCATTTTGCCTTCGCCAGTTTCTTCCCCGAGGCGCTGCAGCCGGCCGTGGGGCTGCTGGCGGGGCTGGTCCACGCCGCCCTCGTGAAGGTGAAGGTGTGCAGGAAGATGGTGAAGAGGTACGACGTCGGGGCTCCCTCCTCCATCACCATCAGCCTGCCAGGGACCGACCCACAAGATGCAGAGAGGAGGAGGTGAGTCAGAGCAAAAAAAAAAATGAGTTCAACATTTACATCTTCATGCTTATAAACAGATCTAATGCAAAGGTTGGTCTGATGTATTATTGCTCAGGGGTTTGTGTGGAGCCTTAAAAAGCCTTCATAGACATTGAGTTCATAGAAATATGGACCTTAATTGGTATTAAATTGTCTTTAAACTGTGGTGTGGTATAAGGCAATGCATACGTTTTTTAAACTCGGCATGATGGGAATCAACGCAGTGGAATCCCACGTCCAGGGTGAGAAACGCAACATCTGCAAGAAAACTCGCTAACAAAGGCCCAGTTCTGTTCTACCCTCGACTCTGCCACGAGATGAAAAAAAAACATGTTTTTATGTTACAATAAACAAGTGGACAAAATTGCCCATTGTGAAATGTTACAATTAAATTCTGATTGGCATCAAAATAAATCATAAAAAGACACTTTACATTACATTTTTGATTTAAATAATTGGATTTAATTGAATTGAATGGTTCAGTGTAATTTGTAAATGCACTGCTCACTCTGACCCAGAGTATCTGTGTCATTAAATACATGAGGTTGGTCACACTGCCTTTCGATTGGTTATTCATGGTTTTATTGAATGAGTAGTCATCAGTAGTTTTATTCTGCCCTAATGGTCTAAATGCTACTTTGGAAGCATTGAATACTTAAAATCTTAGTAAATAATAGTTTTCAAAATATTGTTCAATTATATGAAACCATTGTCATTACAAACCCATAGAATGTCCAGAATGCATGAAAGTATCTATGAGTGAAATTAATACTTTACAGACACCCATATGGTAAAATCAATACTCCAGTCAGACACGAGAAACAATGTAGTTTTATTTACTCAGGGAGGGGTTGCTGAGCCTCTCTGCTCTTTTTCAGTAACACTTCTTTCAAACCGTTCACTCATGACTCGGCTCTACAGCGCTCTCAAGCTGTCAGAGGTTTGTTTCACTTCCTGCTCCATTGTCTAGTACAGTGCTTCTCAACTGGTCTGGCTGCGGGACCCACCATCACCCCTTAATGACAAGCCGCGACCCAAATTTTCAACTTCTCAAATGTATTTAATGAAAAGATGGTGCTGTTTGAACCTGAGCTGAAAATGTCCTCTGCAGTCGTAGTAGTAGGGAGCTCTCTTTGTGCAGAGAAATTGTTCCTGTCAGTCCCCGTCCCACGCATGTTTCACGTAAACGAGTAAACGGCTTCATGCTTTCTTGTGCCAGAACCTCGCTGCACAAAACACACTGAGGTTTTTGCCCTCTTTTTTTTCCTCAATGTAAGAAAATCCATATCTCATGTAGTCGGTGTCGTACTTGCGTTTCGCTCAATTAGCGCATAAAAACAAACTTTGCGGGTGTTCTTCTATACTGTGAAATGGCGGGTGTCTATTAGCATTAACGCCAAATACTGTTAAGAAGTGTGAATAACTCCGCTGCATAAAAAATCCACTTCAAAATAAAAGCACAGGATTTTTTAAATTCTTTTTTTTATATATACACAGTAAAAGGCCCGCGACCCACTGAAAACGAGTCGCGACCCACCAGTTGAGAATCACTGGTCTAGTAGACTCTCTCAAGCTGTACAGATACAGATCCAGCCACACACACACACAGGCCTGGGCTAACATAAACAGTCACACATGTTAAGCAACGTCCCAGTTAGCAAACAAGTATTATTACATTTTTATCCAGAAACTGGTTGAACTTGATTATGTTTCAGTCTGCATCGCTACTCATTGAATGAAGCTAAGGCCTCTCTGTCAATGTAAATGTGAATTTAACCTCACGTGATGATTTAAATAGTAATCGGTACTTCAGTATAAATGAGATTTTATTTCATTCATTCCAAAACTGACAACATTCATTTGAAAGATTGCATGATGAACGTAAACAATGAACATGGCTGTTGTTAGTACTCACTAACTAGCAGCTTGTGGAAGACTCATGAGCAATGAGTGCACAGGCAGGCAGGTAGACATTCCAGTCATTACATTTGGGCCAAAGAAAATGATTGGTCGGGCTAATTACAGTCTCGTGACCAGCCACTGGTAGCAATTCTTTTTTTTTTTTATATAATGAGTATTCCAACAATAATATCCCAAAATGTTTTTTTTAAGAAGAGTACCAACCCTGCCTTAAACAAAGTCGGGACATGTGCTGGTATGGTTACACTGGTACTACATCTGTTGTGCTATAATCTATAGAGGAGCCCTTAACCAAAGCACTGAACCCTCAGAACTGCTCCAGTGGTGCTGCACTTTTGCTACCCTGTGCATGTAAGGACGTTATGTTTGTTTAGCTGATGAGGGGTTACTCACTTTAGTTGTCTCGACAGAAGTTCTCTTGTCTTTTTTTTTACTTGTTTCGTACAGATATTGAAGCACAGTGATGCTTTTGAAGCATTAGATTACGTCGTGTTTAAACAATCACAAACAGGCCTCCCTTGTTGTGCAGCTGTACATCGTTCGGGGATAAATGATCCGTATTTCTCTCTTCCTTTCAGACAACTGGCCCTCAAGGCTCTGAACGAGCGTCTAAAGCGCGTGGAGGACACGTCGGCCTGGCCCAGCATGGACGACGAGGAGGACGAAGACGAGGACGAGGTCAGAACCGACACACAGCTGCTCCTCCCCTCCTCCTCCACGCCGAGACCAGCGGGGGGGCCCGTCGGCGCCTCTCTCTCCTCCACCTCCTCGATGTCGCAGAGCGGCGGAGGGCCGTCCGCAGGCGGAGCGCTACACCCGGAGTCCAGCATCATCAGCTTCGAGGATGCCCCCTCTAGATCGTAACAAATGGAACACGCGTGTACAGAAACGCTCCGCTGGGTGTCACTGGCAGGTATACTGGTGTATTCAGCGGCCCTGACTAGTGTACAAATATGCTCAGTGAGTAGGTATACGCTCGACATCGCACACGGAAACACAACAAACGACATGATTGACCAGTTCATACACACGGCCGTGCCCTCACAAACACTCTGTCAATGTCATCGCGGAGGCCAAAGGGGCGGTAAGTGTACAGCGCTCTGTTGGTTATAAACGCTCGGTGTAGTCGGGCGAACTGGACACTCGATTCTTCTCCTTCTTACTGCATACGACCGGCCGACCGACCCGCCAATCAACCAGAAATTCTGTCTTGCCCTGACATGCCTCGGTCCACTGCTTCATGTGTCGCTTTCTCTTGCTTTCTAAATAAATAACAAAATGGGTGTACAATAGTCTTTTTTGGAGCAGCCATAGTTGTTCTGCCACGAGAAAGCCGTCGGTGACGGAGACTCGCGCTGAGTTCTTGATGAAAAGGCCGACTCTACGCGTTTGATAGGCGCTGAAAAACACGTCTGAAAGTGACATTTGCTTTTAGTTCTTGATATTTAACCAGGTGTGTACGGGAGGAAGTATGAACACTCGGCAGAGGAAAGAAGCTGCTGCAGGTCCGTCCTGCTGATAAACTGTGATACCAAACTTCAAGATTTGAAGAGGTGCCCGGTGAAGAGAATTTTTCCGGACTATTTTCATTTGCCGCCTGTTGTCTCTCTAGAACGCCGAGAGAAACGAACCGTGTCCCCACTTTTTAAAAAAATCCCCCATTTGTCTTTCAATGGAGAACAATTCTGTATTTCTTCTTCTGGGTCTGTTCATGACTAAACAAAATCCAAAAAAAAACACACCTTTTTGTTTCTGTGCACGTTAACGGTGTTCCTGCACACAGAGTTGTGGATGATGCTTCTTGTTCTACGAGTTATAATGACTCGGTTATATTTTTTAAGGTTAATATTAAGCCTACTCCTGGAGCATCATCCTGTACCGTTTTTACACTTTGGATCTGAAATGATGCACGAATCAGGAAGAGATGTTTAATTATCTGGGTGCATGTGATGCAGAGAAGTCACCGTCATGGTTGTTAGTCATTCGGCACCATTACAAATACAGAGAAAGGTAGAGAATAGGCGTTACGTTTACAGTTGCAGATTCATCTTTGTATCCGTGCTCTGTCAAAGTCTGCTCTGATTTGTTGTGTCTCAGACTCGGTGGACGCCTGCATTGATCAGTAATCGGACTGTAAAATGTTTCCCAGTCACATCCTTTGCACTCCGTAACATCTTTCATTCCTTCACTCACGATGCCAAGTAAGACCAGCGGTGAATCATTCTCCCTGAAGGTTGATCGGCAGCTAAATTGTTTCAAAGAGCTCCATAAATTCTACCAGTGATTCGTTTATTTTGCATCCAGTCGGATGTCGCAGTCTATTATGGTGATAAATCAAATCATTCAATTCCCACCTGTCTTCGTTGATTCAAGTCAGCCAATGCGTGATGTCAGACGTCGCAGTAACGGGTGATCTTCAGGTTGAAAACGTTTCCAAATTACAGGAGAATTTCCAAATAGTTCAGAAGGTGTCCCGCTCACTTCTGCTGCACATATTTAACGAGCAGCGTACAGTTGATGACGTGATGCTCACTAGTCTTCCTGGGACAACAAGCCCAGTGGATTATGCTGCAGGCTGTTTGTGCTCCGACAGCTGCTGTGTCTTTGTAGGCGGGCAATGCTTTTATTTCACAAACCATCTTGGGGGGAAAAAAAAAAAAAAAGCTGATTGATGGTCGTTTTGGGTTTCTTAGTCATTTCATCAGCAGGTTCCTTCAGATACATTGAAAAGAGGTTAAAATCTAGAAACTACACACAATGTTTGAATTACGTTGTTGGATGTTTAATTAAAATATAAAGTCATTCTGTTTTTTTCACATTTAATAATCTATTTGTTGTGTGAAGTAAAACCTTGCACTTATTTGCCACTGACTGAATTGACATTGACCTTAAATTGAAAACTAATCAAATGTAACAACAGACCGATAATTCTGCCATCTATCGCCCGCCACCATTAACCAGTAGGACAAACCTCCCAGTAGAGCCCTGTGGTTATTCAGCGTGTGAGCAAAGACCCAGCGAAGTATGTTTTGAGTTCATCAACAACCGTATTTAATATCCCAGAAACGCGATGTAAATATAGCATACACGTATGTTACATGTGTGGGAAATGGCGGAATACGTCGAATGGAGAGAAAGACTTATGAAAGTCCTGATTCCTGATCAGCTCGCGGTTTCTCTCTGAGACATTCTGTGGAAACCTTTCAGCCCACAGGCTGCGTCCTAGTGCTGGACTGCAGCTCTGGCTGACACATTTGATAATGTAGTTTTAGAGGAAGAACTCCACTAGATTGGCTTTTTTTTTTTTGTTTGACATGCTGCCGTGTGACTCGACGTGTTGAGCTGTTAAACGAGCGATGATGTCACCAGGTCGGTAACGAATGCTCCTGGGAAACATTAGCGGTCTGATATTCAAACTGGCAATGGCTTTAGTTTGGTCCCTGTTGATTTCCTTAAAATATTATGTCCGGCAGATTCAGATTCAATATGTTTATTAAGTCACTTTTCACCAGACGGAAATGTTTCATGTATAGGAAGTGATAAGCCATATTCGAGTGATGGAGTTCTGTGTGTTCTGTCGTGTGTTTCTCTTCCTCATTTCACTCTGCTCTTATATTTTTGACTAGAAGATGTTTGCGTTGGATGAGCGGGGGCCGTTCTTCTAGTGAAATGCGTCGAATCGAGCTTCAAATATCTGAAATCTCAAACCGCCTTCTACCTTTTTAAAAGCGTTCACGGGAGCAGTGGAGGAAAAAGTGTCAAAACAAACCAGCGCATCCAGTAATTACAGATGGTCACGGAGCAATCAGCGTCATCTTCATACCATTTTAATTGCGAGTTACTCTTCCCTCAGCTGCTGACACGGCTTGCATCAGCAGCAGTGCAGAGAAAAACACACTTAAAGTGTGCAATTTGATCAGCGGGAGCTCGTGGGAATGTTGTAGTTGTGAGTCTGAGGTTACAGATTGAGTCTGGCCGAACCTCCATTCCCTCTCCATCCCTGTTCCCTTTGTTTTGTTTTCTCCTGTATTTATATTTGTTCTGACTTCAAACATCCTGACGGAGGAGAAAGGGATGAGATCATGCACCGTCTGTGTCAATAATGCCAAATAACAGTTGGTGTTGACGAGGAGAGCTAAAGGCGAGGATAATGAGTGGATCTCTGGGTTCCGTCAGTGGACGAGCTCCATACGCGGTTCATAAGTGTGTCGTCCTGTACACTAATGCGTATCTTGTCATTATCAAAGTCACACCACAGGCAGGTTTGACTACTTTAACCCTCAGCAGGTGCTTTCTACCTAAACACTTAGATTTTCCCTGTTTGGTTTCCTGTCAAAGTGGCCGGTGGATGTCCAGTTTCTCTGACCAGACTTTGTGTAAACTGGAATTATTGGAATTTTAATGTAATCGGGGGGGGGGGAAAGAAGGTCTCTTTGACCATTTACAATGTAAAAGTTGATTATTTGCCGGTCCTCATTTGCAGGTACAAATCGATTACTAGCAATTATGGGAACGCTTTGTAGAAATGAGTAACGTGGCGACATGAAAGTCTGCGATGGTTTGGTTTGATGATGAGCCCGAGTATGTTCTAGGAGCTTGACATTTTCCAGCCAGGCAGGCAACACATTTCCTGATAATCTGATTGTTTGGTAGAGTAGTTTATTTTGGGGTAACGCCTGTCTGGACTCGGGCATGAAAGTGGTTTTCCTGCCCGACAATGATGGACACATTACAGATGAGACTGCTCTGTTTGTGTGTGTGTGTGTGTGTGTGTGTGTGTGTGCTGCTGGCAAAGGAGGTCATTCACGGCAATGGTTTCCTTTTTAAGAAAATAAATAATAGTTTTCACTACTTTTCATTTTCCTTATCTGTCCCTACTTTTGCACCAACAGATGTTGTTCATACTAATGACCGTCTCTCTCTCTCTCTCTCTCTCTCTCTCTCTGCATTGTGGCAGTTGCACAGACTTTTCTGTTTTTAGTTTTCAGATATATTTCTTTATCTCTATATGAAATAAAAGACGATTGTATGAAATGAAAACAAGTGTTTCAGTCTTTGTTGCGTTACAGTCGTGGTATTTGCTGTCTTGATGTGATTTTACTATCGGGGTGGGATGGGTAGTGGTGTGGTGGCTCAGTGGTTCGACCTCGAACATCCCACCACAACCATGATTCCTACTGAATTAGTCTATCAGATCCTGAATATTTGTTTAATTAATTAGTAATTTATAGGAGACTCACTGTTTTGTGGTTACATTTTAGACATTTTCTCTATCGTTGACTATTCAAGTGTTGCACTAGAGACAGTATTATGTATAACAAAATAATTGAGAGGGTTGGAACGAGCACTGGGATAACCTTCTAAAGTCAAATTGCACCTTAATGTTAAGAAATACTGTAAAAAGACTATATTGAGGACTACTCTGACTATGGTTGTGATAAAAAAAATACCAATATGACCCCCTTAAAAAGACTGTTCTGTCTTCACATACAAAAACATACAGTACCACTTCAACATGAATGTACTTTGGTCATCTACCAATTCATCTGAAATTCACAAATACTGTCAAAAGTGGTGATCATTGTATATAAGAGGACCGATATTCAAACCTAAATGAAACATAATCGTGATTGGACAAGCAGAACAGTCGGGCTATTGCAGTCATTAGTATAAAGTATTGGTAATTCTGAACAACACTAAATGACCTTGTGATGAGATCTGAGTTTTTAGCCAACATGAACAACACGTCCCTAAAGTGCTCTGTTAAATGTACATCTGAACATCTGCAGTACAATGACAACCGGGCATCCTCCACCTGCTGAGGAAGGTGATGTGATCAAAAGCTCCTCAACTACTGTTTCCAGGTGAGAGTCGCCGACACTAACAAAGTGTCCTCGCACAACTGATCGACATGTTTTATGTATTAATATTCTGTTGAACATGTAACGTGCTTTGTTAGAAACTGCAGGCTTCTTGCCCTCCTCTCCACAAGAGGCACCAGGTGGTGGTTCACTACACTTATGGTAGTACCTGTACCTCATAAATAGAGGCCTGGGTGAGGACTTCCTCCTCTTTGTCTCCAAACACCTCCACCTGGATCGAGTGTTAGTTGCTGTTTCCCATGCTTTAGAATTACTTTCAATGTAAGTAGCAATTTACTTCTACTGTTGAGATTATGATGTATTTCAGATGATTAACGGATCATCTTTGATCTCATTTGTTTTGTAATATTATGAAGTACATAATTGTATTTTTTATAGATCTTATTTAAATTGTATGTGCAAATATTTGGCATGATTTAAAGGCTGACTTTATGATTTGAAGTAGATGTAATCTCTTTCTTTCTTTCTTTGTTTAGAACCGTGGCAATCAGAAGCAATCGACTTCAAATAACTTCCTGGATTCTAAATAAACTGCTCGAGTGACTGAACCTCGTTTCCTGGTGGTTTGTGGCTCCAGTTAGAACATTACATCACTAACTTTGCCCTCCATTAGTTGCCTAAACTGTCCACCAGGTGGAGCAGTAAATACAGACTCCTGGCTCACAGGCAATTACAATGAGAGAAACTTATAGCTTCAGGTTTTGGAAAAGCTGTAATTAGCTCAATTAACTCTAATTAGGGTAATAACACAATTGATTCTAACCTATCCTCTTCTACGTGGGGACATAACGCCAGCATTCTGTACGGGACTAGTGTAGTGCACTTTAATTAAGTTATCTTTTGTGTAGTTAGACGCTAAACTAAATTAAGTGTTTATCATAGGAACTACGGTGACTCATTTTGGACCCCGGTAATGGTTAAAAAAACACTGGAATATAGTCTCTTAAATTACAAACTATTAACATTGCAACGCTTTGTCTTAGTACGTTACAACATAATCCTCTACTGTTCATTACAAACACACGTCTGATAGTGTGTGTGTGTGTGTGTGTATATATATATATATATATATATATATATATATATATATATATGTGTGTCGACGCAAGTTACACGTTTCCAAACTGTTGACGAGCCGGTAACTGCTCCGAGGCTCGAGCGCTCGTACACCTCGTGCCCGCGCAGGTGTGGCTCTCATGCTCGTGACCATCACCCCTCCCCCCCAGCTACAAACTACAAACCCTGGCGGCGCGCTCCCGTGAAGTAATTCATTGTATCAGATTGAGAGGAAGCAACGAGCGACTCAACTGGTCGGCGACTCTGCACCGGGAAACACCAAGAAATCCGACTGCAAGCCATATAAACTGCAGGTAAACTACTTTATGGAACACCAGACCGGTAGGAAGTGCTACTTGTCTCGTATTGTTGAGTTTAAAAGCCGACAGGGATATTTTAAAAGTTGTCCGGAGCTCTGAGAGGCCGCGCTAGCTAACGTAAAGCTATCGAGGTTAGCTCACGTTAGCTTTAACCTCAATGCCGCTTCCGCACTCCACACACACTTGTGCTGAGGAGAAAACTAACGTTACTGTATTCTGAGTGTCTCCTGAGACCGAACAAAATAGGTCAGACTCTACCGGGGGCTTTTGATAAACTGTAAAAACTTAAGTGACGCTTAAATAATGTAACCGTGAAGACTTAACCGTAAGACTGGCCTAGATATGCGAGCCGGAGACAAACAATGAGGCTCTTTTACTGACCAGGCAGCTTCCCAACGGCTCAGCGTCACTTCTTGAATGTCTGCTCGTGGTAACAGTAGTTATATGTTCATGTTAGACGCTTATTTTAGGCTGACATGTCCAACACTATAAAGAACAAATACTGTACTTTCAACACCCCAACTGTATTTTCTTATTTTGTAGGTTATTAGAATAGTCAGTGATCTTGGTTGGGGTCTACGTTTTATTTTCTAAGTTTCTAATTTAAAGGTTTTGTCTTGAGCAGACATGGCACTCTGAGAAGTCAGAAGTATATAATGTGTGTCTCGGTGTTTGGTTTGGATCGTTCTCACACTGCGGACACACGAGCCATCTGTTGCCTCTGTGATGACGCCATCTTTCTGGTGACCCACCCAGTGGCTCTCAGGTTTAAAACCAGCGTGTGACTGAACACTGGGAGCTCTCAACACCACCGTGTCTGTGCGTTGGTTACAGTGGTTAGTGGACCACACGAAGCACCAGTCGATGTACTAACCTGACATCTAAGTGTAGAGCATATAACCTCTTAGCTAGGGCTGATACTGAGCCGATGATCCATCACTATGTTTTGATTGACCAGTTATCGATGATGTGACAATCTCCTGGGTGTGAGTTGTTTTCATGCAATAGTTAATCTAAGGTAGAGCCCTGAAATGGCAGTAATGTACATGCTTGTCAAGCAGATACTTTTCTTGTTCAGAAGATTTTATAATTTAACTGAGTTGCGATGGTAAACACATTTATCGGTAAATACAATCTCAGACACTGTAAAGATTTATGAAATCCACATTTTATGCAAGCGGACTTGTGCAAACAGATACAGAATTTTCCATATCTAATATTTTTGGGTGAGGCTAGAGTGAAATATTTTTGTAATTTGACTTTTTATTATTATTATTCCCAAATACAGTAAAGGGAGTGAGGTGTTTTTTTTTGTTGCAGATGTTACTGTCACCCATGATGCTGTTAACTAACATATCCTCTCCACCAATGTATAAACGAATATAACAGTGACTGACTGATATGCAATTTCATTAAATGGATAATTCATTAATATTTTTTTTGTAAATGGGAAAAGACTTCCATGTCTCCTTTCTCCATGGAGACATTTTAAATGATTTTTAGGAATTTGTATTGGCAGTGCTCCTGCACAGCAGTTGCTCATTATATTCTTAATGGTCCACTTATTTAAGCTATTCAGGTTTTTTGTTTTATAAGGATTAGAGTGTGCATTATGACACCATTGTGCGTATTGACAAGGATCTGTTTTTTTGCTTTGATTATCACACAGGTGGATCTTGTTGACAATTTGTCTTAATTAGCAGTATGATTTATCTGGTTAACTTTTAAATTCAGGATCCTTGACATGTTCTTGTAGCTGTCATCTTCATAATGTAGGTTTGACAAATTGTTGCATTAAGCCATCAAATTACTAAGCAGTCACCACAAGAGATGTATTTTTTTACTACCGTATTGTTTCATTATGCCTCTTCCTTTCACAGTAATGGGTTAATTAAAAATGTTGCCGCCCACATAAATGCATGTCAGGTGGCAGAGGAAACCCACCTGCCAAGTTTGTGTCAGAAACTAAAATATTCATCAATCGGCAGTCCGTTAACCTTCACTAAGCCGGGGCTAATGTTCCACGCTGAAGACTGCGTGGGGGTGTTTCCTGGCATAAACTCACACACAGGCCTTTTGATATAACTGTTGCCTGTGTGGGGTTTTCTAAAGGACATCCTGATGAATCATCAAGCGCACAGTAACCATTTTAATAATACATTTAAAGCTGTGTCCTACAAGGAAGCAATGCAGAATGATCATCGCTTCGTTCACTTAATACATTTTTTTCATCGGCGACACAGAATAGTTTTGTGGTGATGATGATAAACTGGTTGTGTGAATGCATGAGTGTGTTTGACTGGCAGGTCTGCTGTCAAACATATTGGCTGCTTTAGTTTGATTGAATGACAGCTTACAGGGTACTGGAACATCCCTGAGGTGGACACAATATTGAAAGACGAGACCTATCAAACATTTTTGTTTGAAAAATGAGTGTGACTTATTGAGTTAAGTAGCTATGGAGAGTGGGATGAGCTGCTTTGTCTAGCAGTTTTTCAGAAGGAGCACGATCAGTGCTGTGTTTGTGTGTCATGAATCAAACATTCCTGTTGGGAAAGTCGGTTGAAGTGAATCACAAAAAGACAGGAAGGCTTACCCTTGCTGCCAGTTGTCGTCCTATTTTCATTGGCTGTGTTTATCTCCTCTCTGTATCTATCCTGCTGTGTTAATTTGATCCTGTTGGGGTTATCCCCCGTCTCTCCTCATCCGTTGTTTGCCTGTCTCTTAATTTCACCTCATGGTCTCTTAGCCAACATGCAGGTGGGGCAGAGATCTGCACACGTGGCCTGGTGCTTATTATCAACCAGGATTATAGTTTATCAGGGGGGTACCAGACACGCACTCGATTTGTTGTTACTGTGACCTTTTTGTATCGCCCTCTGTTCACGCATTCTTTAAAAAAATGTCAGTCTTTCTCTGTGCTTGCTGGCGCGTTAAGCATTGAGCCAGTATGGGACTGGGTGCTTTGGCCAATAAAGACAATCTCAGATGTTTTTCAGAAAGCCTATTTAAAGCAGTGGGACAAAAGAAAACACGATGGTAATGTCAGACATTTGTGGCATGAGATAAGAGTTCAGGCAGTTTAGAGTTCAGACACAACAGTCTCCATTGCTAATGGAGATTTTCCTGTTGTTGCCTTTTTATGCTTTGTTTTCATTGTGCCCCCGTTAAGTGTTTCCTGCATTTTTAAGCCAGGAAAAGGTTTAGATACTAACTGTTTTTATTTATAGATAGTTATAGTCTGATAGTGTCATTGATACTTAGATGTTGTTTTGTATTTTGACTGATTTCAAGACTCCTGTTGTCTGAAAAGCTGCTCTAAATGAATAATTGGTGGCTTTAATGAATTGCTTTTAGGCCCCTAGACATCATTTGTTGAAAGAAGGGCACATTGTTATTTACCCCGTTCACCCGCTGGTCAAACGTTTCAAGCATTGACCATACAGTCACCTCCAGGCTACAGCCGCCCCCATTTTTGTCTCTTCCTTTTTCCCGAAGTCATGGAGTGAATGGTCTAATGTTTTTTGACACTGCTGTCCTACTTAGAGTATTCAGCCACCATTTATCGAATGCATGCAGCACCTCACTGTGCTTTGGTGCGTTTTAGGGTCAGAAACTAACGGGGCAACAAAGGCGTCAAGTCAATTTTATCAGGGAGCAAAAATTGACGAGCATTAGAGTGATTTTGTATGTATTATAATCAACTCTTATAGTTGTCTTACTGTAACATGTGAATGCAAATAGTGTGCCCAATGGGCCACGGCAGGTGAACATGCTACTGTCCAGATGTGGTTTAAAAAAGGGCTGGGTTTTTTTCATCAGAAAATGTCTGAATATGCAGACAGAAGATGATGAAAAATGAGGCAGCGCACAGATCACAGTAGCTGGAAATGGCAGTTGCTTAAAACTGCTGTATGGCCAAAAAAAGATGGAGAAATTCAAGGGGAAGTGAGACAGACTGGGGCCGGAGACCATCTTCTCATGCAAAGCACATTCAAGATTTAAACACATTTTAGCAGTGCAATCTTATTTTTACAGAAACATGCTTTCAATCAAAACCCCTGTTATCCCAGGTATCTGGTCAAAGGGGCAGAAGTGACACAGGGAAGGGAATTGAACCTGTAACACTTCAAGAAATGCTGCAGTTCAGCTGATGAATCCTCAAAGCACAGGAGAGGTGTCGGTAGTTTGCCCTCTATCACACATACAGCTGACTCACTGTGATGGCGACAGCAGAAAGGTAGAGAAACGTGATGGACACCGCACAGTGCTGCACCTCCACAGATGGAGGAAATAACCCGTCTGGGATATGATTTATTATCCTCTCTATATGGGGTCCGGTCGTCCTTGTGCAGTTAGTAAGTACACAGTACATGTACTGTGTTGGTCTAAAAGTTGTCTCTGCGGCAGTGCCACCTTGACCGATGAGGTGCATTTGATGTGTACTTGGTGAATAAAGTGGCCTTTTGCACACAGTTCCTGTTCAGGTACTAAAGGAAATTTCTGTTTCCTGTTTCATGTTGTGGTCACACTCTGTTGTCGGTGAAATGTGATCGTAATTCTTGTAATTATACAACGGAGTGAGTTGAATGCGTTTGTGACTTTCTGTGAAATGGCATTTCCCAATATGGAGTGATCCAAGATGCTCTCAGCCAATGACACCAGGCTGCATGACACTCATTTGCCCCAACTTCCCTTAACTCTGTTGGGCAAGCTCATCCTCGCACACCACCACTGACACATCCGTTGGGTCTTTTGCTGTCATGAGTTACTGGAACCTCAGCTAACTTTTACTTCCTAGTAGCCCTTGTGCTGTAATGACACCTGTATGTTGTGTAAGGATGGGAGAGGAACCTGCAGTACACAGACATTTAATCTTAACACGGCACCAGGGGGACCTTATGATTTATGATTACTTTATTTAAACGAATAAAGGATGTTTCTTCACAAAACGTAAGGTAGAGTGATTCCAGTATGTTTTAATATAATTTCATCATTATCGGGATAGTGTTGTGAATCGCAATTATCTTGGCCCGGATACGCGTGAGATGAAATTCTCACATCGTTGCTTGCTTAAGCCAGTCAGTCTTTAGCTTAATATGTAGCTGTTCTGCAGATGTTTGTATGATTTAAGATTTCTATTTATACATACTGTCCTCTGCATTTTTGTCTAACAAGCCCCCAAATATGCTTTGCTAGCCTTTCTTACTTCAAGGAAACAACATAAATCACAAATATGATTTTTTTTTTTGTTATTCCATTAATCATCTCACAACGCCCCGAGAAAAAGAACGTTTCCAGCTCTGTGGTTAAATGTGTCAAGTGTAGTGTTGCATGGTGCACCTGCACTATGCATTATGTTGCACGTTATTATCTTCGCCAGAAGGATCATGCGATTGGTCGTGTGTGTGGGTCCTTGACTGAGTGAGTCTATCCGTGAGAGTGTGCACCTCTGTACAGCAATGGACATTAGTTGTTAGCTCCAGTGCAGCCAACGGTACTAGCTCTCGTCCTGCTGATTTCAACTTGGATTTGTTGTTCACAATGTAGCACTATCAGGGATCTGCTACTAGAAAGCAGTGCTGTCGATCTCCCAACCGCATTTTTTAACTTAAGATCAGCCGATGGCTCTGCTGTAACAGTTGCACTTCTGATTATTTTCACGTGACTTGTTGATCATAACCTCCTCCTCTGTCTTCCTCCAGGGATGGCAGCCATCCGTAAGAAGCTGGTGATCGTGGGGGATGGAGCTTGTGGTAAGACCTGCCTTCTGATCGTCTTCAGCAAGGACCAGTTCCCCGAGGTCTACGTCCCCACTGTGTTCGAGAACTACGTAGCCGACATAGAGGTGGATGGCAAACAGGTGAGGCGATTACAGTGGTTCTGTGTCAGTAGTATGCATCGGTTCTTTTATTTGTTGTTTTGGCTTCCATCATATTATTATTTGTTTATTGTTTTGCCGTAATTAGTTGCTTTGGTTTCTGTAATATTAATTGTCTTTTATGTTAATCCTTTTCATATGAATATACTTTTCATAAACTTTTTATGTTTATACTTTTTTTTTATTGACACTATTGGCCAGTCTACTTGGTTTCCCTAACTGTCACAACACATGGCTGCCTCTTTTAGTCTCCATGTTTTTTGTGCTACCCTGGGTGCTTCATCATGCCTAATGCTTTCATTCTACCCTCAGGGTTAAGTGAGCAAGTGTTGATAAAACCGCACTGTTCCATTTTCACATCTTCCCTCACACTGCAGCCGTCATCTGCTCAGTCTAGTCCGGTCTGAAGCCTTCGAATTCATTGTCTAAATATTTGTAGGTGTGTGTGGCTCATCTTTTAGGTGTTTTAGACTGTGTTTAATCTAAAATGCTGTCAACTGCCTCACTGACTCAAGCTAGCCAGGTGTAGAGCAATACATACACATCCTATGTGGATACAGAATTGATGATGGAGTTCATTCCTGATTTACAAAAACCTTTCATACCCCCCGGAACCGACACATTGTAGGCTTAAGATTTCCATACTTGTACAAATTCACTGTAACGAGAAGGATATATTCTCCTCTGGAGTGTGACTTCCAGGTTCCTAATGTACTGTGCGTGTGTGTGTACCATTCTGGATAACTGCAGCACCCAGCCCAACTCATCAGTCATACACCCACATGTCCTGACCTCATTCTGGGTTTAATGGGATTGTGGGACGTTGCGTCTTTATTGGCTGTTTGATTTCTAACCCTCTGTGTGCTGCTGAGGACGACTCGGGCTATTTCTTGTCAAGTGTCACACTTTTTTCCAAATCTGGTTTCCGTTCCCGATTTAGCTTTCCAGTCTGCTCGCTCAGAGAGTTTTTTTATACGTCACTGTCACATTTTGTCCTGTTCGGGCCTCATTAGGAATGAACAAATACAGAATCTGTGTGCGGTGGTTGTTTAAAATAACAAAATGAATCTGTCCCTTTTATCGTTGTGGTCAGCATGAGGTTCATTATCTCATTTATTTGCCGACTTCAGTGTGAAAGTTGTGCCGATCAGGACGGACACGGTGTATTAACATCTCTCCCTCCCTCTTGTGCTTCCTCGTCTCCTTCCCTTCACTTTACCCTCGGTGTGTGTCAGGTGGAGTTGGCGCTCTGGGACACTGCGGGTCAGGAGGACTACGACAGACTGAGACCTCTCTCCTATCCAGACACTGACGTCATCCTCATGTGCTTCTCCATAGACAGCCCCGACAGCTTGGGTGAGTACAAACCACACGCACACACACACATCTACTCATATTCAGGCATTACATCTTTCATAAGAAGTTATTTCTGGGGTCTGTGTGTTCATCCTGTTGTAAATCGTAATACCACTGAACTGCTGACATTTGCACTGACACATCTACACAAACCGAGACTGATTATGTGTCATGCTATGGCCGGCAGCCCTGCTGTAAATCAACAAGTCATGCCTTTTCTGTCATAATTATGAATTCTGTAATCACATGGAAATGGATTTGCATAAAATGAGGCGATAAAAGCTGCAGATAATTAAAGTGCCAGGCATGAATGATACCGAGAGGAAGTTACAGATGTAACAGAATCGTTCTGTCGCTTTTCCCTTTTAATTGAGCCGTGGTGGCCTCCTGTCACTAGAAAGTTTATCCCACAGCTGGAAGAAAATAGATATAGTAAAGATCCATCACCTCTATTGGGCATGTTAGTGTGACAACCAAAATTCCCGCAGACATGCACACACAAAATGAAATGGCCAATGATTATTGCTCTATTGCTTCCTTATGTTTTTTTGTTTTCCTTCACAGAAAACATTCCAGAGAAGTGGACCCCAGAGGTGAAACACTTCTGTCCCAACGTTCCCATCATCCTGGTTGGAAACAAGAAAGACCTGCGCAACGATGAGCACACACGTCGAGAGCTGGCCAAGATGAAACAGGTACTTTAATGGCTGCTTCTCATTACTCTTGTTTTTTTAATGTATCAAATACAGATATGTTAACATTTTCAACAGCTAGTACTTTCTAGACTTGATGAATGTTTTTTCTAAACCAACTCCCTGGTTTTCTCTTCATCCAACAGGAGCCAGTGAAGTCAGAGGAGGGCCGGGACATGGCGGGCAGAATTGTGGCCTTCGGTTACATGGAGTGCTCCGCTAAGACCAAGGACGGTGTGCGGGAGGTTTTCGAGATGGCCACCAGGGCGGCACTGCAGGCCCGCCGCGGAAAGCGACCGAGAAATAAATGTGTCGTGCTGTAAAACGGCTGACATATTTGGACTGTTTTCACCCTGGGCTTCTGAACCCAGCAGCTAGGGCTTTGGGAGGGACGGAGGTATTACTAGATGGGGAGGGGGAGGGGGTAGGGGTGGGGGGGAAACGAGTGCAGTAAATGACTACCGCTGTAAAATGGCTGTTTGTTGGACTGAATTTACCCTGGGACTTGGGTTTGGTGGAGAGGAAGGGGTGGGGGGGGGGGGGATGACTACGACTACCGCTGTAAACCATCGGGCTCTTTATCGGTTTACCATCAAGTTGGGACATTTACACCAGCTAAGTGCTGGGACATTTAGTCTTTTCATCAAGCCACTTACACTGATACAGACCAGATCCTGGTCTAGCTGACCAGGAAAGTTGATTACGTTGCTGGTTAATTATGGGATGGTCCAGACTGTGTTCAGTATGGACAACAACAAAACAAAGGTTTGGTTTTCCTGCCTGGATGACTTGACAGATTGATGGGAGCAAACAGACAGTAAATGAGTACCACTGTACGGGGCCACCAGCAGACGATTTGAACCAGGAAGTAGAGCTGGGATCCATGTGCAGTTAGACGGGTGAAGGGATCGGAAGACTGAAGCGTGGGTGGGACCATGACGAGGCCGTAAACACCAAACCAGGGCCGAGCTTGCAGTTTTCATATGCCGGGTGGGTTATTTGAACGGCCGAAAAAGTAGACAAATCACCAGTAAACTGTATTAATCTAGTGGGGATTCAACCAGGTTTGAGGTTAAGCTTACAGTTCAGTTTGTAAAATTAGGCATTTAAAAAAAAGTTTGTTCTGTTTCACTGTTTATCCACAGTGTTGGTAAACAAGCGGTCACGTGCTGTCAGGTGCTCCGGTCTAATGCGTCGTATTATCAGAGCGGCGGGGAGCTTCATGCTCACATGTCCAGCTCAGTGCCATTCGTCTCTCACTGCGGCTAATCCTGAGCTCACAGTGACAAACGCGTTTAGCCGAGCTCTCGCTGAACTGCAGCTCGTGCACAGTTTGAATTTAAGAGAGTCTCCACCCAGCGCTGGTTGTAAAGTAGAGCTTCTTCCTGTGCATCATCGCATGATCTGTAATTCCAGTGGCTCTCATCGCCGCCTGTATTCCACTTTAAATGTTAAACATCTTACCACGAAGTGTTGTAGAGGACAGTGTGAAGCTTACTTACTTCCAGAGGAGCAGCGTTGTGACACACACTGCATCGGGGCTGGACATTAAGAGGTCCCACTTGCTGGTGAATCTTTACTGAGGCTGGTTTGTCTACTTTAGGAGGTGATCAGCTGATCATTAAACCTTCTGACTGTATCAGTGGAAGTGGCAGATGAATTGCGGTCCCACTGGGCGACAACGGTAGTTTTCTGCCCTACATAGTACAAGCTGTTCTGCTCCCATCCCTTCCTGATCCACATCGCTGACTGCTGGTGCTCATCTTCCTCTGGTTTTTAGACCAGGACAAAGAACACGGAGAGGAGAGTATTGTGTTTACAAGCACACCCACACTGATCTCCTTATTTGGGATGAACGACTATTCTTTTTTTTTTTTGTGTTTGTAAGCATGAATAAAGGTCAAGTGTACAATTATCCACAACTAGTTCATGTTTGATCAAAAGAAGGTGCCTGGGATATACCACGTTATCCACCACATATACATGTTTCACCGGTTAACTACCGTCTGCTTGCACAGTTCAACTTAAAAAGACAAACATGACACTTTTCATATCCAGAAAACTGTGCATGGAAATGCCAGAATTGTCAGGTTGGGCTGCCGGATAGATTTTTGGGGTAAAACGTGCTGGTGATCTTCGTCACTCACGGGCAGAGTGAGAATTAACCACTTGCCTTGTGTATGTCATTTTCATTTTGGGGTATTTTTTAAGGTCTTTCTCATTCCTTTAATGGTAACGGTGGCCAGTCATATTTTGGATTTATCATCGACCAGCCTTCCCTGACTCTTCTGCGTGTTTTACTGGCAGATTCCGGCTCTCTTTACGGCGTTGAACCCTCCTGTTCTTCTTCCTGGCCTACAGGGAGGACCCTGTTCTTGTGTTGTTTTTATACTTTATTTCCTGCTTTTAAGAAAAGAAAAGAAAAGTCATAAATATGTTGTCTATCAGTATTTAAAATAGGAGGTGGAAGACTATGGGACTGCTTATGCGTCGTCGCTTTAGTTAATTCTTCTTTCGTGCTTTACCTGAATTCTTCTGGTGATTGACAGTTTGCTGTACAGACCTGTCAATCATCATCCCTGCCAAATGCTGTTGTTGGGCAGTCAGGAGAAAGGCTGGCCTCTCGGCTGCCTGTCTGGAGCATCGCCGGCTCTTCTCGTTATGAAAACAAACTTGGCTGAAAAGACAAAAGGAAAAACAATACGTCTCCTTATTATGTACAAATCATTTTTATTTCTACTTTTATTGTATTTTTAGATCCTAATTTTGGATGCTGATGCCGTGATGTAAACCCAGGAACAGGAAAACCAAGCTGTATGCAAAGTCTGTAAATATAAAACGTGGGTTTGTTCATACTAGACTACACACACGCACAGGACTGGAAACTGTATTTGTAAACTAGCTTTGGTTTGTGTAATAAATTACTTTCTATAACACACAGCTCCTATTCATTGTGGTCTCGGCGGGCGGAGAAAGCCATTAAGTTCAATCAATGCACATGAAGTATGAATGTATGGTGATGGATTAGTCTTCAGGAAGTGCTGCGTTTATTTCTCTCCAGACGGAACATGACACACTGGTCCCACATAAACTGACAAATTATGCAAAATATGAAAAATTATATTAAAGGGCTCAGAGGAAGGAAAGTGTAATTCAGAGACTCTCGTCACTTTTGCAAACACAAATGAAATACTTTAAATTCCGATGGTGATCTTTTTCTTTTCAAAGAGAATTTGGACACGGTCACCTTAACTCCTCTATGCTTGTCACTTTCAATTTAGAAATGATCACAGTGAGAGTTATGTAAGAAACGTGAACCAGTCAAGCAACTGCATTTTAATTAGTGCTCAAAGACTGCACACCGTTTCAAGGTAAACGCATTTGTGATCACGGGTTATTTTGGACACTTTATAGCAGCACACAGGTAATTACTAGTGATGCATGTCGTGGTGGGTTTTAACTCTTTCAGTCCCTCGGCTGCCCTTTTTGATTGGATGAGACTTGACGCAGAGCCTCATCTCATCATAAACCAGGGCCAAAAAACGTGATGACACACCCAATGTCATCCAAATCCCCCCCCAATATCACTGAGTTTATCATCTATAGTTTTTAAGATTTCAGGTAAATATCCAAGCATTATAACTACGAGCTTCTTTAAAGGCCACTGCTCAATAGTGTGGAGCTACTCTCGACTTATACTAATGTTATTCTGTGTTTCACTGCACCACAAATACACCCTGCAATAGTCTGATCGTAAAATACAAATGAGCTAAACATTGCAGCTCATCATAAATTAATGGAAATCCAATGTGTCATTCTGTCCGGCTTTAAAGGAATTTGCCTTTTTTTTTTTTTTGCCTCAAGATGAAGCTTTGTTAAATAAAACAATAGCGGTCATTAGGAGATGAGTGCTGGTTGAGGAGCAGAAAGCAACACCGCACCAGTCGCAGATGTGCCAGCAGCCTCCCTCTCGAGGCTGCGGAGAGAACAGAGTGTGTGGGAGGCCGAGGTGAGGCGCTTTCAGCCTGTGTGGGCTGATGCTGGATGTTGTGGAGTAACATCGAGAAGCTTCGAAGCGTGTGTGTAGAGAGAGAGTGTGTAGCTGCACTGTGACCAACAAGGAAACGCAGGAGTTGTGTAAGGCAGAGCGGAGGAGTGGAAATCCAGGAATAAATTGGATGCATGAGCAGGATGGCGCTCACAAGGAGCACTTACAGTAACCTTTTCATATAGAAACGTATATATAACATATATATTTGGCCTCACAGGCAGTGCGTAACATCACGTTTTTCTGCAAGTGATTTGAACCGAATAGTAGCAGTAGCAGTACCATCCAATGATGGATTGTAAGAGGTGTAGTAGTTGGGCGGATGTGAGAGGGAACGAGAAGTCAGCCTGTGCCTCTCTGAGTGAAAATGACTCTCGCGTTACCAACCTTACTGTGAAACACTTCACCACCAGCCTACTGGCCACTAAGCTGCATTTTTACTGCACATTGTTAACTCTCCATTCAAAGGGAAATCTGATGGATTTCTTTACAGCATAAAACAGGCCATTGATCCTCCATATGATTATTTTTCTTCTCTAGTAAAGGCAAAGCGATAACAGCAAGCATGGTGTAAGAAGTATTCTGATCCTTTACTGAAGTAAATACCACACGGTGCAAATACTACAGTTACAAGTCCTGCATTCAGTAGCCTATTCTGCAGAGATATGGCCCCCGTCAGCGTTTTATGTGTTATATATATGTGATGTTTTTGGATTACTGCTACATTAAAGTGTATGTTGCATTTTATTGCTGTAGATGTTTAAATGTGTTCTCATTTGAACTCCTTTGTATAGTGTTGGGTAGTTTACTGTACAGCAATGCATCATATTCAATAAGATAATTGTATGTTTTGTAGCGTCAATGTCCTGCGAACCTTTTTCAGCATTGTGACAATGCATTTCTTTTAAATAGTTTATCTGAACAGTAACCAGTAAAAAAAGTTGTATAAAATAGCAAAAAAGTAAAGTACAAGTACCTTGTATAAATGTACTATGTTACATCCCACTGCCGGCCATGGTGTATTTCAGTGGTTTCATCAGCCACTTGAAAAACAGCACACACCCAAATGGTGTCACAACACGTCACAGACAGATGCTACATGCTTTCTACACCTCTGTCTAGTTAATGATACGAACACTTCAACATAATGTGCAGACATGTTGGACAAACACACCTCTGGGTTTTAAACAAAAGACGCATCTTGTTGGAACCACAGTGGTTTACCTCAATCCCAGTTATTCATCACTATTTAACAACGTCTACTCTCCACTCTACTCGGGGAAATGACTGTGGCTTTCTAGAGAGACATTGAGCATGAAACCAGCGTCAAAGGGGAAGGAAGGAAGTTCGTCACTGCCTGCTCCACCCGAAGCTGGTGGCATCATGTAAGAGACACAACGCGGCATCTGGTGCAACACTTGTGCAGGAATGAGCTGGAGAGAAGCTGTGGAGGGGGACGTGCCTGCTCCCTGTTTCTCTCTCTCTTGTGTCTCACCCTCGCTGTGTGTATGACCCTCTCTCTCTCTCTCTCTCTCTCTCTCTCTCTCTCTCTCTCTCTCTCTCTCTCTCTCTCTCTCTCTCTCTCTCTCTCTCTCTCTCTCTCTCTCTCTCTCTCTCTCTCTCTCTCTCTCTCTCTGTGTCTCTCTCTCTCTCTCTGTGTCTCACCCTCTCTATCTGTATCTCACCCTCTCTCTCTCTCTCTCTCTCAGCTCCTCAGTCTGCCAGCCGGAGAGCAATAGCGCGCATTGGAGCTCAACCACCGGCTTTATATACCGCTCTATTTTTAGCCCCTCGCGAGCCCAACTATTTTTAACCAATATGAGCTCATCACCCGCCCGACTCATCCAATGGGATGAGAGGCAGAAGAAGTGGGGCTGTCCAATGGGAGGGAGCAAGATGATAGAGGGGGCAGGTTACACAAGAGCCTATCATGTGCAGTGAAACAGGCACGAGGGAGGGAAAGGTGAGCGAGCTCTCACTCTGCCGCTTTGCAGGGCACCACGTGCCAGAGTCCTGGCTGTTTTCAAGCTAATAGTTCCTCAAGCCTAAACTAGACAATACATTTACTCTGATATTGACGTGATATTAGGGCTTTCTGGTCATATTGAGAGAAACAAACATGTTCTGGCTACTAACAATTAAGCACTTTGTCATTTGAATAATAGAAAACACTTAATTGATGACATTAAACAGCAAAAAACATATTCTGCCAATGCCAAGCTGTGGTCCTTCCCTCTAGGTGTCTGTGCCTCAGAGATCTGTCTCGCTGCTTGCCTGGTCCTATCTTCAGGGTTCTCTCCATTGAAGTGTGAAATACACGGCTGAGTGTGACATGAAGGGTGACCGGTCCACAGGCACCTATGCTGCTATATCAGAGTCAGAATCAGCTTTAATGCCTATGTTTATTTGTTGCTCTCAATGTACACAGAAACATATATATAATTTATTGACAATATATGATGATATGTCCATGTTCAAACAGTGCATTTACATGTAGTGGATGTTAACTGTTCATCAACATGACGGTCTGTGGGAAGTCTGTTTTTGGTCCCACTAGTGTCCACCCAACTTCAGAGGGAGTTTGGGATGGCCCCCTCAATCAGGAAGTATTAGAGTCCACAGATCTGTTGGTTTATGTACGCTGCTGCTGCATTGAGAGTGAGAGTAAGGCTTATTTCTTCTACTTTGCTATTCATCTCTCAAATAGACGATCTTTGGTGATGACTTTGGACTAATGGGACTGGCCCTGCTGTCTGAGGTGTATTATTTTGTTATGACTTTGGAGCAAGGCTATGAAAAGGATTGCCCCATGATAGTGAGTCACGCATACACCCACCTATTCTGTTGTTTCCAAAAGTTTATTTTTAGGCTGTCCGCACCGAAACACAACGCCCAGTGACCAATCGGTCACGGTTCCTCTGGTGGGACAAGAGTTTCTTCTCTCCATGACACATACAAAATTAAATAAAAATGAGTTGCCGACAAAATCACCTCTTATTTAATTTCTCACCTTACTGAGACTACTCAGCCACAGTGCTGTTTATATTCGACAGTAGGTTCACTACTGTCTAAGGTTTATCTTCATGCGCGCTCCTGTCAGCCGCGCCCCCACACAAAAGGTTCCAACACATCACGACGGGAGCGCGCAGGACGATCAGCCGACCCACCACTCCCTACCAACACTCCACCCTCTCAGAAACACACTCACGTGTGTCAAAGAATTTAAATCCAAACGACTCTCTGGGATTCAACCTAATTGGCCAATATTAGAAATATGTAGCCCTTAATGAAAAAAACACTGTAATCAAATATCACAGCAAAAAGTTGACTACTACTAAAACTATGGGAATACTACCTACATAATAACTAAGTGAAGCCCACTTATCTATGGTATATTTGTAATAAGAAATAAATGGAAAGTCATCTTTGTGCTTGTGTGCTGGAATTTAATATGTAATGTTACAAATTTCGGAAAGAATATCATACATTATATAGAATTGTTTGGAAAATTAGACAAAATCTACCCTCTAAATGTCTTTCTCACCACCATCTCTCTTACAACTTTAGTGTTGGTCTGTGTGATTCACAGCAGGTAGGAAGCCAAAAGAGGGTAGTGTGAAGAATGTATTAGGCTGAACATCCGCATTTAGATTTACTTCAATATTTCCTTCACCGTTTTTTTTTCTCCAGAAAAATTGTAAAAAAGAATGCCTGCGGGATCTCAAGACAACCTAAAGGCATGTACACATTCAAGTGCTATTTATTTTCTGTAAGTTTATTTTAAAATGTCTTTAACATAATCTGAACGCTATTCAATGCACATGTGTCCTCTCTCACAGTATACTGTATGTACCCAGTCACACACTGGCCTCTAGTGACATAACGCTGTCATTACATCTCCTGTGCAGATATAATAGTTGCTTCTCCTCCTCTGGGACGCTGCAACAGTTTTAGTTTGACAGGTTCGTTGTTGGTACACGTTTGGTTCACTTTGGGCGTGCAGAAATAACTCAAGCAAAGAAATGACAAACCAAGTCTCGTTAGAAGTTCACTCTCCCCGAGATTCTCGCGGGAATTCAGTGTCTCCGAAACGCGAGATCCCAATTATCCCGTAAGATGGCAGCACAGTCCCACCTGTGTGAGGTGAGTTATTACCGTACAGTTTATTCAGTCAGAGACCACGATCCATAGACATATTTGGGTAAGGTTTTAAACTTTTTATGTTAGATTTATACTTAGTAATCTTATTTTATCTCATGCATTAGTTTTTCTCACTAAAACATTCAATCTCAAAGGACACTTAGACACACCTGTTACTAGCTTACAGTTACAGTATTAGTCTCGCAGAGGCTTACCACCTAACCCCAAGAATGACTATTTCATATTTTCTTTTAAAGAATTGTTATATGTGTGCTGTAACTGTTGTGTCAGTTAGATGGGCTTTTTATTCAACAGGATAAAACGGGTTTAGAACAAATAATACTAACTCTAACATCACTTCACCTGTTTCTTCATTGCTGTCCGTAAAGAAGACAACAAGTTGCTTTCACTCTCATCTCTAATAAAAAGAAAAAGACCCGCTTTAATGTATTTATATGACATTTTAAGTGACCAAGTTGGGAGGAGGGTTCAAGCTAAAATCACCTATGAACCCCACTGTAATGGGCCCCTGTAATATAAAACCGTCTTAAAGCACCCTCACTTACAGTATGTTTCTAAAAACATAGAAAAACATTGTCTTCTTACCACTTACACCAACCACGACTATCATATACACTGTGAAATAATGACATTAGGGTTCATATCAGCCTGAAAAGGGGTCGCAAACCTCATGAAAGTAAGCATACAGAACAACACGATGACAATGAGATCTCATTAAAATGATGCATTCTCACTCAACCCACGAAACACAGGGAATGTACATGAGCTAATGGATGTGTGTGTGAGTGTCTATGTGGTTTGTGGAGAATAGCAGCGGTGAGATCTGAGGCCAGTAATGATCCCAGATCCCAGCCAGAGCTCATTCGCTAATTCACTAATTGACGTCCCTTGTCAGAGAGAATTCAGAAGCTTTTTGTTCACCCTAGCTGGGAGGCCATTTGTTGTAATTAACACGCTGATTGATCATGAGATTGGTGAAGAGCTTGTAATTGTCCGGTCTCCATGACCCGAGAGTTTAGAAGGTCCTTGTGAGTCTGTTTCATGGCGGGGAGCTTCAAGGGAGAAAGGTGAAAGTGATGATTACGAGTCTTTTCAATCTTTTCTCCTCAGATGTGACGCACATGGCGACTTCAACAACAGGAGCCCCCTTTTGTTTTGTTGCCCATAGATCCAACCGCCACAGAGAATGATCTGCATCTAGTTCTCTTTCTGTTTGGCTCTAAATGGCTGACAGGCCTTAAGGCAAAGCTTTATGAGATCCACTACTGAAGTCTCTTGTTGCTAGAAACCATGAGAATATAAAACATGGAGCAAGAGTCAGTGGGTTGTGACTTGTTGACTCACATGTTCAAGTGATGACTGGTGCGTCCACAGTTTCCTGTTTTGCTGTTGCAGTAGTATTATTGCGAAATGTCAAACTTAACTTTTACACTTTTAACCTTTGGACTTCACTTGTCCAGTTTTTCAAATTTGTGGAATTTCAACAGAAAGGCAAACTTGAACATTAAAGAATTTGAACATTTCTAAGTCTCTCACACTGTATTTTGTGGATCTTTGACGGGGAAAGGGCGGCACATCCTCAGAGTAATGTCTCAGAGTAATCTGCATCAGAATAGTTTAAATGTCCATTTTTCTAACTGCATTAACACCAATTGAATAAACACAATTTCATGTTCCCTGTTTGTCTTCTTGTCACATACAGGGATGTCATCAACTGAAAATAAAAGCGAACAATGTCACAGTACTTGATTGACAGTCGATCCTGAGATCAGGATGATGGCCACAATACAAACACCCCCTCCATGAGAGGTAAGCAGTACGAACCAATGTTACTACTACTAATGATGATGATAATAAATATGGATGGGTTGTTCATTTTGTCCGCCAGGATTTAGGGAATGATGGAGTTGTGTTGAGCTGCAGAACATCACTTTGTCCAATTATATGAGCGACAGAAACATTTACTGTTAATCTGGCTCGAGGTCACTCCAGCAGGGCACAGTGCCATCACTGGAGTCAGTCTGTATAACACAAGAGGCAACTTCTTCTTCTTCTTCTTCTGTTAAATAATTAGATAACTCCACGAACAAGCGGTTTGATCGGATTTGCCCTCATCCAATTAAAAGCTGTGTGTGAGGTTGTGTAAACACCAGGTTACAGAACTTCTAATCATATAATTAAACTGCTGGGTGAAACTTGAAAAAGAAAGAAAATCTCTCCTCATTATACGATGTACAATAGCAAACAAGTCTGCAGCGTAAATCATTTAGGAATCAGAAATCCTCGGAGAGGGTGTATACTTGTTAGTTTGCCGCAACCTAAATTCATTATTTATCCCAGAGAATGAATAAATTGTCTCGGTTTAGCCTGTTATTGAACCTGGAGCTGGTGAAAAATTCAGCCTGCGCTGCCGTACTAATGAAAATAACACAGCAAGAACCAAGGCACAGGCTCTAATGATTGCATTTGGGTTGAGAGTGGAAGCCGAGAAAATAACGAGAACGAGGAAAAGAGGCTGAGGCACTGAAAAAGTGAAGGAGAAGATTTGTTTTGGAATTGATTTTTTTTATGATCTCACACATTACTTGTAATGCACTTCATGGATTTGAGCCCTAATTATAAATCTCCCTGGCTTTCTTACATTTGTTTGTTTACTTTTCTCTCATTGTTATTCTTCCTAACATCGCTGACATTCACTTTGTTTATTTCATTGTTTGTGTGTCTTCTGTAAAGCTCGGAGATCACCGGTGTTATACGTGTTATACATTGTAATGAAAGAATGTAGGGGAAAGAAAAAGAGCAAGTGAGAGAGTAAGGGCAAAGGGGAAAGAGAGGAAGTGAGGGACTGTGAAAGTGAGAGAAAGAAAAATGGGAATAAAGATGAAAGCTGATTCGCCTCTCTCATTTCCACTTTAACTCGGTTTTCCCGGAGGAATGAATAGGCGTGCGTGCCTGCATCCGTGTGTGTGTGTGTGTGTGCAGGGTGGCCACAATGATCTGGGATCTTGCTCCCTCCGCCTCCCAGAGAGAGAGAGAGTAAGAGAGAGAGAGTAAGAGAGAGAGTAAGAGAGAGAGAGAGAGAGAGAGAGTAAGAGAGAGAGAGAGAGAGAGAGAGAGAGAGAGAGAGAGAGAGAGAGAGAGAGAGAGAGAGAGAGAGAGAGAGAGAGAGAGAGAGAGAGAGAGAGCAGTCACATGCAGAGAGGAGCTGGGACGAGAGACAGAACAGAAGAGAGCTGTCAAGCTGCGAGGAGGCAGCGGAGAGACGACTTACTTTTTTCTTGGAATACATTTTCCCGTCCATCTCTGAAGCACAAACAAACACACACACACATACACACACAATACAAACACACAAACACATAGATGGTAAAGTGTGTGAGTGCTGGTGTTAGGAGAAGTGAATTTCTTTCCGGATTTGGACTTATTGAAGCCTGACTCAAGACACAAGACTGTTTGGATTCAGTATCTTTGCAACTCGGACTTTTGCTTCTTACCGGTGCAGCACTTTGGACTAAGAGTGTGTGTGTGTGTACCTGTGTGTGTGTGTGTGTGTGTGTGTGAGAGTGTGTGTTGGGATTCAGCACTTCACCTGAATGCAACACTGAGATTTTGACCAACACTGCGTCGGGCACCTGTTACTGTAGTTGCCTGCATTTTGTACGATTGGGCTTGGACTGTGTTTGTGTGTGTGTGAGGATGATGTATTGGCCGGTGACTGCGGTCCTGCTCGCCCACCTTGGGGCTACCTTAACGGGGGCATGGAGAGCATCTCAACCAAGACTGCAGTTCACACACTCCGGTAAGAGGCTTTTTGTTTTGAGTGGTCTTTCTTTGCTCTATACATCTGTTGCGCTGTCATTCTCCACACACACACACACACACACACACACACACACACACACACTCGTGCAGGTGACGGGAATCACGCAGCTCTCCTCGTCTTTCACTTTTCTTTCATTCCTGTTCTGTCACTGCCCATGCACTGTTGTGCGATATGTGGAGCACACATTATACCTCGTCCCTCTCCCCGTTTTTGTTCCTTTCCCCCCCCCCACTGTCTCACTTCCTCCATCTCTGTAATCACCTCATCTTCCTCAAATGTGGCTGTGACAGCCTTGTTGTTAGCCCCCGCCAACCTCCATTTCTCCTCTCACCTATGAGTTCTGCTCAAAAGTGGCAGAATTGAAGTGCTTATTTTGCCTCTCCATCACACTTGTGATGTTAGAAAGTTTCCTAAAATTACATATTCAGCATGATTTTCATATGTTTGACATCGCTACAACAAAGTCAGACGGTTGTGAAGTTAATACTGTGTCTTTGCCACTTTATTAAGTAAAGCTGAAGTGAAAAGTTACTCATATTCTCTGAATACACTGGAAAACTGTGTGCGAACACTGTTACAGAGAGTAGAGCGGCTCAAAGTTGAACGGTGAAGTCCCTTTAATCCGTAGTAGATGTTTGCAAAGGACAGTTTGGATTATAGTTTTACCATCCACCTGTGTTTTCTCTCCCAAATTTCCACATTTCTTTTCAATTCAACAATTAAGCTTCACACCCAAAGACTCATCATCCCTGTTATTGGTGACAGTCCACCACAGTGAAGTCACAACAGGACCTCTATAAAAATGGGAAAGGAAGGCCATCATCTATTGTTACTAAATGTGTAATTTCAGCTATTTATCAAATACTGTGGTGGAGAACTCAATTGTGTGTTGGTATATTCTGACCTCCTTTTTCTCCGTTTCTCAGTCTTCTTCTTCATGCACTTGTTAGTTGCCGCTGTGCAGCACGTTGCATTAACAATGTTGTAATGCTGCGTCAACGCGTTCAGTGTTGAACAAGAGCGCCGTCTCTCCCGTTAGTCGGTTTGTGCGTGGTTGAATTGGAGTGGACTGGTCCTCTCTGCGTGTTGCAGTGGAGCTGGAGCCGGCCAATCTTCTAATAGTTGTTGGCGTTTGTTAACATTGTGGAGGCAGCGGTGGGGTTTGAATCACTGGAGAATAGAAGGATCCATTTGATGCATCAGTGTCCTCCTCCAAACAAAGATAGGGCTTAACATGTTGAGCCATGTTGGGTGTTTTGTAACAAATGTGACGGTCAAAAGTAATGAGAAAGCAAAAATCTGCATATTCTAATTGAAACGAGATTTGTGGTCTGATCTTTTTCCCTCCCGGCCATATTCACAGGGAATCGCTTTCAAATCCAAAACTTCTCTGAGGTATCCAGGCCTTTAGTTATGGTCAGATAAACTCATGTTTACTAGAGACACCATGCCATTAGAAACCAACTGATTACACATTCTTACATAAGCCAAAACACAAAGGGTCTGTGAAGTAGATGTGATAAGGCTGAAGTCGACCAACCGTGACCTAGAAAGTACAGAGAGGGGGGGGGGGGAGGGAAACCTTGTTGGATTCTCCCAGGTGGGAATTTAGCTCTAATGAAAGCTGAATGTGGAAATGTGAAGAGCTGCTGAAGTAGCTGCTTTGTGTGTGTGTGTGTGTGTGTGTGTGTGTGTGTCTTTGTGAGCATGCATGAACTCTGTGTCTGTATGTCCTTGAGTATGTGTGTGTGTGTGTGTGTGTGTGTGTTGATGCATGTGTGTCGTTATCACTTGTCGTAGTCACTTTGAGGATATGAGCTTGAGTGTTTGTGTGTGTGTGTGTGTGTGTGTGTGTGTGCGCCGAAATAGAGCTGTTTTAGTTGCAAGATCTCTGTCCACCTCAGTCTTGGTGGGTCTGTTGTGTTTCTGCTCATGACTTTGAACAAGAGGCGGTTGTTGTTTGGACTGTGTGTGTTTTTATAGCTACAGTGGCCAGTATGTTCATCTTTGGGAGGAGAACAAAAAGAAATGTGATGTGTCTAGGGAGTGGGACTTTCACCATTATGCCTGTGTGTGTGTGTGTGTGTGTGTGTGTGTGTGCTCTTTCTCTCTCTCCATGCTGTGGTCCTTTCCCTTCCCATCACCACGGAGGGTTTTCTCAGACAGAGGGAGGAGATTTTTGTTTTGTCACGGAATCGCTGTAATTGGATTTGAGCCTCACTTAAACACTTTGACGACTGATGTTGTTTGGCAGTTTAGAGATACTGAACATTTGGATTTTCCATCATTTGTTGAAGTCATAGCAGACAACCACTGTAAAATATTTTACAAAAGCAAATTTATCATGGAGGAAAGTAAGAAACCGTAATACAAGGAGAGAACAGCTAAGATGATCAAATAAATAAAACAATCTACTAATGGATTATGTGCAGTTAGATATCAGTAAATCAATAAACCTGATAATACACGTGAAATATACAAAGTAAGACAAATTATATGAAATATAGAATATAAGAAATTACCGGTTATTTAGCAAACAATGGTGTTAGTCTGGCAAAAAAACTGTAATAGTGCTGTTTCCCTCTCCAGCAAACATTGTGTAAAGGAGTGTGACGTTGTGTAATGCATGACGTTGGAGGAAAACTCTGCAGTGCACTCAAAATCATTTGACCAAAAACCTCACAATTTAGCTGATTTTCACATTTTAATTTCCTCTACTGAGAAACCTCTTCAACTCATTAAAACAGGCTTCACCTGCCAGCAGCGGTAAACCATTCATGAACGTATGAACTGCATACCGTATACTCTCTTTGTAAGATGTCAGCAAGCAGACTATATTCGCTTTGTGTTTTTTTATAGATTGTGCTAATGTCTAGGATGCAACGCACAGAAAAGGGAACCTTTGGGTCACTTCTACTTTTCCGTAGCACCACTCTTAACCCAGACATGAACACGGACAGCAGGGAAAACACATGACGAAGCAAAGCCGAGCGGTGATGTAGTGAAGCAACAATGCTTTAGTGCTCAGAGGGCTTTGTATGCACCACTGACATGTTTACTGACATCGACAGTGTGGATTGACATGCAACGATGTGTCGGAATCTATTGTCCATTTGGCCAGAAACAGACAGTAAAACACTGTTAGAAGAGGATGGTTTTATGATTACAGTCGTGACCTCTCAGATTTGTATCAAGATGGTACCGCAGCTGGTCGCCTCGGGGTGTTGCGTCGTGTATGTCAGTGTTGCTGATAATGATCCAAACAGGTTCACTTTTACAAATGAAACTCCACTGCAGATCTCTATTCCTTCGGGGTCAACCCCAACATCCATGGACTCAGACTTTACCGACATTTTGACCAGTAGAGCGGGCTGGAAGATTCCTCCATGAAATGCATTATTTATTTTTCTCTCGCTTACAAAATGAATGAAATGCTTCTAGTCCCGTCTCAGAAGGATTTCTCCCTCTGTGCTCCTCTGTGCTACAAGGACCCCTTTGTTTCCTGCGGTGTTATCATCGCCAGTAAAACGGAGGTTAAAGTCTTTTGAACCTCCCTAAAGCACAGATAGCAGAGGATGGGTTTTGATCCATTGACCTCTGGGTTAAGGGCCCAGCACGCTGCTGTCAATCACCCCAGATGGGGCGCAAATCCACAATCCACAGTAGACGGTTCACCCGTCCGGGAGAGTTAGCAGCAGCCACGGTGTTGCGTGCATTGTTTTTTTGGGGACACATGCAGCCACTTCCCCAGTAAGTCTCCACCATCAATTAGTCTAACTGCAGGGTTTGTCTATGTGTCTGCCCGGCTTACTCTGTCAGGGTGATTCTTATTGTCGATTAACGGTTAATCTGTTAACTGTTAACATCACTCATTTCATATTAAGTACAGTTCATTCATGGTTCTGACACGTCAAAGGGTTTTTCCTTTTAGCTATTCTGAGTTTACAGCTGGACCGGGGTTATAAAGGAGATGCTACTGATCTCAGAACCAGACATTCAGAGAGAGAGAGAGAGAGAGAGAGAGAGAGAGAGGTCCTTCACTGTCTGAGAGATTTCTTCTGATTGGTGAAGTGTAATCACACTGACTGACCAGCCAACTTCATGCATTTGAAAAAAAGCAGCTTTAAATACTTAAATGCCTGATTACCTCCTAAACCTCCATCTCTCTCTTTAATGACTAAATTATCCCAGTTATTCACTCAAACTTCATGTTGTCCATATGCGCACACACACACACACACACACACACACACACACACACACACACACACACACACACACACACACACACACACACACACACACACACACACACACACACACACACACACACACACACACACTTGATTGTACTAAATCCATTATCCCAGTCATTAAGTTGATGGTAGTGGGATTTTCTTCATGATGGATGGTAGTTAGAGATACCATCTCTGTACCACACACACACACACACACACACACACACACACACACACACACACACACACACACACACACACACACACACACACACACACACACACACACACACACACACACACACACACACACACACACACACACACACACACACACACACACACACACACACACACACACACACACAGTACTGTACCTGAACAAACACAATCACATTAAAGCAAGAACAAATAATGTATATAGTTTTGTCTACACAAGTAGGTAAACATGCACACACACACATTCATGGGGAGGTCTTATACATACTTGCATACAGAGACACGTGCACACAGCCACTTAAACTGCTGTCACAGTTCAGCCTTCAGCTACTTTCAAACTCATGACTGTCGCATTGGGAATATAAAGATTCATCGTCACAATCACAGCATAAAGCTCCTCTAACTGCCTCAGAGGAGGTCTGGATGCTTTATTAAGTCAATGTGAGCCTATTTTCCCCACATGGAGAAAGCCATGTTTTATTCATTCAGCATTCACTTAGTGAATTGGCGTGCCAAAGACATTCAACGTTAATCAGTCACTGGAGAATATTCAAATTGAATCATATGAGTTTCTTTGCTGTGTGTGGGAGATATTGGCTTTGACTTTTGACCTCCACACCGCTGATTACTTGATGGTTGTGATTCAGGCTTCAACTTATCCTGCTGTGTCCCCCCCCCCCCCCCAGTGTCTTTCTGGAGAAATGCCCAACTATTAATGTAAATGCAAATGAAGCCTTTTCAATTTCATGCTATTAGCATGTAAATTGCTTGGTTTTACCAAACGTAAGATTAGTTCATCAGTGTCTGCTTATGATTTGCTCATGTTTGCTTATGTGCATGTTTGTAAATGTTCAATTTAGATGTCCTCGGAGAAAAAAATGTGTTACTCAAATACAGTTTGAATATAAATACTTTCTATCTGTATGTTGTGACTTTATGAAGGATGAAGCCAGGTGTTGCCTAGTCATCCCCAAGCAACAAAACTGTTGCCATAAATAGCTGCTTTCATACCAAACAAGACGAGTTGTCTGTTGTAGAAGGACGTTGTGTATCTGTGTGGGCTGTGAGACAAACAAGCAGCTGATTTGGCCACCTTTGGACCCCATCTAATGACTTTAAAGGAGATTAAATATGTATTCGCTTGTTGTATTTAGACACAACATTTCAGTTGTTTCAATGAAATTGAAAACGTCCAAAAATACAAACCTGATCTTAATGTTTCATTGCTTGTAAATTGTCTGTTGAAAGTCTTTCCTTCTTACAAAAATACAAACCTCCCTTTGTAGTGTTGAAGGTTGCAAGTTGAGAGGTGAGCCCTGGTTCTCGGTGTATGTCGAACATCTTCATCCACTTTCCCCAACCGTACCTTTCTCTCTTCGCATTATGCACTAATAAAGCCTCATCAGGCCTCCAGAGAGATATTAAAAATCAAGAGATATTTCATTATTCATTTATTCTTTCAGATCTGTTTCTATCTAGGCCAGTGCTTTCCAGGCTCAGGGCTGGGGATGTTGCTGGGATGTGGATTTTTACTGGGACGGTTATCTGGCACAGAATCCGGCTCTCTATTCTCTATTATTAATTTTAATGGAGGGAAGTCCCCAATGGTGGCGCCAGCATTGCTTGTCACTCCTGAAGTCAAACGGTTGCTGCTTTGCTCATCCCACACTTTAGAAAACACTCAAGTGAGGCCAGACGTTTTCTCTCGAAGAAGACTTTATTCAGCAGGTTGTTTGAATACTAATCTGGATAAAATATGAAGTAGAGCTGTAATCACGGTTCTTGAAAATACTTTAGCCTCCTTTGCTGTTTGAAATGAATTTCCCAGAATATCTGGAGGGCCGGAATAAAATCTTCTTGCGACCAAACTGTAGGCCCTCATCAAGACATGAAAAACCCTGATCAAGGGGCTTGGAGCTTGAGCGGTTTCTCCTCTGGACAGAGACGGTGAAAGGAGTCTAATTACACTCTTGTTTTGGCAACAACAGTCCCTGACAACAGTGGACTGTAAATTTCCCCTTGAGAGGTTCCTGGTGTTAATATCAGAGGCTATCTTTAGTCTGAACCCTGTAATTAAGCAATAAAACCACAAGCTTCACATTTCTTCTATTTCCCTTAAGTATTAATTTGCTCCAATCTGCCCTGTTGTCAATAATCTGGAGCTGAGTTTCTCACCTCTCCTCTGGGGCTCCCACTGTGCGTCAGCATTTCTTTCCTATATAACAGTCAAGACACACAAGAACAGTTTTTACTCCTATAACTCATTTGCTGTGTACTGTTTTATGAGCTAAGGCAAAATAAATATATAATGTAAGTTATATTAGCTGGAGAAAGTTTTTCGTCACCCTGATCTGGACGTCTTGGGTTGTTTCTCAGCTTTGTTTCTCAGCTTTGTGCAAACGTATATTTCTCACTGCATTCCTTTCACTTTAGCTGACATTTAATCCACAATGTCACAGTTGACTTGATGGCCAGCTTGAAGCCAGAAGTAGAGGGGATCAATAGTGCTGAGGCCGACTCTAACCAGCAGTTTACCTCATTAGCTGTAGATTAAGAGCAGGCTGGACACGCAGCGGATACTCAGAGGTTCATTCCCCAAGGAAATTTCAAGCTGTCACTTTTTCTACAATGACTTTGATGGATTCAGTATCAGATGACCGAAAAGGAAAACGGCAACTTTTAGACTCCGGTCGAGCCTCAGTTTAAGTGCTACATGCACACAGTCACAAAACATCTGATCTTTAACCCTTGTGTGTGAGCGATCCAACATTCCCATGGCTGCGTACACAAAAAAAGAAACCACAAGAATTGTGAATCAAATTCTTGTGGTTTCTGTCTGTTTTGCCAGTGATGGAAACATCAGACAAGCACCACAAAAGGTTTGAAGTCAGACTTCCTCTTCCTGTTTAAATAGAACCAGGACTTATCAGAAAATAGAGAGGATGTGCAGCGACAGATAGTGCTTTTTATCGTCTGGCCGAGCTTTAAAGTAGGGAATTGTCAGAAATTTGACCCTCCGAGCTGATTGTATAATATAAATCTGAAATCACTGTCGACATCGTCAGTATCCATAACCTTCACTTTATGGGTGGCCATTTTAAAGATGTAGAGATATTATTATTATTGCCCATTTGCCAAAGCAAATGTCCACGAAGCATACCGAATGTCTAACATGCTTTGATGTTGAGCCAAGAAATAGCAGCCACAGACAATTTAGAGACTGCAGTGATTTTTTACTCTGATGGGTGCGGACATTACCTCAGGAGCATTATGGGTACAGATAAAAACACTCCACTCTACTTGATGATGGTTAGAGGAAGATTACCTTCATGTCCGCTGGTAAGAGACAAGACGCTGACTGGGATCATCTGCAAACCGTTTCTCTTCGTCTTTCCCATTAGGATTAGGAATATATACTGTGTTCACGTCGGAATATCAGCATGAGAAAAAAGTGACTTGTTATTGCTGCTCATTGAAAATGTCTGTCTGTCTGTCTGTCTAGCCATGAGCAAAGCATTTAACGACCAGCGTTGTTCTGCATCGGGCGCCTCCCACACGAGACCGGTCGTAGCTGTGTGAGCGAGAAGCAGAGAAAACAATGAGAGTTCTCAGTGAACCTTTTCTTAGATAAATAAAAAAGATAAAAAAACAAACAGTGAATCGACTCTTGACTGAAAGTGCGTATGCGGCAGAATGGCGACCCAGGCCGAGCAGTCTGATGATGATGAATAATCATACGCACTGAGGTCAAAGGTCAAGCTGTCCACGTGGGTCTGGTCTGTCGTTGACACAGTCCAGACGCACTGCGTCTTGTGTTTGGCTATAATGTTTCTCGCTGTGTGTGTGTGTGTGTGTGTGTGTGTGTGTGTGTGTGTGTGTGTGTGGGCACATATGTTTGAATATTTGAGAAGATTTGAGTCCATGTGGAACAGGAAGAAGCAGCAAATAGATAATTAGTTTGTGTGCATGTGAATGATTAATAATTGATTGACATTACCGTAGTAACACATACATAACCATAGAACAATGCTTCCCAACATATAGAACATGATACCCGAAGGGATTAGCGGATGATTCTGACAGATAACAAGATGTTAGCTTGATGCTGGTCTGATCGGAAGACTTGGGGCCTCAGCATTGGGGCCTCAGCATTGGGGCCTCAGCATTGGGGCCTCAGCATTGGGGCCTCAGCATTGGGCATGACTTATTGTCATTTAATCCAGTGTCGTGTGTCATTGTGGAAGACAACTGATTCTGCATCTATGACACCTCACAACGGACATTTGTCAATGCACATTATGAAAGTTGCGAGAGACTGCAAGCCATGAGACACCCGATCTGACACCGGGACCAACTGGTAGGACATAAATGTAGTGTGATCTTGGCGTAAAGAGAGAATTTTATAACTGCTGTATGTATGTGGACACGTGTGTGTGTGTGTGCGCATACTTGTGCATGTCTCCACATGAGTGCCCATCTGTGTGCCTATAGGCTTTGTTCCCAGGCTTCTGCAGGCCCCCCGCTGTAATTGCACCAGTAATTGGTGAAGTGATAACCCCATTTCCACAGGAAATGTGCCCCCCGGTTTCCTCGCCCCCGCCACCATCATCCCCCCCCCCCCCCCCCCCCCTCTGGTGGCGCAGCCAACAAAGTCCTCCCCCTGGGAACGTTGCACCAGACAGCGAAAGTTCCCTGGGGTTTGGCAAGCAGATGAACAGACGGACAAAGACCGACACAGAAACAAAACGACACATGTGCAGCTTACTAACACGCTCACGTGTACGACGCTGTGTCGGCGGTGTGGGAATAATTGGATAGATTGATGATAAGTTCAGCGCGTGTGTGTGTGTACGCAGCGAAAAAGTGGTGTGTCTGAATCTGAAAACGAGGAGAACTCGCTGTAAAACACCAGGAAAATAACAAAGTTGGACTCCCATGAGTGAGATAACGATTGAAAGACAGACTTTTTCATCGTCATTTCTTTCATTTGTATCTTATGTCATATTTCACCGTGCCAGTGCAAACTCTGGCAGGGCCTACAGCGCTATTCATTAAACTTGATATGTGTTGCAAGTCCTGCACTCAGTCGGGAAAGTTTCCTTCCTAAAACTTGTTATTGCTCATAAAGTGTGGAATAATCCAGCACTGCCTGTGTGCTAACCAAGTGTGCAGGTCGTCATCTCAGCCCCGTTGTGGTGCAATGCCAGCATGGCACAGCAGTGCCGCGTCCTACGTTTGCTTTAATGGATACTTAGCAGAGCTCTGTCTCACTGCTTTCCTCTGTTGTTTCTGACGCCGTGACGTCCTCGCACCTCGGCTGCCAGCCTCACCTTGACAGTCACACTAAAAAGCTCAAAATTGGTCATGCCCAAGCAAGCTTTTCGTCTCAGACGTCACTGAAAAAAGACTTTGAGGTGGAGCTCAGAGAGGAACACACAGGGTCGCGCAGAAATCTTTACTGGCACTGCACTTCAAGTTGTGAATGAGATCATGCGCCGATCATTGATTTGAAACAGTCTTGATTTGCTTCATCTGGCCTTAATCTGAGATGATGATAAACTTGCTGTAACTGTTTCCTTTTTTAAATCTTATTAACAAGTATCCCTGTGAAAAAATAATATAATATAATAATTATATAATAATATAAAAAGTAGTAAATTAAAGTTTTAGGATGCAAACAGAGCCCAATAGCCTAATTAAAAAAAACCCACTATGAACAATTTTTACTGCAACTGTCTTGTGACTAAAGGACACTTACTAACTGGTTTAGCAAAAAACAACAACAGCTAAAAATCTCAGCTGGATCAGCACAACACAGACGCTTTATTCTTTTCATTCAGGAGTATTTACCTGCACGCTGTATGAAGTCTTTTGCAGTCTTTTTGATCGTGTGCAGGTGTGTTTGTTCATGAGAAGGAGGGCACACAGATGCATTGTCGTGTGTGTGTGTGTGTGTGTGTGTGTGTCTGTGTGTGTCTGTGTGTGTCTGTATGTCTAGTGCAATGCAGGAATGTTGTTAGCTGTATCACACGCCACACATTTGCTCTAATCACATCGACGTCCATCAGAGCTCCCATGACCAGCAGCCTTTAATCTAATGTTCACCATGGATAAAAATATCCACCACTGACACACACACACACACACACACCTACACACACACACACACACACACACACACACACACACACACACACACACACACACACCTACACACACACACACACACACACACACACACACACACACACACACACACACACACACACACACACACACACACATAAATGGCAAATATGGAGAGGCAGAAGCTTGCACCACTATGAAAGATCCATTCAGGCACACACATATTTTAGTGTGTGTGTGTCCGCACCAGTAGGATTATGTCTGAGCGTATTTGTTCTTTTGCGTCTCAACCTTTTGCGTCTTTGATTCCCAGTGACAGGAGTCAGAGGCCAATTGGCTCGGATCAGAGGTCACGACCCTCGTTGACCCCGCTGTCAACCTGGTGCTGATAAGAATGGCTGCACTCAGCAGGCGTGCGTGTGTGCTGCGAGTTTGTGCATGTGTGCACAGAATGATGCTTTCATAGAACAAAGAAAGTCTTTTTTTACTATTATAGTAACTTATTTATATTTCTGTATCTTATCTTTTATCTTTTTCTTCTATGGAGTTCTTATATGACTGAATAAGGTCAATTAAGTGGCATTGGCTCTCATGATTAAAGTAAAGAACTTGTAGCTGTAGTCTGTAGAACTTTTGATAACATTAGACAAAAGACAAGTGTTTGCTACTTGGTGCTTGCAGATCACACTGGTTCCAGAAAGTGTTTCTTAAAAAACATTTGAAGCATGTCTCTTCCCGTGCAGAGCTAGAAATGAGCCCCTTACTAACCAGCATCCACCGAACTACTGTCACCATAAAAAGCATTTCTAAACAGTCTCAAGTGAAGCTAACGACAATGATGAAAGTTAAAACTCCACATTTTGCGATGAAAACTCTTCACAAATAGCTTTCAAGAGGGACATCTGAATACTGGCAGGAACATGAAAGTCAATAAACAAACTCAATAAAATTACAAGCTACAGGATAGTTCTGAAGAAATATATTGCACGAAGTAAACATGTATTACCCAGCCGCTTCATAGATTCATTTATTGTTAATTCAAACCACTGTAAGGTGGCTTCTGATATTTTTCTCAATATTCTTTGCCTCATGTTCTCCTCTCTGCGCCACATGACAACTGGCTATTTTGATATCTGATTGTTATTCCAGCTTTCAGTGCAATTTGAAGGCATTTGGGAGCTGAGAGCCAGTTAGAAAAATAAAATCTAATTTGATTCAGAGTTTCTAAAAAAGGCTGCAGAGCTGGAGAACAGATTACTGCTCGGTCGAAGAAATCCTCAGAAAAATCGACACGGACGATTGCTGAAGATTTCACTCTCACTTTCACTGGAACTTATAAAAGCATTCATTCAGAGGTTAGTGTAGACTGTGACGTGGATTGGTTGATCTGCATTGACCGTGTTTGGTAATGAATGTATGAAGATTTAATTCAGTCTTGGCAGGTGTGTGTGTTAATATCCTGTTGAATGTGGAGGCTGCGGGGCACAGATTGTGCTCTTTGTATCCTGAAATATCTGGAAATGTGTGTGATTGATGGTGAATGAATGAATGAATTAGTATGTGTGTGTTGTGTGTGTGTGTGTGTGTGTGTGTGTGTGTGGCCCCTCCCATTAACTAAATAGCCTTGATGTCTTAGAAAAACACTCCATTATTCCAAAGTCTGTGTTTTAGCCAAAGTGTTGCTGAGCGGCGTGGGCCAAATCATTCATCTGTTTGTGTGAAAGACATGGGAGGTGTGTGTGTGTGTGTGTGTGTGTGGGGGGGGGGGGCGGCAAGGCCAAGAGGCACCTCTCGACACACACACACACCCCCTCACAAATTATGTCGGCATGGTTGCTGTTTCCAAGGCAACTGTCCCAAGAGTAAGGGTGGGGTGGGTGCAGCTGGTGCTTCTCGTCTCAGTCAGGGGTGTGTGTGTGTGTGTGTGTGTGTGTGTGTGTGTGTGTGTGCGCATGATGAAGAAAGGAATGTGTGTTTTCATTTCTTAATAAGGGTCATTCATCGTTGTGAGGTCAAGATAGGAGACAGAGATTCCAAAAATTCTGTTTATGTGTGATGGCGTGTGCAGGATGAATTCAAACCGAGCGATTGGGTTGTGTGTGTGTGTGTGTGTGTGTGTGTGTGTGTGTGTTTACAAAGCCACTCTCAGTTCCCTCTTCTCTTCATCTGAGTGTCGTCCTCTTTGCCATAATGCTGATTTAAGGCACTCTAAAGTGAGGATGTAAACTAGATTCCCGCCTGTCTGACCCAATAGGATCTCGTGATGGTGACAGACGCTGAACGTCTCTGGTGTTTCCACTGCAGAGGTGGTTTCACATTCAGTTCGGCTGAGCTTTTCCCTTTTTTATTGAATCAAGCGAGGTCATGCTGCTCTTGTGGCACGCAGACTGTAATTCAGATGAAGTGCCTGATGCTTTAGTAGGCAGAGCAAGGCATGAATTCCACCAGGGTTAGATTCCCTGTGAAGAGGGTGACGGAAACGTCTCGTCTCCAAATGGCCTTTGAATGCAAATAGCTGGAACCCATGAAAACACTGTGAGGCCACTGACAACAAAGGGGACATTGCCTGTTTTCAAAGTTGGAATGATTGATTTGTATCAGCTGGTCATGCAAATATTAAAACAGTTTGTTGGACACATACTAAACTGAACAGAGCCTCATTAATGCTAATAGCTACAGCTCTGCTTTTTCTGCTATGATCAAAATGTGGTGGAAAAGGTCAGTTTGGAATGACAGAAGTTTTCCGTTCCATGCTGACACCTACCAGTGTGACACTGATGTTAATAGGACAGTGCAAGAGTGAAGAGCAGACGAACAATTCAAGGCAGCAATGACTGCATGGTTTTATAGATGTATTGGAAATGTTGATGGTGGATGCACCCACTGGGATTAAAGACGCCCAAATCTCTGCCCGTTTGCTGAATATGTAACAAAGTACCCAATCAGCAGAGACTTCCCACTGAGCTGAAGTATAGGTTTCTATTCTTTAGTGTGCAGACCTTTCTTCTCCTGCTGTGACTGTTTCAGATTATCTCTTCATTTCCAGTGAGTCATGCCTTCCTCTCTCTCTTTTTTCTCTCTCCTCATTTCCTTTCTGCTCATCCATCTCTTGTGTTTTTCGACTGACTGTCAGCATGTTGTGGTTCCTCTCAGTCTCCAGCACCGGCCTGTCTTTCTTCCTCCTCCTCTTCATCCTGATGTCTCTGCCTTTCATTTTTCTCTTCTTCTCTCTTCTCCCACAGCCGCTCTGTCTTCCCCACTGCTTCCCTCACCCGTCATCCATCCAATCATCATTTCTCAACCCTGTCATCATATTATTTTCCCTCTCACTTTTGCCTCTTTTTTTTTATCTGCCTCTCTCAGCCCTCTCCTCCTTCTCCTCCTCCTCCTCCTCCTCCTCAATCCACCTGTCCATCCATCGTTCTTCACTCTGTTATTACACTACAATTTCCCCTCACGCTCTCTGCTACTCTTCCCCTTCATCCTCCTTTCTCCCTTGGTTCCATTTCCTCCTCAATCCACCCAAATGCCCATCATCCCCCCCCAGCCCTGTCATCGCAACATGAGTTTTTCCAGGAGCTCCGTCTTCTACCCTCATCGACCTTTCCTGCCAAATCTCCACCTGTCTTTTCCCATTTCTCCCCTTCCTGCTCATCCTCATCCTCATCCATCAATATTTATTAATTTTTTCTTCCATCAAGATTTATTTCGCTCTTTTGCTCTCCTCCTCCCCCTCTCCCTTTTCTCCTCATCTGTCTGTCATCGTGTCATGTTTTGACATTTCTCCTATTCTCATCTCGCAGCTGTCTTCACCAATCAGACCATTTTCATCTTGTTGTCACATTGCCATGTCCTTTTTTTTCCCCCATCCTGTCTCCCTCCTCCCTATTTTACCCCCTCGCAATTACTGTGTGCTTTGCGTGCACAGTGAAAAATACAGATGGAACGTGTTAAAAATATATAATTAAATGCAATTATTCAACAAAGTTTTCTTGCGTCCAAAAGAAAAGCCGACTTGTAATATTCGGTTCTGTTCAGATCCCATAATTAAATGCCAGATATGAACTGTAAACAAAAGTCACATGGGCTCCCAGCATGCAGCTTGTTAATTGGGCAGAGTTGTGGAAACTTGTCATCCCACCAATGTTAGGCATTTTTAATGAATTTGGATCGGGCTCAAAGAAATCTGATTCAATTTCCTGTGAATTTAGCTAAGCACGGTGGACTTTTTCCACATTCCCTTTGTCTGGAGCTCATACCGTACATCAAGGCCACGAGGAAACGACCTCAGGCTGTAACATATGATTGTAGCACCTGCTGTGACTTTACACAGGGATTTCTGAAGACATGTCTGAACCGCTTGGTGGCATCTTTAGTTAACCGAAGAGAGAAAATCCACATTTGTGGGACGGTGTGAAGCTGAAATGAAGTGAACAAGCAGCACCTGCACGGCCAGAGTGTTATAGCTCAAGATACCTGTTAATCAACCGACACCGTTTGGTTATTATGCAGTTAATCTCAGAAGAGGAGAGATACCGGCCTTCTCGGCAGTGTGGTTATTTGGTACCACCAGAGTTTGAATGGTCTTGTTCTTGAGTATTAATTTGAACAATTTGAACTTCATCTTTCTTTGTATTTCATATCCAGTCTGTCATCATTTCACGGTTCTTCTCTGCAGTCTCGTCTCATTTATTTCTCAGTCTTTTTGGATTGATCTCCGGCACTTTAACAGTGTCCCACTTCTCCCCACGTCCGCCAATCTCTCTCTTTTTTTTTTTTCCTCTCGGTGTTCACTCCTCAACACATTTCATTCATCTTTAAGTCTCTTCATCTTTTCTTCACTCTTCTCGAAGCCATTCTCTGTTTTATATTCAACCCACATGCCAACTAACATGATGTGTAGCATATAAAGAACGGATACAGCAGTAGTGTTGAAGGTATTGCGAGTCATTCATTACTTTTTTTTGTTAGATCCCACATCTGCTTCAGTCAGGCGTAGTTAAGATAATTGCCATGTGTTTGGGGAGGAAAGGCTGTGCGGCTTATTTATAGAATAAGGGGCAACCACAGCGATGTGTCAGCAAAGAGATTTGTATTTTGACAGATAGATTTTTGTTTGTTGGGTTGTAAATGTGGTGGACAAAGGAGAGGTACCGTGAGAAGAACTTTTACGTTTGTATTGTGCAACCCTTGCAATATCTTTTACATTTTATCAGTCCAGAAGAAGTTTAACAGGTTTGAACTATATCGGAGACAGATGCATCAACAGCCACGTCTGTACAGACACAAAATCACATTCATTAGCTTTCTATCACATGTTTACGATTGCCGTTGATCCTTAAAAAAAATTGGTTTTGACACTGGTAGAAAATCAATTAATTTCTCATCCTGTACTGCCTCCTGTGTAGTTCAGTGAGGTAGAGCTGCTTTATTTAGGAAAGAAGATAGTACTGCCGCGATATTCTAAGTAATATTGACCAGATTTTATTCTGTATGATCTCAGTTGTCAGTTCAGATTCAAAAACGAAAGTATGTTTAAAGGGGTTTATTCATCAGCGCTGTAAAGGAAGAAGCACACGAATGCCCAACGATACAAAACTATAAACGATCTCTCTTTTAATAAGAGCGAGCTGAGTTTGCTGCCGCAGTGAAAGATGACAAATCATTTATAACTCCCTTTAAATCTTCCCCTGAGTGAACCAATATTATGTGCTGAAGCTACACTGGGCAATATTTTATGTTAATTACAAGCTGTATTATTATCCCATATATCCAGTTTGCCCTTAGGGCCTGATTTATACACTCAGATTGGAAAAGTTACTCCTCTGCCTCTCGTCCGTTTTTGTATCATTTAGTATAAAACATCGCTGAAGGTTGCTTAACAGGAGTATGCTATGTGCATTTTACCAACATTTTATCGCCCCCCCCCCCCCACCCTGCTTTTTAAAGTTCAAACTGTGTTTTATAAGCTCTGTCTCTGCCTCTCACTGCTATTTAGAGCTGCCAACGTGTGAAGCCATGCCTGGTGCTGCTTTAAAGCCTATATGTTTATGCTTTTAGCTCCGCCAGCCGATGCCAAGTCCAATCCACTGAAGAAACACTTGGCAGTTCAAATATGAACGTTAACACAAGACAGACGGACGTGCGATTTTCTCATAGTTCTCATAGTTTACATGGTGCAACAGTGTAATCATTTAAAAAACATTTAAGCTGCGTGCTCGTTATCTGTGCTTTCAGAATCGCTCGTTATCGTACAATCTGTCTGGAGATGTAGTTCTGGTACTGTGTGTGTGTGTGTGTGTGTGTTTGTTATTTGCATGAGATATGTTACAGTTTCTTTTGTTTAGTTCGAGTGTTCAGTGTGATAAGAGAAATACCGCTGCAAGACAAACAACAGACAATTGTCTGTGTGATAGATACTGCTGGAAGTTTGTGTCTTTGACCAACATGTCAGTTTATCTTATTGTTTGTCTGTTGAAACATTTTCTTCTTAACTGACACAAAAACTCTGGACCATCTGTTACCAAAACAGATATGTGCATTGGGTGTCATGTGTATTTTGTGCATTAATTGTTGTTCCTTATACCCACGACTGTGTGTAAACCAAAACTTCCCATTGAGAACATTATAAACGTGACTCTACTCTCCCCCGATGGAGTCCGGAGTCCATTATCTTACTTTAACTGAGCACCCTCATTATTCCCAGTAAAAGCACAATCCGTTGTGTTACGGATTAATTAAAGTACAGACATGGCGGTCAAATCGATCTTCTCATCTCTGCTAGAAAGTTAATTTCATGTTCACTTCTTGCAGATTCTCTGAACAACTGAACTAGCCTCTCGTCACTCTTCGCCGAATGTAAATTCTTCATTTTGTCTTCCTCCCCTCTTTCAGAGCTAATCCAGAACGGCCGCCTGCTGACGCTGCCCCTGGTGGCCGGGGACCTGCACTCCCTGCTGCCTGACGAAGACAGGAGGCGCCTCTACGTGGCCATGAAAGATAACCTGCTGTCTACCAGTCTGGACGACATAACGCAGAACCCGCGCAAGGTTAGAGCTGGAGGACACGTACACCACATTCACGTACCATTCCAGGAGAGGTACAAACACAAACATACAGCATTCAAGTTGATTGCTGATGAAGGCCTGGAGATAAAGACATAATACACACATGAACTCCAAGTCAAATGACAGCAGATTCAGATAACTAACGTGTCAGCGCTTTGATGGGACTAATTAGTGGTGATAGGAGGAAGAGGAAAGTCACACCCTCCGATCGCTTATCTTTCTTTAATCCCTAACTCTTATTTCAGAAATACACATCTTTTCTTCCTCAATTTCTGTTTTGTGAAGTCGAATTACAATATTTCCCTCTGGCTCATCTTCCCACCTAGTTCCAGGTTGGTCTCTCTATTACAGCTGCAGTGTTTGATAAAACATCTACAAAATGTGGACTTATTTTTGGCCTCGTCACCATTGTACTGTTTAGATTATCCACAAATTATTTCGACACATTTCTCACATTCCTACCTCCACCACTGTCCACGTTGACTGCCCGAGCAGCAGAACCCTTGTTGGCGCCGGAGAGTGACTTTTAAAGAAGAGCAGCTGGATGTTGGATCAACTTTACGAACAAAAGGCAGAGACAGATCACCTGCACGCCACATTTTTGAATCACCAACAACAAAATGTGTGAAATATTTTCCGTAGTCTTTCTTATACCAGCGAGTGCTTCTTGCCTTTGTGCAATTTTCTATTGTGTCGGATTAATCAAGTTGTTTTTTTAAGGCGTATATCAACATTTTAAGGACCAGTATTTTCACATGGCATCAATAATATGAAGCTTAAAACCCTGAGGCAGACCCCCCCTGCTCTGCTCTGACCTGTCTTGATGCAGCTGGTCAAGTTCCCGCTATAGACTATATTCCTGCAATACTCCTACTCACCAAAGGTGCAAATTACAAAACGTTTCCAACATCAGTAGAAGCAGTATTCATATTCACAGGAGCCCCAAACCAAGATTTGCAGCAAGTAACACAGGGACATACAATCTGGTTCAACCAATAAATCAATACATCAATGATCGGTGGTATTAGATATAAGTTACAGGTTTTGTTACAGTACCTGGGTTCCTTCTGCAGCTTTCATTTTATACCCAGACAGACACGGTGATGAGTTCAGGGTCACGGCCAGGACAGCGACAGTGCTTCCTTTTTTTCATAACTCTGCCCTGTCGGATCAAATCAATACCCTCATCTGTCAGACGAACACGCAAACAGGTAGGCAAGCAGACAAACAGACAGACAGACAGACAGACAGACAGCAGTCAAGCTGGCCAAGCCACCCACTCAGCCAGGCAGTCAGCCAACAAAAGGATAGATAGTCATAGTCAACTCATAACTCAGCTCCATGCTGGCTGTAAAGTAATATATTTGTGCATACAGTATTTATAGTCTGTTTAGACTGTTCCAGCTCGTGTGCAAGTTTTTCCCTTTGTGGTGTTAAAACCACTCACAGTGTCATGTTCTCTACATTTCTGTTTATTTTCTCTGCTACTGACACCCAGAGCTTCTTGTCAGTGCAGCTTTAAGATAAAGTCATTCCTACTTTTTCATTTATTTCTTTATCATGTTTTACACCTAACACATACTTGTATAAATGCGCACTCTTGCTGTCTCAATAAAACTGATTTTGGCTCAGAGAGATGGACACGTAACCAGTTCCTCCGGTCCATCCCAGTTCAGGGCAGAGTGCCGAACGTGACGCTGTTGCCTTCAGACGCGCTTTTCTTTGATCAGGCCAAAAAAACCCTCAAGGCATTCCTTCTGTGTGAGTCTACAGCTGGCAACCCACATTACACAAAGGGTCACCGAGGGTTTGAGTGTGTTTGTGGCTTTTTGTTGCATATTTGTCCTTTATTCATCCACGCTACTTCTTTTGTTTCCATTTTCTTTCTTTCCTTTTCAGCTCTGGTTTTCTCTACCAAAGTACAGAAATTAGTCATTTCTCAACATCAAATTTTCCTTCTTTTTTTTTTATTGCCAGTGATTTCTATACTGCATACACCCACATTCCTGTATGTCGTATAAACTGACAACCAGCACGCTCTTCACAGAGGGGCGAATTTCCATTAACCAAAGTCTTTACCTGGTGAGAATCCTTTAGCGGTGGTCCATGTTCCTGTCAGTGTGTGGTATTTTTAGATAAGGGGGAACATGGTCTCTAATCTAATCTGATCGTCTCGGCTCCGCACAGGGCTCTGCGGGTATGACTACATCAGGGAACAATTACTGGACATCCAGAAGAAATTGCTTCCTTCAACCATCAGTTGTCAGTATTCACTTCACGAAGAGTTGGTGTCACATTTTATTGAAGCAAATTCTGACTTTTTGCTAAAAAAAAAGGACCAATATCGATGCACGGGTCTTATTTCTATCACTATCAATGATGATAACACTTGTGATAAGTTCTTGCTGATTAAGTTCCTGCATTTTTTTCAATAAACGTTGCAGTTCATATGGTATGCAAAGATAAGTGATCACTTATCGAATTGTTTCAATCTCAGCTTCCCCGCTGTGGTCTCTTAGGCAATGCAGGCACAAGGAAGTATTTAGATTAGTCATGTAGCTGCCATTATTCTCTCTCTCTCTCTCTCTCTCTCTCTCTCGCTCTCTCGCTCGTTATCGTTGCCTCATCTATTATTTCCTTTCCTAATGGCTTGACATGAAAGCAGTGGAATGATCCCTACTGTGTGTGTTTTAAATATTATATACTGAATATGTTCAGGTTTAAATTAATCCACTGGTGAGGTTGAACTAAGCCAATTAAAACACACGCACACACACACACACACACACACACACACACACAACCTAACCTAAACAGACACGAAGCAATTGCGACTCGATTTTTAACAACCTATTGATTTTGTTCACACACAATGATTCAGACAGTTAAAACAAGTGGATGAAAACTGTCTCATGCCTTCACAAAAGACTTAAATAGGTTACGTCTCCAGATCTGCCTCCGAGCCACACGTTTGGTTCCACGTCTCGCCTCATTTCTGCACATCAGAGGTTTTTTATTTATTTTTCTTTTGGAACAATGCCATTTATTTTCTTATTGGGCAGTGATGCACATGGCAGAGAGAGCCTACATACATTATGAAGAAAATGAAACACAAAGTATCGTGAACTGGGCTGTGGGCTGGCTGATGATCACAAAAGGACATGAGGCATGTATTTTGGCTTCTGTTTAGGCAAACTGCCTAATCAAAACAAATCAGCCAATATTTTTTGCTTCCTAGCCAGAGTGTTGCTCTTTTAAGGTAATAGGCACAGAATCTGATTCTTCTTAAGTATGTCAGGTCCTAGAAAAACTTCCAATTGGCACAACTGGAACGGTCGTAACCACACAAATTATATTCTAAAAAACAAATGTTTCTGAATGACAACATTATTATGGTTTGCATTCACAGTACCCAGGGGGCTGCTAAGAAAACCTACTGATTGACTTTGTCCAAACTGATTACCATAGTTGCATAATGGTGCACATGTAACTGTAGCGAAAGAGTGTAGTCACAGCCAAATGGTCGATTAATTTGTCACGCTGCCACCATTACTGCTGCTCTGACAGCTTGACTCATCAAGAGGACTCAGCAGTGCTGCCAGGTGGTTTTAACTTTCTCCTCCCTGAAGCTGCCTCGCCAGAGGTATTAAATCCTCCCTCTTCTCCTCCTGCCTTTTTTTCATCTAGATTAGTCATGTTTTGCTGACTCTCCCTGCCTCATCAAGCACCTGCCAATGCCAAAAGCCTTTTATCTGTGATGTAGAGTTAGTAATAAAAACAGTTTTTAAATCTCTTTCTCTCCCTCTCTGCTTCCTTTATATCTCTTGCTCTTTGTAGCTATACTGGCCAGCCAGTCCAGACCGTGTCCAAGAGTGTCTCATGGCTGGGAAGGATCCAGAGGTGAGTCAACACATTCTCTCACACACACACACACACACACACACACACACACACACACACACACACACACACACACACACACACACACACACACACACACACACACACACACACACTCACACACAACACACACACATTCAAAGTTAAACTTGCATTATTCACATACACAACAGATTCTAACAAGAAACATCCAGTTCATGTTTTTGATGATATTCTTTCAATAAATCTCAACATGGCTCCTTATGTTGTTACTTTTCCAATATTACTACCTGGTGATAAAAATTCAACCAATTAATACAAAAATAACCACTACCTTATATATGTAATAAAACAATATCACAAAACACTGTACATCCTCCATTACTCCTCACACTGTGTCTCTCTGTTCAGTTGGAGTGTGCTAACTTCCTGCGAGTTCTGCAGCCGTTTAATCAGACTCACCTGTACGTTTGTGGCACTGGAGCCTTCAACCCCCGATGTGCTTTCATAGCTACCAGCGTCTTCCTACAGGTATTATTGCAAGCACACATACACACACACACAAATAATCCTTAACCAGCTAGAAGTGGGGAAATCCAACAGAGTGATGTGTCTTTTCTGCAGCTGATTGCATCTGATTAATTTAAGGAGTCGCATTCACCCAGATAATCTTTAATTTATATCGTGTAAACTCTTAAACTTCATATTTTTTAATTAGATCAAGTAGTTCATGAAAAATAAATTCAAATTTAGAAGGCTACAACAGTTATTTCAGTGTGTCAGATACATATTTAATCTGCATTTTTTTGTAAATATACAGTATATCAGATTGGACAGTATACTTGATTGAGACATGCCTACTTTTTATGTCATCCACTGCACCTTCGAATTTAACATTAGTGTACATTAGATTACATTTTTTTGTTAACGACATGTAACTTGTGTTTTCTGCCCCTCACATTCAAACAGCTGTAGCCCCTTAGTTAGCTTAGTCTGCAAGCTAATGTCAAGCTTTTTCAGATCATACACAATAGTTTGCAAAATAAACGAAAAAATAACATGAAGTAAAAAAAAGTTGCCACGTTTTTTCATCATGAAGCAATGCTTCTCCTGCCACCCACCGTCCTGTGTGTGTGTGCACGGACTAGTCCCAGCCCCTATGTGCAGGCCTATCAGCAGCTGACATATATGTGTGGTGTCTGCCCCTATGCCCATATATCTACCAGGGTTCACCCTGTGCCATCTGTCCATAGTATATACAATGTACCTTTTGTCATTGAGACTGCACTCTGGGGGCCACCGGACACTGTAGATTTTTTCAGTTGACATGTTTATGTCAATTATGATATGAATGTAAATCTTCTTTATTCCACACTGACCCATCATATCGTACAACATGTCTCATGATTTAGACACATTGTGTCAGGAATAGGTTAATGGTTCTAACATTCCCTGGTGTGTGTGTGTGTGTGTGTGTGTGTGTGTTGGGGGGGGGGGGGGGTTGTGCATTCCTGCAGTCGTATTTGTGTGTGCGCGTGAATGTGTGTCAGGGAACAGCTAATACCATGAAAGGGTGTGTGAGATCAGAGAGGTTCAGGCGTGGTGCTTAGAGGAGCTGGTGGTGCTGACTGGTTTAAGACTGGACTTCACACATTTTTTAAATCCAACCACTTAGCCCGATTACCCTCTATTAGTCACTTGCTCTGTGTGTGGCAGGCTAGTTCAGCTGGCTGAAAAAGTCGTTCTGCCTATTTATTAGGATGAATTAAATGATTTATAAATCAAAGAATGAATTAAAGAGTCACAGCCTGCCAGTCTGCCCAAACAACTTGTTTTCTCGCCTGTCTTCTTCCGTCTAGCTGATTTTCTCTCTCTCGCTGACCTTTGACCTCTGTTTTCTTTGCCAGTCAGAGCACCAGACTCTCTCCTACAGCCAGACAGAGTGTGGGAAAGGGAAATGTCCCTACGATCCGTTTCAGAAAACAGCCTCTGATGTCGTTGGTAAGTTTTTCCGAAACCACAACTCAAATAAACTACGAATTATAAGTCATCATAGCAACAACTCTAGCTTGTCTGTGAGGTTTTAGGTTTGTGTGGATGACCAGTTTTACCTCAGACAAATTAATCAAACAAACAACTAAACACAAATATGGGTTTGTTGTTGCAGTACCGCAAGACACCCTCTGAAGAAAGATCAGCACACTACTTACACTGTTAATATTATGATTCGTTTGAGGGATTGGATTTTTTCCCTCACGCCACCTCAACATAATGTCTACATTTCTCTCTCAATATGGGTGGTTTGCAGGAGGAGTAAAACAAACTTACACTGTGTCTACACAGGAGGCGTAGTGTGAGCAGCATGTCAGCAGCTTCAGTGCTCCATCTGTGTCTACACAGGAGGCGTTCAGGCGCAGTATTGGAGTGTAGGAGTTTTGGCAGCGCTCAGAGCCCAACACACAATCACTGGAAATGTGTAAATGAGTTACAGTGTGTCTACAATAGGAGTATCATGAGTTTTCTTCTGAAGTATTTAGTTGTGTAACGGACCACTGTTGATCCGTGATCGGTACGGATCCCGTCTTGCGGTTCGGCACGCATGTGAGCCGCGGATTAATTACACAGTTTAACGTTAAACACCACAGTGTGAACAATATTCAGTGAAATATGGATAAGGACGTCGGCATTTATGCTTTTCTAGTCGCCGATCTCTGATAATGTTACATTGTAAACAACCAATCACTGTTTAAATTGACAAGAGGAGAACGAAGGTTCCATTCACTTCCATTCGTTCATGCGTTCAGGCTCTGTTCAGTGAAAATTAGTATAGGGTGAAGGTAAATTATGACGTTATCATGATGTGTTCACATGTAATCTCGTAAAATGCAGTGTTGGTGAGAAATTTGAATAAATCCAGTAGTTTGAACAAAATAAATAGATTTTAAAAAGGGAATCATGACCTGTTTAAAATACTTCTAAGCAGCTCATTAAAACTACTAATGACAAGATTTGTTTTAGCCCAGAAAAATACAATCTTTTATTTCCTTATTATTTGAATTGTGTGTTTTTATGAAGAAAAAAACCTCAATATATATTACTATAACAAAGTCAAAGGATTTTGTTCTGATCCGATCCCTGACTCTGATCCATGATCCGAACCGTGAGTTATATCCATAATCCCTTGTTTAAGAGGCCAGTGCCCTACCCGTCAGGCCACTGGGCCTTCTCAGCTTAGATTTTGACCAGTTGTACTCAAGAACAGTGATTTATCCTGCAAAGCAACAATGAGGGTAGCACAAACGTTGGCTTTAGTCAACAATGGCCCTTGGGGGTCACCGTGGTAGTGGCAAAGGTGGCACAACAATAAAGAGATAAAACTAAAAGTGATGTCTTCAGAGTCGGGCTGGAGACTACAAATTATTTACAGAAGGCCTGAGTTATGAACGTCATGGCGGGGGAGGGGGGGATCTGAAAAAAAGATGGCATCTCACAACATTGTGAGAATATGTTGGAATGAACCTAAACTTCAGATAGACAACCTTTCTGTCTTACCTAAAAATACCTAAAGCTTTGGTTATCCTGTGCAGATGGAGAGCTGTATGCTGGGATCACCTCAGACTTCATGAGCCGGGACTCCGCCTTCTTCCGTAGTCTCGGCAGCCGTCACGTCATCCGCAGCGAGCAGTACGACTCCAACTGGCTGCAGGGTGAGTGCAAAGAAAGGTCATAGAGAACCAAAACTTTTGAAAACTGATCTGTTACCACCGTGGTTGGAGGCCACAACAGAAGTCTGCTTATGTACAGACTTTTCGTACTGCAAGATTCCTGAGATGGTTGGTCCCAAGTATTCTTAGAAATCAGCAAATATTGTAATTTTACGTGAGTAATTTTTCATCCAGAAAACACCAAATAAAATTATCTTTTATTTAGTTTGTATGCTTCCCAGGATTTCTATTGATTGCCTTCTTTGTCATGTGTGAGTCATGTTGTGCCACAGGAAACATTTGCCAACATCTGCTAACAGCTAACATGCTAACAGTCTTTGAATTATTCATCAAACAGCTACTCCTTTAATGTTCTTTTCCTACATCTATTTCTCAGTGAAGTGTTCTCTTTGGTGTAAGTAATTTAGCAATTTTACTTTGCTTTATATACTGAATATATGCTTCATATACTGAATATTCTGGACTAAACTGAATGTCTTTTGCTCTAAATAAACATCTCTAAAACCATCTCCTGCACGCCCGGTTGGTGTTCTATCAGGCCAGTCTGTCAACGTCTGCTGCTGACAACAACGAGATACACGTTGACTCGTTTGCTGTTTGTAAACTCAGTTGTACCTGTCTTTTTCTCTCCCTGTCTCTCTCTCTCTCTCTCCAGATGCACAGTTTGTGCGGGTAGCGCCGCTGTCTGAAACTGATAACCCCGAAGATGATAAAGTCTACGTGTTTTTCACCGAGCGCGCTCAAGAGGCAGAAGGGGCTGCTGGGAAGGTGCTCTACTCCAGAGTGGCACGTGTGTGCAAGGTATGAAGTGTGTTTGTTGGAGACAGATAGAGGCCAGGTTTGTGTGTTTGTTTGTTCATATCAGAAACTGTCTGCATGTAGTTTATGTAAACATGCGTTTGCCTGAACAAGTAAAGTATGTACGTGCTGTTCAGTGCGTGTGTCTGCGCCTGCTGAGGTGTGTGTTTACGTAAAAAGCGGTGTGATTGGATGTTCCTGCCAGCTTGTATAGATGTGCTTTTTGAAGTCTGTGTATAGGGGACTGTTTATATTTGTCGCTATCACTGTGTCTTCACTGTGTCTTCTGCTCCACTGTGATACGCTGTGAATGTTTGTACTGTTTGCCCTTTTAATGTAGATATGTGTAAACATGCATGACCATGTTTGTGTGTTTGCGTAAATATTTTTTCCTGCCTATGTGTGCGTGTATGTGTTATAGAAAATGTTTCCAACATCAATCAGTGGTCACATTTTGCAACAATTAATCAGTTAATCAATTGACAGAAAATAAATTGGCAACTATTTGGATAATCGATTAATCATTCTATACCTTTTTTAAGCAACATTGACAAAGACGAAATTAAATGTGTAAATTAGTTTACACATTTAGTAATTTGAGGATTTGCCACCTCTATCAGTATTACATTATAGTTAGTTTGAGTTTTGGGCTGTTGGCCGAACAAAAAACAAATCCGTTTGAAGATATAACCCTGGGCTCTAGGAAAGTATGATGTTCATCTTTCCCTTTTTCTAATGTTTTACAGACCAAATGACAATAATAATCAATAATTTGACAAGATAATAGGCAGTTTAATCAACAATGAATGTGTTACATGAACATGTAAGAATGTTTTGGATTTCCGAGCAATTTATTTGATAGGGCATCTCAGTTGTGAGATACTATAAAATAAAAGTGATTGTAGGTTATAATCATTGAAAATTATAGTTTAGTATTTTTATAATTAGCTTTATATTCTTTAATGTTCATTTAGATCCTCATTAGCTTTAACCAGGTGACTAGTCATCGTGGTTTTCACATATATTATTCTTAGAAATATAAAATAAACCAGTGGGATCTATGTCTCTGCCTTCTTTGAATTTGAAGTAGATTGTGTTTGTGAGGATGAGAGTGATGATTGACCTAAAGTAGAAATTGCTTCATTAAATTACTATTTTTATTTGTGTGTGTAGAATGACATCGGAGGCCAGAGGAGTTTAGTCAACAAGTGGAGTACCTTCCAGAAGGCTCGTATGGTGTGTTCAGTCCCTGGACCGGATGGCCTACAGACACACTTTGACCAGCTGCGTGAGTGCACACGAGCATCAAAGGACAAACACATTGCATGCACAGTAAAACTAATAAAACTGGCCTCAACCACTGGTCATATCAAGAGCTGGAGCTCTGCCATTGAATGTGCAGATACTTACGTGTGTTTTAGAGTGTAATTCGCAAAAAGTTCTTGCTCAAATATTTTTAAATGACGAGGGAGAGTTTGCTGACTAAAGAACTTTAGTCTGAAGTTCTGAACCACAGCTTCAGAGTGAGTGTGTGTCTATGTGGCTCCACTGTTACCACGGTGATCAAGAGCCCTGTGGCTCACCTTGGGTTCGTCTTCGTGCCTCAGACTTGGTTACCACGGAAACTGGCCTCAACATTCAGTTGCTGTGGGTTTATTCATTTTCAAGGATTTGCGCCAGTGTACTCCGGTTGGCTCTGTCTGCGTGTGTCTGTGTGTCTGTCAGTTAGGACCAGGTCTATGTATCTGTGTAAGTCTTTGTATGCACTGAAAGTATGGGGAACATGAAACCAATACATTGATGTTGCGAAGCAAAAACTATGCTCTAGTGCTCAGAAGTTTTCGTCGCAAAGCAATAACAATGCTATGGTGCTCAAAAGTATTTGTATGCAGCGCTGACCACTCTGTGGATCACTTCTTTAATCCATTCAGAGTGACTACAGTTGTTGGTTTAAACCAAGATTTTGTCAGTTAGAATGCAGTGGAAGAGACGTTAAAACACAGTTAGCAGAGGATGGTTTCGATCCATCGACCTCTGGGTTATGGGCCCAGCACGCTTCCGCTGCGCCACTCTGCTTTAAAGTCACCCCAGATGGGACTCGAACCCACAATCCCTGGCTTAGGAGGCCAGTGCCTTATCCATTAGGCCACTGGGGCTCCGATTGTGGAGTTTGAGGGTCCCTGTTTGCATCACGGACTGTTGTTCCTAACATGTGGACTGACATACAATGGATGATATTCCACTCCGCAAACATGTCAAAGCAAAGCACTGAAAATATGGGCAACATAAGACAAAAGCATCGATGTATCGTAGCAAAAATGCTATAGTTGCCCTGCATGCTTCAGCTGCCCCAATCTCTTTTTATCACCCAAGATGGGTCTTGAACCCACAATTGATTCCACGTCATTACCTTTTGGGGGATCACTTCTTTAATCCATTCAGAGTGACTTCATTTTTTGGTTTAATCCAAGATTTTGTCAATTATAATGCAGTAGAAGAGACGTTAAAATACAGTTAGCAGAGGATGGTTTCGATCCATCGACCTCTGGGTTATGGGCCCAGCACGCTTCCGCTGCGCCACTCTGCTTTAAAGTCACCCCAGATGGGACTCGAACCCACAATCCCTGGCTTAGGAGGCCAGTGCCTTATCCATTAGGCCACTGGGGCTCCGATTGTGGAGTTTGAGGGTCCCTGTTTGCATCACGGACTGTTGTTCCTAACATGTGGACTGACATACAATGAATGATATTCCGCTCCACTACTCTGCCTTTCATCACCCCATATGGGACTCAGAAGTCTTTGTATGCACTGAAAGTATGGGGAACATGAGACCAATACATTGATGTCGCGAAGCAAAAACGATGCTCTATTGCTCAGAAGCAAATGCATTGATGTATCGTACAATGCTATAGTGCTCAGAAGTTGTCGTCACAAAGCAAAAACAATGCTATGAAGTCTTTGTATGCAGCGCTCACTGTTGTTCCCGACATCTGCAGTGTAGGCTGACATACAATCAATGATTTGGCGAAACTATTGATAAGCGAGCAAAATTCCTCTTTTAACACCCCATTACTAGGCCACTAGGGAGTCATTATCAAGAAGACTCATATCGATTCCAGATCACTCTGTGGATCACTCCGTTAATCCATTGAGAGTGAGTACAATAGTACAATCTCTTTTTATCACCCAAGATGGGTCTTGAACCCATAATTGATTTCACGTCAATACCTTTTGGGGGATCACTTCTTTAATCCATTCAGAGTGACTTAATTTTTTGGTTTAATCCAAGATTTTGTCAGTTATAATGCAGTGGAAGAGACGTTAAAATAAAGTTAGCAGAGGATGGTTTCGATCCATCGACCTCTGGGTTATGGGCCCAGCACGCTTCCGCTGCGCCACTCTGCTGTCTGTCTCCCCATGTGCGATTCGAACCTACGATGGCCAGACAACAAAGACAATGCACAGTGGGCAATAAACAGCATTGAGCAAACATGTCAAAGCAAAGCAATGAAAATATGGGCAACATGAGACAAAAGCATTGATGTATCGTAGAAAAAATGCTATGGTTCTCAGAAGTTTTCGTCGCAAAGCAATAACAATGCTATGGTGCTCAAAATTCTTTGATTGCAGCACTGACCACTCTGTGGATCACTTCTTTAATCCATTCAGAGTGACTACAGTTGTTGGTTTAAACCACGATTTTGTCAGTTAGAATGCAGTGGAAGAGACGTTAAAATACAGTTAGCAGAGGATGGTTTCGATCTATCGACCTCTGGGTTATGGGCCCAGCACGCTTCCGCTGCGCCACTCTGCTGTCTGTCTCCCCATGTGCGATTCGAACCTACGATGGCCAGACAACAAAGACAATGCACAGTGGGCAATAAACAGCATTGAGCAAACATGTCAAAGCAAAGCAATGAAAATATGGGCAACATGAGACAAAAGCATTGATGTATCGTAGAAAAAATGCTATGGTTCTCAGAAGTTTTCGTCGCAAAGCAATAACAATGCTATGGTGCTCAAAATTCTTTGATTGCAGCACTGACCACTCTGTGGATCACTTCTTTAATCCATTCAGAGCGACGACAGTTGTTGGTTTAAACCACGATTTTGTCAGTTAGAATGCAGTGGAAGAGACGTTAAAATACAGTTAGCAGAGGATGGTTTCGATCCATCGACCTCTGGGTTATGGGCCCAGCACGCTTCCGCTGCGCCACTCTGCTTTAACCTTTTCCTACCGAGAGGGTCCCTTAAGGGTCCCTTAAGGGAAGCTCCTATATGGTTTGATAAAAATAATAAAAAAAAAAAAAAAAAAAAAAAAAAAAAATGATGTTGCATACCACGTGAAACTTCAGAACCTCGGTTAAAAGACTATTGATGCCATTTGTACATGCTCCAAACACAACTCACTCAAAGCCTATTATAATTACTACAGTACCATATTCATATTTCGCCAGGAGTGTGCACACCCACATATCCGGACCTAGCAATCGAAGCTCGATGCTAACAAAGAAACCGAGATTGCAGTAAACATGCCAACAGCACACAGATGAGGGACATATCTGTAACATCTCTCTAAGTCATACTATCACTGAGATATGAGCAAACAGACACCAGCAACACAAATCACATTATCGTTTTTTTATGTCTGGTTGAATTTTCAAAATAAAATAAAAAAAAAAAAAAAAATAAGCCCAAAACTGCTGTATTAGGATGTATTGAACACCATTAGTAATATACAAGTGAAATATGTAGTTTGGTACATGAGAAAATTCAAATGGCACACATGGCACACATGGTGCCCAAATGCACATTTTGGAAACCTCGCCTAAACTCTCTGTACTAAAACCTCTAATTTTGTTCTGCTTCACTTTATCAAAGTCAAACTTTGCAGAGAGTGCACTGCTGACATGTTGTGCTATGATTTGGGAGAGGTGTTAGAAGTGTCAGCTGCCATTATTTCAAAGAAATTATGTCAAAAAGTGCTTTGTCTTCAGGCGAACTTGACACTTTTCAATTTGAGCTGTGTGCCATCTTCCTTTCCTCTTAACCAGTAACATATACACAATATTTACACAATTCATACGAGCAACCCCTTCTTAGTGTTATTACTCCATTGAAATTATTCAAATAGACCATGTAGTTAGAGAGTAAGGCCCCTATGAGTATGGGTATAGTATTTTCGAGCAGAAGCCTAAAAATGGGGCTAGGTAGGAAAAGGTTAAAGTCACCCCAGATGGGACTCGAACCCACAATCCCTGGCTTAGGAGGCCAGTGCCTTATCCATTAGGCCACTGGGGCTCCGGTTGTCGAGTTTGAGGGTCCCTGTGTGCATCACGGACTGTTGTTCCTAACATGTGGACTGACATACAATGAATGATATTCCGCTCCGCTACTCTGCCTTTCATCACCCCATATGGGACTCAGAAGTCTTTGTATGCACTGAAAGTATGGGGAACATGAGACCAATACATTGATGTCGCGAAGCAAAAACGATGCTCTATTGCTCAGAAGCAAATGCATTGATGTATCGTACAATGCTATAGTGCTCAGAAGTTGTCGTCACAAAGCAAAAACAATGCTATGGTGCTCAAAAGTCTTTGATTGCAGCACTGACCACTCTGTGGATCACTTCTTTAATCCATTCAGAGCGACGACAGTTGTTGGTTTAAACCACGATTTTGTCAGTTAGAATGCAGTGGAAGAGACGTCAAAACAGAATTAGCAGAGGATGGTTTCGATCCATCGACCTCTGGGTTATGGGCCCAGCACGCTTCCGCTGCGCCACTCTGCTTTAAAGTCACCCCAGATGGGACTCGAACCCACAATCCCTGGCTTAGGAGGCCAGTGCCTTATCCATTAGGCCACTGGGGCTCCGATTGTGGAGTTTGAGGGTCCCTGTTTGCATCACGGACTGTTGTTCCTAACATGTGGACTGACATACAATGAATGATATTCCACTCCGCTACTCTGCCTTTCATCACCCCATATGGGACTCAGAAGTCTTTGTATGCACTGAAAGTATGGGGAACATGAGACCAATACATTGATGTCGCGAAGCAAAAACTATGCTCTCGTGCTCAGAAGCAAATGCATTGATGTATCGTACAATGCTATAGTGCTCAGAAGTTGTCGTCACAAAGCAAAAACAATGCTATGGTGCTCAAAAGTCTTTGATTGCAGCACTGACCACTCTGTGGATCACTTCTTTAATCCATTCAGAGCGACGACAGTTGTTGGTTTAAACCACGATTTTGTCAGTTAGAATGCAGTGGAAGAGACGTCAAAACAGAATTAGCAGAGGATGGTTTCGATCCATCGACCTCTGGGTTATGGGCCCAGCACGCTTCCGCTGCGCCACTCTGCTTTAAAGTCACCCCAGATGGGACTCGAACCCACAATCCCTGGCTTAGGAGGCCAGTGCCTTATCCATTAGGCCACTGGGGCTCCGATTGTGGAGTTTGAGGGTCCCTGTTTGCATCACGGACTGTTGTTCCTAACATGTGGACTGACATACAATGAATGATATTCCACTCCGCAAACATGTCAAAGCAAAGCAATGAAAATATGGGCAACATGAGACAAAAGCATCGATGTTTCGAAGCAACAATGCTATGGTTCTCAGAAGTTTTCGTCGCAAAGCAATAACGATGCTATGGTGCTCAAACGTCTTTGATTGCAGCACTGACCACTCTGTGGATCACTTCTTTAATCCATTCAGAGCGACGACAGTTGTTGGTTTAAACCACGATTTTGTCAGTTAGAATGCAGTGGAAGAGACGTCAAAACAAAATTAGCAGAGGATGGTTTCGATCCATCGACCTCTGGGTTATGGGCCCAGCACGCTTCCGCTGCGCCACTCTGCTTCAAAGTCACCCCAGATGGGACTCGAACCCACAATCCCTGGCTTAGGAGGCCAGTGCCTTATCCATTAGGCCACTGGGGCTCCGATTGTGGAGTTTGAGGGTCCCTGTGTGCATCACGGACTGTTGTTCCTAACATGTGGACTGACATACAATGAATGATATTCCGCTCCGCTACTCTGCCTTTCATCACCCCATATGGGACTCAGAAGTCTTTGTATGCACTGAAAGTATGGGGAACATGAGACCAATACATTGATGTCGCGAAGCAAAAACTATGCTCTATTGCTCAGAAGCAAATGCATTGATGTATCGTACAATGCTATAGTGCTCAGAAGTTGTCGTCACAAAGCAAAAACAATGCTATGAAGTCTTTGTATGCAGCGCTCACTGTTGTTCCCGACATCTGCAGTGTAGGCTGACATACAATCAATGATTTGTCGAAACTATTGTTAAGCGATTAAAAAACCCCTTTTAACACCCTATTACTAGGCCACTAGGGAGTCATTATCAAGAAGACTCATATTGATTCCAGATCACTCTGTGGATCACTCCGTTAATCCATTGAGAGTGAGTACAATAGTTGGTTTAAACCATGTCACTGTGAAAGCAGTGTACTAGACTGAAATGCTGTTAGCAGAGGATGGTTTCGATCCATCGACCTCTGGGTTATGGGCCCAGCACGCTTCCGCTGCGCCACTCTGCTGTCTGTCTCCCCATGTGCGATTCGAACCTACGATGGCCAGACAACAAAGACAATGCACAGTGGGCAATAAACAGCATTGAGCAAACATGTCAAAGCAAAGCAATGAAAATATGGGCAACATGAGACAAAAGCATTGATGTATCGTAGAAAAAATGCTATGGTTCTCAGAAGTTTTCGTCGCAAAGCAATAACAATGCTATGGTGCTCAAAATTCTTTGATTGCAGCACTGACCACTCTGTGGATCACTTCTTTAATCCATTCAGAGCGACGACAGTTGTTGGTTTAAACCACGATTTTGTCAGTTAGAATGCAGTGGAAGAGACGTTAAAATACAGTTAGCAGAGGATGGTTTCGATCCATCGACCTCTGGGTTATGGGCCCAGCACGCTTCCGCTGCGCCACTCTGCTTTAAAGTCACCCCAGATGGGACTCGAACCCACAATCCCTGGCTTAGGAGGCCAGTGCCTTATCCATTAGGCCACTGGGGCTCCGGTTGTCGAGTTTGAGGGTCCCTGTGTGCATCACGGACTGTTGTTCCTAACATGTGGACTGACATACAATGAATGATATTCCGCTCCGCTACTCTGCCTTTCATCACCCCATATGGGACTCAGAAGTCTTTGTATGCACTGAAAGTATGGGGAACATGAGACCAATACATTGATGTCGCGAAGCAAAAACGATGCTCTATTGCTCAGAAGCAAATGCATTGATGTATCGTACAATGCTATAGTGCTCAGAAGTTGTCGTCACAAAGCAAAAACAATGCTATGAAGTCTTTGTATGCAGCGCTCACTGTTGTTCCCGACATCTGCAGTGTAGGCTGACATACAATCAATGATTTGGCGAAACTATTGATAAGCGAGCAAAATTCCCCTTTTAACACCCCATTACTAGGCCACTAGGGAGTCATTATCAAGAAGACTCATATCGATTCCAGATCACTCTGTGGATCACTCCGTTAATCCATTGAGAGTGAGTACAATAGTACAATCTCTTTTTATCACCCAAGATGGGTCTTGAACCCATAATTGATTTCACGTCAATACCTTTTGGGGGATCACTTCTTTAATCCATTCAGAGTGACTTAATTTTTTGGTTTAATCCAAGATTTTGTCAGTTATAATGCAGTGGAAGAGACGTTAAAATAAAGTTAGCAGAGGATGGTTTCGATCCATCGACCTCTGGGTTATGGGCCCAGCACGCTTCCGCTGCGCCACTCTGCTGTCTGTCTCCCCATGTGCGATTCGAACCTACGATGGCCAGACAACAAAGACAATGCACAGTGGGCAATAAACAGCATTGAGCAAACATGTCAAAGCAAAGCAATGAAAATATGGGCAACATGAGACAAAAGCATTGATGTATCGTAGAAAAAATGCTATGGTTCTCAGAAGTTTTCGTCGCAAAGCAATAACAATGCTATGGTGCTCAAAATTCTTTGATTGCAGCACTGACCACTCTGTGGATCACTTCTTTAATCCATTCAGAGTGACTACAGTTGTTGGTTTAAACCACGATTTTGTCAGTTAGAATGCAGTGGAAGAGACGTTAAAATACAGTTAGCAGAGGATGGTTTCGATCCATCGACCTCTGGGTTATGGGCCCAGCACGCTTCCGCTGCGCCACTCTGCTTTAAAGTCACCCCAGATGGGACTCGAACCCACAATCCCTGGCTTAGGAGGCCAGTGCCTTATCCATTAGGCCACTGGGGCTCCGATTGTGGAGTTTGAGGGTCCCTGTTTGCATCACGGACTGTTGTTCCTAACATGTGGACTGACATACAATGAATGATATTCCACTCCGCTACTCTGCCTTTCATCACCCCATATGGGACTCAGAAGTCTTTGTATGCACTGAAAGTATGGGGAACATGAGACCAATACATTGATGTCGCGAAGCAAAAACTATGCTCTCGTGCTCAGAAGCAAATGCATTGATGTATCGTACAATGCTATAGTGCTCAGAAGTTGTCGTCACAAAGCAAAAACAATGCTATGGTGCTCAAAAGTCTTTGATTGCAGCACTGACCACTCTGTGGATCACTTCTTTAATCCATTCAGAGCGACGACAGTTGTTGGTTTAAACCACGATTTTGTCAGTTAGAATGCAGTGGAAGAGACGTCAAAACAGAATTAGCAGAGGATGGTTTCGATCCATCGACCTCTGGGTTATGGGCCCAGCACGCTTCCGCTGCGCCACTCTGCTTTAAAGTCACCCCAGATGGGACTCGAACCCACAATCCCTGGCTTAGGAGGCCAGTGCCTTATCCATTAGGCCACTGGGGCTCCGATTGTGGAGTTTGAGGGTCCCTGTTTGCATCACGGACTGTTGTTCCTAACATGTGGACTGACATACAATGAATGATATTCCACTCCGCAAACATGTCAAAGCAAAGCAATGAAAATATGGGCAACATGAGACAAAAGCATCGATGTTTCGAAGCAACAATGCTATGGTTCTCAGAAGTTTTCGTCGCAAAGCAATAACGATGCTATGGTGCTCAAACGTCTTTGATTGCAGCACTGACCACTCTGTGGATCACTTCTTTAATCCATTCAGAGCGACGACAGTTGTTGGTTTAAACCACGATTTTGTCAGTTAGAATGCAGTGGAAGAGACGTCAAAACAAAATTAGCAGAGGATGGTTTCGATCCATCGACCTCTGGGTTATGGGCCCAGCACGCTTCCGCTGCGCCACTCTGCTTCAAAGTCACCCCAGATGGGACTCGAACCCACAATCCCTGGCTTAGGAGGCCAGTGCCTTATCCATTAGGCCACTGGGGCTCCGATTGTGGAGTTTGAGGGTCCCTGTGTGCATCACGGACTGTTGTTCCTAACATGTGGACTGACATACAATGAATGATATTCCGCTCCGCTACTCTGCCTTTCATCACCCCATATGGGACTCAGAAGTCTTTGTATGCACTGAAAGTATGGGGAACATGAGACCAATACATTGATGTCGCGAAGCAAAAACTATGCTCTATTGCTCAGAAGCAAATGCATTGATGTATCGTACAATGCTATAGTGCTCAGAAGTTGTCGTCACAAAGCAAAAACAATGCTATGGTGCTCAAAAGTCTTTGATTGCAGCACTGACCACTCTGTGGATCACTTCTTTAATCCATTCAGAGCGACGACAGTTGTTGGTTTAAACCACGATTTTGTCAGTTAGAATGCAGTGGAAGAGACGTCAAAACAGAATTAGCAGAGGATGGTTTCGATCCATCGACCTCTGGGTTATGGGCCCAGCACGCTTCCGCTGCGCCACTCTGCTTTAAAGTCACCCCAGATGGGACTCGAACCCACAATCCCTGGCTTAGGAGGCCAGTGCCTTATCCATTAGGCCACTGGGGCTCCGATTGTGGAGTTTGAGGGTCCCTGTTTGCATCACGGACTGTTGTTCCTAACATGTGGACTGACATACAATGAATGATATTCCACTCCGCAAACATGTCAAAGCAAAGCAATGAAAATATGGGCAACATGAGACAAAAGCATCGATGTTTCGAAGCAACAATGCTATGGTTCTCAGAAGTTTTCGTCGCAAAGCAATAACGATGCTATGGTGCTCAAACGTCTTTGATTGCAGCACTGACCACTCTGTGG